>OY292486.1:14624033-15055674 GCA_958496325.1 Nomophila noctuella | reverse complement strand
TACTAACATCATTAATAGGATGTCCCGCTCAAACTCCAAAGTTGTTTCTGTGAATAAATAAGTTATTTGATTTCAAAACATATTTGTCACAGTTTTTAAAGTGACCCTCGTCGACTGTCAAACTGTTGACATTTTTTATCTATAAGTTTTCCGCTGACTGTAGGCTTACATAAAACCTTACCGTATTAGCAGATTGATATAACCATTACGGCGAGTGAAACAAACTAGATACGTACCTATATAAGCAAGCTTTTCAATGCGGTAACATCTCCATACAAATACCCACCCGCTAGCTTGTTTGCCATCAATATGTCTTGCGGAAGGTCATCACTTCTCATCCCATACCCTCAAAGACCAATGCCGTGCCAGCAGCTCGCTTGGGGAGGGGCGAGCATCGTAGGTACTCCTCCAGTTTTTCACTGCGCTTCCGTATCAAATGCAACTTCAATTATCTCCAATTTCCTGAATGAAGTCAGTCAAAGTTTTTTACCGGAGCATCTCTGTAAGTGCTAAGTATCTATTAGGTCAGTTGCAATATAGGGTAGTGTAGTGTTTGTGTTATTTTTCGTGATGCAATTGGAGTCCGTTGCCATGGCGACGGTGTCTGCGTGGGAGGGGGGTGGTATTCAGGGTCTAGGTCACGCCCCGGGGCGCAGGGCGCGTGCGCGGGCGCCCGCCAGGAACCAGCTCGCCCGAGTTCCAGGCGGTTCCTGGCTGTCGAGCCGACGGGCTGGTGTGACCGTTGCTACCACCAGTGTCTTACAGCAATCAAGCTAAACAGTGCTAAAGCAATATGTGTTATAACTAATAGTGCAAGTTGGCGAATGTAATGAGGTGATAGTGACAAAAAAAATCATTTTTGAAGTGATCCCAATAAGTATACAGTGAAAAATTTTATTCAAAAAATAATCTACTTTAACTAACAAACGCTTATTTGATAATTTTGTGTGTAGACAAAAGTGTATCCGTCCTTCTGTGACTAGCTCCTTTGATAAATAAATAAACAATATTTAAATGACGTTCAAAATACTGAACCTTCTCATAAATGAACCATCAACAATTAAACGAACACTATATTCGTCGCATCTAGTTAATTTCCTATAACATGCGGAATGAATAAGGTAAGCCAGTTACTTAAGTGTCTGAAAATAGGTAAAATTGTTATTTAGGTATACATTCACCGATTCAGTTCACAATTTACAATGTACTAAGTTAATAATGTACGCATTGCATAATTAGAGTGACTCATGCTACTTTTAAGTTCAATGTGGTTCACCCAACAGTTAAAAGAATGCAAATATAAACGCTATGTTTAACTCATTTTATTTTAAATCTTAGACGTCATACCTATATGGCTGTGAATTGTTTTACTAATACGTCCAAATATTCTAGCTTGTTTATTTCCACTAAACGAAATCAAATCCTAGTACCTTAAGCGTTTGTGTTTAAGGTGTTTGCCGCAGAAAATACGCAGGTAAATTAATTATTATCCCACTGGTCTTCACACAGTCATGAAATAGGTAGTTTGTTATGTCAACTTTTGTTTTTGTTTGTTAAATTTTCTCTAAAAATACACCTTAAACCTTAAATCCAAGCCACAAAACCAAACACAGGCTGTGACATTGAGCTTAGATACCTTAAATAGGGAGACCTAATTCGGAACTCTATTATTAACTTGTCATAAACAATACATAATGTATCTATGTCTGCGGGGGAGATGGGCGATCGTCTTAGGTAGAAGTTGGTATTAAACTTGCAACCTTGTCTGGGTCATTCCCGATTTAGTCCATCTAAGAACTTAGGAATTGTTAAAATTCTAGACAATTTTCTTCTTTAATTAGATCTGATATGCGGAAATAATTTGCCGCTTTTCCGATCTAATTAGAAAATATTAAATGGGTTAAAATAAAAGTGAAACAATTAATAAGAAATAAAAAAATATTTAAAAATTACTCCTCTCAGTGCATTAATAGTTGAAATGAGCATTCATCGTTCAGTCCTTCAGTTTTCCGTCGACACTGCGTCGTTCATTCACGAATGAAATGAATGGAAAATTAAAAACGTTCAAATTCAAATTTAGATAATCTTTCATCGCGTTCCATGAGCCATCGTTATCGGCTAGACGTTTCAGTATTTTTTCGTAGACGATCCCGCTGGCATTGCGTCGTTCATTCATGAGTCGAAATGAATGGGGAGCCGGCTCTGAAACAGTCCGTTTAGCGCAGCTGCGCGCACGCCGCGCCGCCAAGGCGCATGCGCGAGTTCCCTTGTGCTGTCATGCTGTGCCGACCTCCTGATACGCCACGGATACGGTGCGTCACACATTTATCACAAACGAAATATACACGCGAACGATTCGCTAATTAATCCTATCTGTAACAGTTTCTTAGATCGTATTAATTGGATGACTAGCGCCCAATTCATCCTGTTAACTACGAATACTAGCAGTTTCCTGTGCTTACTCATTTCGAGTCAATCGGCGTTCACGCAAACAATATCTGGTGTAATTACGTGCTGGTTCAAAGAAAACGCAGTGGCAGGAAATTAAAAGTTGTCAGCAAACTGGCTGCGCTAGCGACGGTGTCCCGTTGCAATTAGGTACGTAACGTGCCCGCACTCGACACCGATCGCCGGCGGGAAGCACTTCTCGGCTTGCGCTCAGGTTTATCGTTTATGAGCCCATTTTCTGACCGCCTCTTTGGAACGGTGAATAGACCAGTAAATTCATGGCTATAACTCAAGTCAGAACCCTATAAAGTACGGAAATATTGGGACAATTGTTACTTTCTCGTGGCATTATGATTTTCCGGATAGAGTTCTCTATAATCGAGAGTGCAAAACCGGCTCTGACAATTTAACGATTAGATTAGTCAGGAACTGAAACCACCTTTTAAGACTAGTTAAATACCCACTGTTCCATAAAGAAGGCATTGCCACAAACAAAGTTTTTCTTTTTAAATTTCAGGCCATTCTTTTCGGCTACTTACCATTAAGTAAGTTACTGTCTGTTATAAAAAAAGATAAAGCGACCCGATCCTTAGACACGCATTCAAAACAAAACGCGTGCCAAATGCGCCCTGCAAAAACGCATCCCCGGATTCTATTACATAGATAAGAATAACTAAGGCCTCATAAAGATACCGCTTTTCTAAAGAACCTGTTTAAAATAACGTTATGGACCTTTTAAGAGCTCTAAAGCACTTATCAGTATGGCGCCAGGGCTTTTTGCCACGATGATATAAATGAAAGGTACCAAAAACAATAATACAGTTAACTACCTACATATTTATTGTTTCCCAATATCCGGAATTTCGGAAACAATTTAGCTATTGATATTAGCAACCGGTTTTTGTTTCTCTGTCAGCCGACAATTTACAGCATGTAGGTAAGGTAAGGTATTTGATGGTATTTTTTTTTATTCGTCTTCTATATTATTGTCGCTTTATTTTTATCCATTTGCCCTTATAGTAATGTGTTGGACATCCGTAACGATAGGTGGTTATTCTTTAGTTACTTTGGCCAATAAAATTTTCATAATTGCTTCGCCTCTGTTAAAACGGATCTTAAAAAGGGGTCTTCGAGTGAGTAAGAAAATTAGAGCGTCCGCTAAAAAAACGGACGAAAAGCAGAAAAATATTTTTATGACTTTGACGTTTTATAATACATATCTATACGAGGTACATCTATTTGTATATCTCACACATCTTAAATGTGGGTACATTGAAAAGTGTATACACCATATAACCATATGGGGTTGACTAGTATTCTGTAAGTACCCTTCCAGTCCGGAATGTTTAATTCCAACATTTCAAGCGGTTTCAAATTTATTAAACCATTCTCTCAGTCGCTGTATCCTCAACATCTTTTTGTAGCGCCCACCAGTATCCCTCAGTTCAATTTGGAAGGGTATGGTGATTAAGGCAGGCAAGGTTAGTGTAGTCCAGTATTGTCCACGGGCAGTAGTGGTCATTTACCATCAGGTGACAGTTCTGCCGGTTTGTCTCCCCCTTAAATACAAAATTCCGAGACGTCTTAATCGCATGTTCTCCACCGTTTCCTGACCAAATGCGGATTATTTTCGCGGAACATGTTTTCGCGGAATGACAACAACACATCGTTTGTGGCTCGGCCCACCGTCATCTGCTCTTCTATTTATAAATATTTCAGCCAACGATGAATTGTTTTGAAACGCCTGTGAAACTGTATTTATTACGAATTACGACTGTTTTATATGGGACATGTATGCATTAGTATTGGGGTAATCTTAACTTCAACAGTCTAACAACTCGACTTTTCACTTTGTTTATTTAAAAAGCTGTTAAGTACCTACATTAACTTTCATTTATGATAACGAATCGTATTCTTCGATGTAATCTTTAAATAAAGTGCTAGCATTATCTCAACTCTTCCTGTTCGTTGGTTCTGTAAGAAGCAACTAAGGAAAATTCCGTGGGGATGAGCAGAAGCGTCCCCATGTCTAAGTACATGCTGTAGTCACCGAGCCGCTAGTTAAACGTGGTTACAATGAGCATAACCCTTCCTTTGAAGGAGATCTAATTCGAGCAGTATGACTGAGCTGCTGAATGTTTGAAAGTGGTAGATCTTCGTGGAACTTCCACTCAAATGAGTCGCTCTTCTGGGGAAGTACCTCCACCTTACATAGAACCACAGTGAAATAGCACTTCGTAGCTGTTGTGCTATGTTTCGGCTGATGAGTAAGGTCACCAGTTTTATAGACTTTAGTTGAAATTCTCTTACTGTTAGAGAAAACATATAAATTCGGGGTGAATGAGTCTGTACGAGAAATGCGATCTGCGCTTGTATGCGTCGCGACTTGCGACCCGCTGATAAATAATAATGCTAATGTATCAATGGGCGATAAGAGCCGGAGGAAGTGCGGGCCCGACGCTAGTGCCCTCCGACCCGGCACCGCACCGCGATATATATCACTCAGCTTACATAATGACAGTACATATGTATAGTTGTTGATTGGACAAGTGTCAATTTTCTGGGTACTATTTTTTTCGCAGGAGAACGCTTTGACGTGCTGTAGCGTAAAGGGTAGCGAAATCTGCAGTCGCGTGTGGGGCTCAGAACTTTGTGTCCCACTACCCACTAAACTCCTGCGGTTTCCTAGTTAGGCGATTGACCGATCCATCCCTGGGTGTTGCCTGGTCTTCCTAGACCAGGGCGATAGGGTGACCACCCAGGAAACAAGGTGATCCACAGACATGGCTTGAGCGACGTTGAATATACTCTGCGCGCGTGCATGCCCAATATCGGGCTAAATATTCTGGTTCTTGCCAGAATCAACCGTCAGGATTGGTTTGCTCTGTCCTCCTCATCAGCCTGTTGCTGTCCACTGCTGGAAAATGCTTCCTCAACATGAGCGGTTTTGTTCTAAGTCAGTCAAGACGCTGGGCAAGGCGGCCTCAGTATAAAACATAAAACACAGACACAGGGCAACGCTGCCAGCCATGCTGCCTCAATGTCATTTAGTTATTAGGGTATATTTCAAACTAGCCACCGGCCTTGCTTCCGTCCGCGTGGCTTTTGGTTTCCGCACACATAGTGTTATATGAAATCTTAAAACCCTCCTCGACAAATGCACTATCTAACAAATAAATATTTATTCAATTCGAACCAGGACTTTGTGAGATAAGAGCGTTCAAAAAACCAAACTCATCAGCTCTATTATATTAGTGTAGACTATGTTTATTTCGCCATATTCAAATTCATCATTCATATGATAAAGGCTGAATCTAAATACAATTGCACCGAAAACAAATATGCACTGTCGAGCGTGAGTATTAAATCCTTTATTAGGAAATCTGATCAAATGTAAATAAACACTAGTACTTCCGGCTCTGAAATAGGACCGCGCCGTTAGCGGGACATCCAATCTGCTTAGAATGTTCGCGGCTATAATTAGACAGCAACAGATATCTAGAGACGGCGATAATGAGACATTTGCCGTCTGAAAACACGCCATGTAGACTGTACGTTGCAATGTCATACTAATGTTTGCGTAAACAATATTGTTAATTGAAGCTAGAGTTGGTTCCTCGTGTAGGTACGTAGGTATTTAGTTGACGCACGCTACTTGGTTGAAATAGAATATCTCTAGAAAAATAGTTTTTCAAGAACTTCGGAGTTTGCTTGACAAGATTTGAAAAAAAATTAAGAAATTAAACATCGACATAACAACAATACGAAATTAAAAGTACCTATGTCACAAAAAATGGCAAACAAACTCGCATCAAAATTTTTGTACGGTAATTACTAAATACTATTTTATTCCATCAGTAATTTACGACATCGGTTCAAAAAATCACATAAAGTCAGTCTTATTTTATTTTAGATTAAAATATGATGTTTAATAAATATTTTAATAGTTTAATGATGACAGTACTGGTAAGTCACATTTAACACCCACTTACACAATTCATTAATGGGAACTTTGTGAAATCTTCAATTATAATTGATTTCGTTGATAAGGTTTTCGTTTCAGCCTCTCAAGTTATATCTATGAGAGCAATAAAACTATGCATTTTCAGATTTTCAATTAACTAAATGAACTCACGTCTATTCTGTCACGACCTGGGTTGCGAACGAAACCTACGTGAGTTGTCTTTCTATTTCCGTTCTTCTTTTGTTTCCTTTTAAATATCCTGTTTTCCTACAGCTGTAATATAGTGGCTTACCATATTACGCATTAGTTATTATTCTATGTCGGGGCAATTATTTGAAATACTTAAATAGTATAATAGTACATAACATTTTGCATTACTTTTGTTTATTCGGACACCACGCCTCACTTGCTTTTGGCTCAGTGCAACATAACTACGAGTACTATTATTCGTGAATCGGTATAGTTTTGTTTGAGTCGACATGTTAGGTATTTATCTTTAAGCTCCAAATGATCTGAATGAAATATATATCATACCTAAGCAAACTGCGCTCGGTGACAATATCTATCAGTGAGCGAACGTCCTACTTGCGCATTATCTAGCCTATTCATCTGCACTCCACTGGAGGTATTTATTGTTGAATGTCAACATAAACAAGTCGTTACATAACCACTATCCTTATTTGATACCGTAGGTATTTCATTTATCACAAGTGGGTATAACGGACTATCGCGAATAGGTATAATTATGACATTTGTATGTAGGATACATTCGACGCAATACGGACAGATAAACGATGTCAATATGAATGAATGAGGATACTGTGGAGCTTTCCGTTTTTGTTTTGTTATGTCAAATATGCAGTGTAATAATAATGTCCTTAGTAACTGTACCATCTGGAAATTACGTTAAGCAAATTATGCAATACTATTTTGATGACTGTCATTGCACAGTGGCTAGATTGCACTTTGAAGCGCGCGTTGGATTATGTTCAAAACTAGTGCGTGCAAATATTTCTAATCAAAATAATAAATGACAGTCTAGAATCTGAACTTCGGCTGGGTAATATAAGCCCATGAGGCTCGGAAAACGATTGAACTTCTAGTTTGCAGCAAACAGGGAACCTGCGCTTTCGCACGTTTGCTAGCTCAACACATTTGCCTTTTGAGACATGTTTTGAATCGAGCTAAGTACTTTACGTTCAGTGACAAAGTAAGAGGTCGTCACAAACATATGACGTGAATTCATCGCATGTACAAATCGAGTAGACCCCGTGACACACATAATAACGACATGCAAATGAGAATGTGGGCCGGCCGGGCCCCGTATGGACTACGGTCATGTGCAGCAGAAAATACCTAAACGTAAACAAATCGTTATTTTCAATTTGTGAATTATAACAAGTCTGGTGACAAGTAATTGAGTGGTAGGCGTGGGTAAGTGGATTCGAGAAGGACACTCGCCTTATACCGAGTATGGAGCTCATTAAACCTAAAATATAACTAAGTGCGCGCGCGCCGCGTCCCGCCGGGGCGTAATGGAGTGATATTACTCGCTGATGCACTTTGAGAGGACAAGTTGCTTAATTCTTTGGAAGTTATGCGTTGTTTAGCTTTTTATGGCGCTGTACAATGCCTGAATCGGTGCTAACGTTTTGCTTTTGCTGTAGACGCGGACAATATATTGTTACTGCTGCAGTTTTGCTCGTGATAATGTTCAATTCGTTTTTACAACATGTTTGAAGGTTGATCAAGTAGCTATTGTTTTTTATGACATAAGCTGCAAGATGACTGCTCTTCTGTTTATATAGATGTTAGAGATAATAAGGAATCGGGTCCTAATATTTTGCAGATTAATGTTCTTCGTCACTCGTCAAGCCTCTAACCACATCCTTATCTCTATAAGGCATGCGGATTTGCACCAAACAGTTGGACACTATGATTATTAAAATTCACAATGACGGCATAGCAGGCCTTTGAAGGACGGACGGCTTTCACGAGGCCCTTGCATAAGCCGGACCACTTTCTGTACCAGGCCGTGGGCACAACATTTGGTTTGGTGCCAGTGCATCAGTTGCGAAACCATGGACGTAGGCTGCGATAGGCCGAACCCACGCGATAACATTTGAGTTTCTATGTTATTTAACAGTGCTGTGAAAGTTTGTTTAAATAGATATTAATTTGAGAGTTATGGTGCCGTTTTATTGTTCAAGGTATCTTGGGATTCGGTGAAGCAATATTGATTTGAATTCTTCAAGCATGCAACTCGGTGATCTAGGAAATATCCGTCATTCTATAAATGTCATTTGATTTCCAAGAGACCTTTACGCTTGAGTAGTTATAAGAAGATACTCGTAGTATTTATTTATAGATCATGAAAATGTCACTTACTCATCCATAGAGTGTGGGAGTGATTCCTATCAGAATTTGGTTAGAGATAACACTTTTTGCTTGATTAATGTTCAGTATGTATGTATGTCTTATGTCGGTTTATAAGATGGGGTTGCCCTCATGAAGCTTATTTTATAATGATGTTATATTCAGCATTAGTTGAGTTTCTTCCAGCACTTCTTCTCAGGCGATTCACGTTGAACTGCTGGTGGGTTAAAAACATCACATCATCATCATGATCAGCCTATCGCAGTCCACTGTTGGACATAGGCATCTTCTAGGGCTCTCCACTCTACCCAATCCTCGGCGACTCGCATCTAGCTCTTGCCAGCCATCTTGAATTTCGTTGTAAATCTAATTGCAGAATATTCATCTTAATCAAGTCAAACCCCTTATCGACATATCGCTCACTTATCCGCACGACCATAATAAAATTTTTCAATTCGTAATTATTCATATGGGCTAGTTTAGTCGACAGCTGTCATGTAATTAGCTGCAAGCTGTGCTTGTGCAAGGCAGTAGGCGGGTCACATTCTCCGAATGGGACCCTGGAGCCGGTGGGAGTAGGGCCCCGTGGGAGCGCCCACGCGCCGTCGCCATTGCGAGAGGTGTGGAGGTTAACTTGCCACAAATTAATTTGATCCAAGCTGATTCTTCGATGCTACATTACAGCGGAATCTTGCAAGCTTGCAACGCATGATGTAAATTGTTTTGTCGACGGATTTAACTATGTTTAAATTATTATTTAATCGTGCGTGATATAATTAGTATCTATGGTAGAGCTATTCTAAGTTTATCTATGTATATTTTTTTTTATTTGTATTCAGGCAAAGCAGGCCCATAGATATATACCTTACCAGCTAACATAGATATTAATATACGACAGTTTTTGTTAGTAAATAAAACTTAAATATATCTTAGTAAATTAATATTAGCAAGCTACAATTTCGTGCCTTGATAGATACTAGTTTCAACCAAGCTTGTAAAATTAGGTTTAGTTTTTGGAACTTTCCGACCCCGTAAACTTACGAACAAACCGACAGGCCCGTTGGTCTAGTGGTCAGAGACCCTGACTACAAAACCAAGGGTCGCAACCCCGCTAGGGGCGAATGTTGGTGTGATAAACTTCGGCATTTGTACTCGAGTCATGGATGTTTATACTCGTAAATGTATTTAAGTATTCCTATCATTGCCTAGCATCCATAGTACAAGCTCTAAACTTAGTTTGGGGCTAGGCAATTAGTAAATGAATTTAATTTATAATATTTTTTACTTTAATTGTGCTACAATTTTCAACCTACTGCTCAGTACATGAAAGTCTTGACCAACGATATTCGTATACAAACTTTGACAATTAGTACACCCGCAATATTTCCACGAAGTCGTTCGTCAAACATTAGAAGTGTACAGAGTCATCGATTCGTCATCACCGCCAGGCGTCTCTATGTCTACGTTTGTTTGTGTAACCGTGACACAGCTGGCAGGAATGAATTTATAGCGGTATACTATAGAAATATAGTTTAAACTGCATTTGTACTGTATTTCTGCTGGTGTTTCTGCGGGTGAGTTAGGTTGCTTAAGCTCATTTGGGGAGGGTATTGGGTTTTTAAAGGCAGGCAACGCATCTGCGACACTTTTACGGTTGTTGAAGTCCATGGGCAGCGGTGATCACTTACAATCAGGAGGCCCGGTTGTACGTTTGCCTCACTATCATATTTAAAAAAAATACTGGCATAATGTGCCCGTAATATTTTGTGTCAGCAAAACTACTGTGACCCATAAAGAATAGTAGCGTAATGTTACTTAGGTTCTTCAGATGTCTTTGGACTGCACTACTCATTTACCAACAGTTGTGCCTTATGCCGTTTTACTCTACATAGAATAAAACTAAAGACATAGTCGCTTACAGCTGTCTGTCCTTTGTATGTATTTAAACGTTTGTCCGTTTGTTTGCTTTCTTCAGGAATAAAGATTCAAGGTTTTATATGTACAACAGCAAATGCATACCTATTACAGTTACGCATTATTCCCATGCAAAGTCGGGACTAGGTAGCTAGTTAACACACAAGTCTAACTCTTCCCTGTTTCCGATACCCATAACCCAGCACAATCCAACTTCAGGATCACATCAATGTATAGGTCTTCCCTCTCACTCTCCCCCATAAGTTAGACGAGCACGGCTGGTGTCAGCCCGCTCGGCGCAAGTGGGACGTAGCGTTGCAGAACTATCGATAGTTTGACTATCGATAGTTAACCTCGAAAAATAGTCACAATATCGATAGGACTATCGATAGTATCGATAGTATCGATACTATCGATAGTATCGATAGCCAATAGTATGCAATACTATTGATGGGCAGCAATATTTTCGATACTATCGATACTATCGAATTTAGATACTATCGATAGTATCGATAGTATCGATAGTTTTTAATCAATACTATCGATAGTATCGATAGTATCGATACTATTAGTACTATTTTTTATGAAGAACTATCGATAGCTAAAAACTATCGATAGTATTGTTACATCGATATTAGGCGAATAAGCAATAGTATTAATTTCTGAATGAATTTGATTAGTTAAATACTTGTGTACTAAAACGTCAGATGTTAACGTAACCTTGTTCTTCCATGATCCCTAAGAGCCTTGCACTTGCAACTGAACACAAAAAACGCTATTATCCGTATTTTTAAATGGCGCTAATGCATGACCAACCTAAAGTGGCGGCTCACGGTCGTGGCCTACTTGAATTCGTTCCCATACCATTTTTTTTATTCGTTCTATGTCATACGCAGACCTACTGCAAAAATCAAATAGACGTTGTTGTTAAATATTTTAAATAAATATCTTCATTGAACAAGACAATTAAAAACTATCAATACTATCGATACTATCGATAGTATCTAAATTCGATAGTATCGATAGTATCGAAAATATTGCTGCCCATCAATAGTATTGCATACTATTGGCTATCGATACTATCGATAGTATCGATACTATCGATACTATCGATAGTCCTATCGATAGTATTACTTTTTATCAAGGTCACAATAGTATCGATAGACTATCGATATTTTATACTATTGGTTGCAACGCTAGTGGGACGGACAGACAGACCCGAGACGTTGACACGGAAGCGCGCCGACTCATCGAAGTAAACCAGATAATGCGTCTGCGCAATGTCCACCTACTCTCAGAGCTAGAAATATTAAATTAGACTTCACTATACAAATTAAGCAGTGGACGGCAAAAGGCTGATTGATTGATACAAATTAATGATGACAGATTGGGTTCGAATTGGCGACGATTTCGGTGTGATGTTGAGAAATCAATCGATTGCTGTGAATTGAGTAGCTTCAGAGTGGAACTTCCACTCGAACGAGCCGCGTGTTACAAGAGACCACAGTAAAGTAGCAGTTCCATCTGTTGTGCTGTCTCTGTCAATTATCGTATTATTAATAGGTACATTACAATTTCTACGTTTTAAAATACGTAGGTAGGTTTAAATCGCATTTTAGAGCGATACGTACGAGTAGAGTATCTCACTGAAGTTTTTCTGAATAACTTGATTGAGTAGAGATATAAGGCCCGATGATTTCAAACTGTACCTGTATTACTTATTTCCGGAGTCCTTAGATACGCTTAATAATCAGTTTTACGAGTTAAGTTGTAAAAAAATGACGCGCGTAGTTTGTGATCACGATGGCGCGGCCTAGTTCCGCCAACCGCCGACAGAGGGAGCGACTCGTTGCGAAACAACGAATTAGCCAACCGTCCACAATAGCCGAATACAGCCTTGACTGCCTCTCGCACTCTACAGATGAATGAATCCGCGATTGAGCAGTCATTAATGAAGGAATGCTCACTTTACGCGCTGCCAACGTCATTCAATGACTAGTTGCGTTCACTAGTAGCTGCAAAACGTTAATGTAAGTAGAATCATTAATTAAATTTAATACACACGAAAAAAAATTTAGTTTACACTATGAATTTATATTTCAGTGTATTATCGTATCAGCGGTCTTGTTATAAGGTAGCTAACAATTGTTAACGCGAAATCAGATTACGAGCGGGGTTACAAATGATCAACATCGTAAGAAATGGTGACCTGTATCATAATCAGAGAAATTATGTGTAAGTAAAGTTCCAATATTTCGGTGAGGCAGGGCGGGGGTCGACGACCGCACGGCTCGACGTCGTGCGTGCTATTTCGAGGCGCGAGCGCCGAGCGCGCCCGACTGCGCCCGACCGCGGCTGCTCGCGCACGCGTAAACAAACAACATGGCCGAACTGTCATTCACTAATTCATTCATAAACGATCATTGAATTTGACAAACTGACTCAAACTCATTATCTAACGACGGGGATGGCGAACCTTTTCGATTGCGCGTGCCAATTCTTTTTATAAATATAACGTTCCCCAAGAAACGTGATTATTATGCAATAAACATTTATAGGTAACTCTTCTCATTCATTAATAAGTTATAATTGTGTTGTGTCACATTTATATTTAATATGTCGTAGGTACTTTGAATGGGTGCAACAACGTTATGCAAACATTTCACGTGACAGAAGTGAACATAAGATTGTAAGGATATACCTAAATACGTTTTATTTTTAATACAATTTACGTAGCCATCTAGGTAATTTCTTGGCTTGTAAATGTAACAAATTATTGTAATAAACATAGGTAATTACTACACAAGATTACTATCTAAGCATGTTATTGCAATTAAGAATTCACCAAAACATCTGAAATACCTACCTACTTGTTTATTAATAGATTGTGCGGAAGAATATTTTTGTTCATAATTTCTCATAATAAATGTAGCAAGACAAACTACTGTTGTTTGACCGAATGTTTATTGGACGATAATATTATGATTTAAGAAAATAAAATGTTACACCAAAAACTAAATTAGACATTTCTTTTGATGAAAGGATTGTATCAGTCGTTTATACGGAGAGATCAAAGTAAATTCTTTAAGGGGCCCGCTGAGTAACATATCGTCGATAATTTACAATGACCACGCGACTTGGGCTAATCTTAACATACTATGAAAAAAGATATTGAGTTAATTTTATTTATAAAAAGATATACGAAGAGCGGCCTCATGCATAATTATGTTGTAATGAATAAAGAAAACATAACATTTGGCATAGATGCGGGAAACAACAAAGAAAAATAGCATAATAATCATTAATAAAAACAACTAAGTATAATATCCATTCTGCTGCCGTTTCAAATATAACCGACGACAGTTCAATTCCCAGTTTGAAATTATATTTTACTGACCACTACCTACGATTGTACTTCGTAATTATTTTACATAATTGTTGTGACGTAATAATGTAAAGAAAATACCTTAAAAATAATCAAAGATTGGCAACCACACTGGATAGAAAAATTTATTTGAAGTTTACCTCACGAACTTGACTGAGAATCCAATCGAGAACTCCATATTATGTTAAGAGATTGATCAGAAATACGTTGGACGTCAAATCATCGATGTAGAGTTGCATCGAAACATCGGACGGAAGCTCGTTAGGTATACATTTATCATGTTTTCATGAACCGTCGCTTTTGAAAGATACCTAATTATGCAGATAAACTCGCGACCTTTCAATTCTGTCTCGTTCAATATTAAACGGTTAAAATAAATAATAATTCTATAGTTTGGACCGCGGAGGTCCGTAGCGGCCATGAAATGAAATGGAAATTGAGATATTTTTTTGCACATAAAGCTAAACGCGAGCTACTATAATGTGGAGTAACAATTTTTTAGGTGAAATTAACATTAGGATAATGTTTCTTCTTCATAACGTTCTAGTTTTTACCCGAAGCTTTGCCCGCGTTATCAAGATTCCTGTTTATATCATGGGAGCATTTAATCGGGATAAAAATTAACCTATCACCTGAGTCAGTCCTGCCTGTATACCTAATCAGACATAAATACATCATCAAACAAAATCCATTTCCATAGTTTCAGCGTGATTGACGGACAAGCAAACTACCACATTAATTATATTAGTATGATTACAATAAATAAATAAATAAATATTTCACAACATCACATAAGTACGAACTATATCATCATAGTCATCTGTACGAACAGTCAGACAAATAAAAAAGTATCTTAATAAGATATTCACTGGTGAAACAAGACTAAGTTAAGTTGTTTTTGATATTACAAACAACTACAAAAAAAATGCCAAAATCAATAATACTACATATTTAATTGTGACAAAAGTAACACTCTGTGAACACGTGGACTAACGATTGAAAATTATATTGTAGGTAATTATTAACATCGCATCAAAGTTGCTTGTGGTATATGTGCATTAATTGTATGCTAAAACTTGTTATTTTCACACTGAGTTGTAATAAATTATATACATAACATTTAATATTTATTATTGCATATCGATACCTTAAATCTCAAATGGCGTAAGCGCCAAATTGGTCAAAATGACTTTTGAATGCAGTTTTATTCCGTTTTTTTTTCTCTATCGATCTGTATATTTAAAATCCTGAAATTCGCAAAAAAATGGTCATTACGACCCGATGTTTTTTATAGATTTGAACACTTTTTATAAGGTAAAGAGGTCGTAAGCAGCTATAAATTTAATGCATGAACAACGTCAGGGCGTAACGAGATATTTTAATACATTAATATGGCGTATCACACTTAGCCAACTTTATTTGGTGGTTACGCCCTAAGAAACTATGTAAAGTGAAAAAAAAAAGTAAAAACACAAGGGGGTAAGGGACATCATTTTCGGGACTAAACGCGATATTATTTTTATAAGTACCTAAGTACTTACTGTAATGTTGTAATGTTAAATAATTATAATGCAACGCGAAAGTTTAAAGTTATATCATTTTTCGGTTTCGGCGTTTACACCACAAACAATTTTTATTATTGAAAGGCGTTTACACCCTATAAAAACACGATTTTTTTGAGATTAAAGTCGTATCTCCCATAAATTCATAAAAAAAATACAAAATAAGGGGTATTTTCTACATCTTTTATTGAATTTGGTACATTAAACGGGTAAGAGGATGTTAGGAAACAAAATAAAATCTAAAGAAAGCCAAGGCCGAGAAAATAAGAAGGCCTAATTCGATAAAGCAGTGTAGTGGTAGAAAAACGACCCTTATTTTTAGAAAGAATATAATATCTTGCTAAGAATATAATATTTACGTAATACATAATCAACTTTAAAATTCAATTAAAGTCCTAATGGAGTTAGAAAAGATTACAAAAATTTTATTCATTTAAGAATCAAGTAGCTACGTTCAAAAAGTAAGATATTTTAGAAAGCCTTAATTTAAAATAACCAGTCAAAAAAATTACATTGAAACTATCAAAAATAATCAAACATAAAAAAAACAGTATTTTTCTGTGTCTGTAACTCCGTCCTCTATATCAGTGCCTGGTAATACATCTGGCACATCTTCTGCTGTTGGTAATCGCGGGTGATATTCTTCATGATATGTTTTCGGGATAATGCCGTCTGTGCACAATTTTAATAATAATTTAGGAAAACAGAGTGAGCTGATACGATGACATAATAAGGTCGTGGTGTCTTTCTTGCTGATTAAAAGTATGTCGGCCATTGCGATGGGAGGTAAGAGCCCATCGCAATGGTCGTGGCGTAGCTACTTGATTCATTGATTCTTAAATTAATACAATTTTTGTAATCTTTTCTAACTCCATTAGGACTATAATTGAATTTTAAAGTTGATAATTACGTGAATATTATATTAATATAAGTAGAGTTGCTAAGAATAAGGGTCGTTTTTCTACAACTACACTGCTTAATCGAATTAGGCCTTCTTATTCTCTCGGCCTTGGCTTTTTTTAGATTTTATTTTGTTTCCTAAAATCCTCTTACCCGTTTAATGTACCTAATTCAATAAAAGAAGTAGAAAATACCCCTTATTTTGTATTTTTTTATGAATTTAATGGGAGATACGACCTTAATCTCAAAAAAATCGTGTTTTTTATAGGGTGTAAACGCCTTTTTGTCATATTTTCAGAAGTCGTAACCGACTTCTATTTTTTTAAATATAAGATTTAGGTGCAAATAGTTCTAACTGAAGCCTTCATCTCAAAATTCTAAGAAATTTGATGTATAAAACATTTTTATAGCATTAAAATATATAAAGTTATGCTTTAAACAAAAATTTTTTTTTTGTTTTTTTGCTCCCCTGAAAAGTTGTGTTTTGGTGGTATCGATATACTAAAACAGACATTAAACTTATAGAGAAGGTTTTGCCAGTTTTTCCCCGATACAAACGACATTCCGAAGGTGGCGCTAGAAATACAATTTTATTGAAAGTATATTTAATTACATAGATGTTTACGACACCTGGTTTTGCCATCATCATCCTTTTTATCCCGTTTTTGTGCGGGTCCGCATTGACCATTATCTAGGATTTGGCGAGTCTGGTTATTACTGTGAAGCGACTGCTATCAGACCTTCGTAAACCTTAGAGGGTTTCGTAACTCAGATAGTTTCAGGCATTTAAAGTGCCAATAATTATTTATAATAATTTACTAGCGACCCTTTACTATACTGTAGTATGCATGTATTGTAGACATAAAACTTCCTCTTGAATCAATGAATCTAATAAAAAACACAACCAATCGGTTGCCTAGTTTTTAAGATTAGTAAACATACATAGGGACAGACAAAGAGAGCGATTTGAGATATTACGAATATGTAATGACTAGCGGCCGCCCGCGACTCTGTCCGCGTGGATTTCGATTTCCAATAGCCTAAAGCCTTCCTCGTCAAATGGACTATCCAACACAATTTTTTTTTTCAAATCGGTCCAGAAGTTCCTGAGATTAGCGCGTTTAACAAACAAACTCTTCAGCTTTATATATTATTATAAGTATAAATTCGCTAAAGAAACTATCGGTTCCTCTTTGTCTATCACTCAACTCCACCCAAAATCTGGACATGTCCGATGTCTGTGAAAAAAACTACAACAAAAAGTTTCTCTTTCGTTCCCGACATGTGCCGCGACGAAGCGAATATGCACAGCACATGTGCGCATTGCTCCATTGTGGAGATTGCAACGTATGCACAATTACGTCGTTGTTATCTCAGACAGTGCTGACAATGAGCTGTTCGCAGTTTAGAAACATGCGTGTGATAGCAGACATTAAAAGAAAAAATCTTAACCCCTAGAAGAGGCGGGTCTATAAAAATGCATTTTTTGAAGTGACAGTTTTGATCAAGTCGCAATATGGACCGGACCGAGACCGAATGAATGTGAATACCGAACTACAGAATCTAGTGGTAGCAATCTCTGTTCTATCCATCTTTAGTGCGAAGAGCAGAATGTGCTGTGATTTTTTTATGACCGTTAGTTTACTATGAGTGTAAACTAGAGAAAAATCTAGAGTCCGGTCATAAAATACCTTAGTAAATTCAGTGTCGTCGTTCTGCAATTAAATACTTATTGTAATTGCGCCAAACAGTGTTATTATTATCTAAAATAACTGTTTGATGTCGTGCTTCTTTCCATTATGCGGAATTTATGCCTGTAATTTCAGACACCCCAACGTCCAAATAAACAGGGAGTTTCTTTCTTCTTTCGTTTTTGATTGACGCTGCGCTGCCAAAGATCCTAATACTCCAGTCAAAATAGACAAAATTAAGACTCAAGTTTGCATTAATTCCCAACAAGCTAGATTTTTGTGCAGGCCTTGAATACGTCATTACAAATGATATGTCAAAAGTCCCCATCGATCCCGCTTGTGCGTTGTTTTTTATTCGTGGTCAAAGGGCCCAAATTTGCGTTTTTAGGGTTCCGTAGCCAAAATGGCAAAAAACGGAACCCTTATAGTTTCGTCATGTCTGTCTGTCTGTCTGTCTGTCTGTCTGTCTGTCTGTCCTGGCTCGTTCTCCGCCGTTTCTGAACCGATTGCCACGAAAATTAATCGAAAAATAATTATTTTTACCCCCCCTCCCATACAGCGAAAAGTAAATTCGAAAAAAAAAATTCGACTTACCCCATCGTGTTGGGTATCGTTAAAAAGGTATTTTTAAATACAATAAAACTTGCCTTGAAAGCATGTGGATCAAACACCCCAGTCTCGAGATATATTAATACAAAGTTAAAATTAGAGCGTCCCCCCCCCCTTAACTTTTGAAATACTATTACAATAATTCTGAAAAAAATGTCCTGTACACCTCCAAGTAAGTACTTTCAACGAAAACTATAGCGAACTCTGTATCATACATAGTTATTTTTATACAACTCGACCAACTTATGACGTGCAGTTGCCCTTACTAAATGGTGTCTTAAGCGGTCGGGCCATCTTTTAGCTGCGGAACCCTTTCATGGGCGTGTCCGACACGCTCTTGGCCGGTTTTTTGCTTATATCTCTGAAACTAAGAGAGCTATCGAAAAATAGTTCAGGTAAAGTTTGTACACATTTCGTAAAATTGTCTACCTAATAGATCTCTACACTTTTCTTGTACAAAGCAGCGCTGTCGAGATATCTTGACTTTAAGCCGCAGTAAAGTCGTATTTTCGAGTAGCCCACATTATGCAATTACAATAAATTGTGTTGAGTAGTTTATCTGGAGCGGGTGGCAGTTAAGTATGGATTGGCTCTAAACTATTATTTGCCAATTTCCAGCCCCAATTTTCAGGATTTAGATCATTGAAGTCAAAAAAGACAAAATGATGTATCGTGCTTGCATTCATTCCCAACAATGGGGACTTTTGTGCAGGCCTTGAATACGTCATTATAAATGATATGTCAAAAGTCCCCATCGATCCCGCTTGTGCGTTGTTTTTTTTATCTGTACTGAAAATCTTCGGATCCTATTTTTAGCCTTTCTGGTAGTCAAACCTCAATGGTCCCCATAGGGACTTTTACTCCTTACATGAAATAGGATCGATTGGCATGAAAAAAAAATTTCAAATTTTCAGTACAAAATGTATGGGGAAAGTTTTTTGCGATTTCTGACATTTCTAGTACTCAAACCTCAAATGGACCCATAAAGTCTTTTAATCCTAACATGTAATAGGATCGATTGGCATGAAAAAAATCGCAAAAAACTTTTCCCATACATTTTGTACTGAAAGTTCCAAATTTTTTTTTTCGTGCCAATCGATCCTATTTTATGTATGAAGTAAAAGTCTCTATGGGGACCATTGAGGTTTGACTACCAGAAAGGCTAAAAATAGGATCCGAAGATTTTCAGTACAGATAAAAAAACAACGCACAAGCGGGATCGATGGGGACTTTTGACATATAATTTGTAATGACGTATTCAAGGCCTGCACAAAAGTCCCCATTGTTGGGAATGAATGCAAGCACGATACATCATTTTGTCTTTTTTGACTTCAATGATCTAAATCCTGAAAATTGGGGCTGGAAATTGGTAAATAATAGTTTAGAGCCAATCCATACTTAACTGCCACCCGCTCCAGATAAACTACTCAACACAATTTATTGTAATTGCATAATGTGGGCTACTCGAAAATACGACTTTACTGCGGCTTAAAGTCAAGATATCTCGACAGCGCTGCTTTGTACAAGAAAAGTGTAGAGATCTTTTAGGTAGACAATTTTACGATCTACAAACTTTACCTGAACTATTTTTCGATAGCTCTCTTAGTTTCAGAGATATAAGCAAAAAACCGGCCAAGAGCGTGTCGGACACGCCCATGAAAGGGTTCCGCAGCTAAAAGATGGCCCGACCGCTTAAGACACCATTTAGTAAGGGCAACTGCACGTCATAAGTTGGTCGAGTTGTATAAAAATAACTATGTATGATACAGAGTTCGCTATAGTTTTCGTTGAAAGTACTTACTTGGAGGTGTACAGGACATTTTTTTCAGAATTATTGTAATAGTATTTCAAAAGTTAAGGGGGGGGGGACGCTCTAATTTTAACTTTGTATTAATATATCTCGAGACTGGGGTGTTTGATCCACATGCTTTCAAGGCAAGTTTTATTGTATTTAAAAATACCTTTTTAACGATACCCAACACGATGGGGTAAGTCGAATTTTTTTTTTCGAATTTACTTTTCGCTGTATGGGAGGGGGGGTAAAAATAATTATTTTTCGATTATTTTAAAAACCAATTCTTGAATTATCACTATACATATCTCCACCAATTTTCGTGGCAATCGGTTCAGAAACGGCGGAGAACGAGCCAGGACAGACAGACAGACAGACAGACAGACAGACAGACAGACATGACGAAACTATAAGGGTTCCGTTTTTTGCCATTTTGGCTACGGAACCCTAATACCTAATAGATCTCTACACTTTTCTTGTACAAAGCAGCGCTGTCGAGATATCTTGACTTTAAGCCGCAGTAAAGTCGTATTTTCGAGTAGCCCACATTATGCAATTACAATAAATTGTGTTGAGTAGTTTATCTGGAGCGGGTGGCAGTTAAGTATGGATTGGCTCTAAACTATTATTTGCCAATTTCCAGCCCCAATTTTCAGGATTTAGATCATTGAAGTCAAAAAAGACAAAATGATGTATCGTGCTTGCATTCATTCCCAACAATGGGGACTTTTGTGCAGGCCTTGAATACGTCATTATAAATGATATGTCAAAAGTCCCCATCGATCCCGCTTGTGCGTTGTTTTTTTTATCTGTACTGAAAATCTTCGGATCCTATTTTTAGCCTTTCTGGTAGTCAAACCTCAATGGTCCCTATAGAGACTTTTACTCCTTACATGAAATAGGATCGATTGGCATGAAAAAAAAATTTCAAATTTTCAGTACAAAATGTATGGGGAAAGTTTTTTGCGATTTCTGACATTTCTAGTACTCAAACCTCAAATGGACCCATAAAGTCTTTTAATCCTAACATGTAATAGGATCGATTGGCATGAAAAAAATCGCAAAAAACTTTTCCCATACATTTTGTACTGAAAGTTCCAAATTTTTTTTTTCGTGCCAATCGATCCTATTTTATGTATGAAGTAAAAGTCTCTATGGGGACCATTGAGGTTTGACTACCAGAAAGGCTAAAAATAGGATCCGAAGATTTTCAGTACAGATAAAAAAACAACGCACAAGCGGGATCGATGGGGACTTTTGACATATAATTTGTAATGACGTATTCAAGGCCTGCACAAAAGTCCCCATTGTTGGGAATGAATGCAAGCACGATACATCATTTTGTCTTTTTTGACTTCAATGATCTAAATCCTGAAAATTGGGGCTGGAAATTGGTAAATAATAGTTTAGAGCCAATCCATACTTAACTGCCACCCGCTCCAGATAAACTACTCAACACAATTTATTGTAATTGCATAATGTGGGCTACTCGAAAATACGACTTTACTGCGGCTTAAAGTCAAGATATCTCGACAGCGCTGCTTTGTACAAGAAAAGTGTAGAGATCTTTTAGGTAGACAATTTTACGATCTACAAACTTTACCTGAACTATTTTTCGATAGCTCTCTTAGTTTCAGAGATATAAGCAAAAAACACAAATTTGGGCCCTTTGACCACGAATAAAAAACAACGCACAAGCGGGATCGATGGGGACTTTTGACATATCATTTGTAACGACGTATTCAAGGCCTGCACAAAAATCCAGCTTGTTGGGAATTAATGCAAACTGGAATGTCTATTTTGACTGGAGTATAATCTAACATGGTGCTTTAAGATTTTCGACTTTCGCGTTGCGACTACGGTTGCTGTAACGCAGCTGAAACGTCAAGCAGTTAGTAGTACTATATTCTGTACTACATAATTAATAATCGCGTTTAGACTCGTTAACAACATGGTGTTTTCTTTCCTTTATTAAATTTGACCATAACTGCGCTAGATGATACCCTCGTACGAGGCGCAGTACGTGGTACCGCGACCACGTGGTGTTGAATATTTGCCAACCGCCGCTTCCTGTTTGCCGCGCCGTCTGCGCGCGCGCAGGCTCGCGTCACGCCCAGGAGCGACTGATCTGTAAACAAATAGAGATAACACGCGTTATCAAGCTTGGACGATTTGCGGGAATCAAGCTTGGAGGCTGATGACGGTTTGAAGGAAAAAATATGGGTGGAAATACCGCTAAAAGAAAGATCCAAATTCAGTACAGAATGTTTTTCATTAATTTGCGAAATTGGCAGTTGAAGAAAATAAATGATAATAACTAGGATTTTATTCTGTGGAAAATTACATAAAAAAATTATACTTGAAACTTCAAAAGTTTACATTTACTTTGACAAACTTATTGCATAGAATGTTCCTGTACTTTTAAGGACATCATTACTGAAAGATTGGTCTGCACCAAAGGGTGAGCCTGGAATAAAGGAGTTATTCCATTTTTCGATACACTCCTATATTTTCCTTTACACCCAAGGAAAGAGCTTCAGTTTTCCTCGCGTCAGCTCAGTAGATAGTTAGTGTGATTTGTCATTCACCCACCCTACTGCGATACCAAGACGCCTCTAGCGTTTTCACTATACTACCATCTTCTAGAGGTCTATGTCCGACAGTGGACTTCTACCTTTCGTCGAAAGACCATAGACACTTACCGACCCACCATCTTTACTTACAGCACCATCTGCTAGAGATCTATGCCCGACAGTGGACTTCCACCTCAGCGATTGACCGGTAGATACTTAGTTCTTACCAATACCAACCCGCCATCTTGAGTTACAGCTACGGAAGTCACGTGACGCGCTACGGCACGAGGCGAACTCTTGGAAGTACTGGTCCGCTGCCAACTCTGTCACCCTTACGTCATTGATAGCACGAGTACAATGTTGTGGGCTAAATGCGAATGAGGTGGTGAAATACCTGGATCGAGTGTTGACAGATTGGATACGAGGACGTTTTTGTGGTGTTGTAAAATTTTGACGGTGGTTAGACTTTGTTAAATCTAGTTATCTGTCTATGATGTTACATCAAGGCGTCAAGGGTGATTTTCTTCAGCTTCCTACACTCCTACAGTCCTTGCTTTTATCGGTTGATTTACATGCATATTTTGTATGAAAATACTTCGCTATTGACATGATGGTCATTATCATGGTTATGGTCACCATTTAACCAAAGCGACACATAAATTGTTTTCTATTTAGTGTCTCAAAAACTGCATTATGTGTCAAATAACATCACGAATTCACGACATAAACATATCATGTTTTTTATGAAAATTTCTCGTCATTATCTATCTCTAAGTATTGGAGTGTCTCGTTGTGTCTTTCACTTCTGTCTCCTTTACATTATCTTTTATACATCGTGGTGCAATCAAGTGAGAATAAATAAATATGTAAGAACATCCAGGCTTGAGGTTGTATGCCAGCCAAGGCCTAGCGCCGCGGGAGCGCCACGATTTCGTGACGTGACCAGCGCTTTGCCATGAAGCCTCACCAGCCAGGAATAAATTGAACTTTATTGTCACTGTTAAGGGCACAATTTCAAATCTTTGTTTTTTTATTAATCTATGAGAGAGCAGATTTCTACTCCTATAATTTCTCCAGCAAAATCTCTAGTACTTATTTCATACTACAATTTAGAATTCGAATGTGTCTATAGATCTTCTTATAAATCGTAAATAGTTCTACTTATCACTTCGTTTTTTTTTAAAAATAGATACACGTTTCTTGGTTACGATAACAGAGTACCTACCTAAATATCATCATCATGAAACTGTCGTAGACCACAGCTAGATTAGCTGCTATTTAGTGTTTTGTACACTTTACACGTTTTCATGTTTTTTCATCCGGATGTCCTCGGAAATCTTGCAACAAACTTCTCACTTTGTAGTTAAACCAATGCTTGCGACATTGTCTCATAATGTTTATTTACGATTTAACAACTTGTTAACACGTCTATCATATCAAAACGTCGGCGCACAAAGAACCATAACACATGTTGTTTTTCCTCATGCCAAATCACCAGATTGGATTCTTCGAAAAGATATTTTACGAAGAAGTATTTCTTATGTTGGGACAGAAGTTTTCCTGTTTTAGTACGGGAATAGATTTTCTAAAACTGTAAATACTATTTACTATATTCTCCTCTTTCTATTTTGTTTTCTCTATTTTAAGTTTCATGGATAAATAGATTTCTTCTTCTACTTGCGAACTGTTTTGAACATCGGACGAGGTGTGCCTATGCTTTCAATATGAGGATCTATAAAGCTATCGGTGTTGCACTTCTTCACCTGATATTTTAGTAGGTATAAATAAAGTTTAGTCTCTTGGCTGTTGGCACTTTGTGACGGATAATTTAATTGCATTTAAAATTGAATGAGACGATGTCTGGCATATGCAACACGCCGATATCACACTTGTTATTTATTTTTGGGAACTGATCTACTGGTACTCAATCAATCGTTTATATAAAATGTGAGGTATGTTTGCGCCATTCCAATAAATATAAAAATTTGTTAAAAAAGAGTTATTGTTTTAAATTTACGTATAGCAAACCTTTGAGTAAACTTTCAAAGAATAAACTTAGTTGTTATAAGTGTAATCTGTAAATCGGACACCCTTAAATCGTCCTTAATAACTTATTTGACATTGCGTTAACTCCGTCGTTCTTCAAACTGTAGGAATCCTGAGTTCCGCGTAACTGGCCTTGGTGGATGTTGACCAAATGTTTTTTCTCGTCGCGAAGTTTCGCAGATAACATTTGTATCCTCTTATCAGTGTGAGTAACCAAATGGCAGCGTACTAGGTACAGTCAGCGTCAGATAGATAGTGACACTCAGGGTAGGTACTCAAATAAATGAAGTTTCCTCAAAACTAATTTTTACTCCCAAATGTTTCCATAAACAATGTTTGACTACCTCTGCGATTCACTAACGTTATTTCAAGGAGTCGGATAAAAAAATCTGAAATATTTTTAACCTATGTACATATTTACAGTCGTCTCGTCTAAGAGTTGTAGACCCTGGAAGTTGACAGTGTAATTACATCCTCGTGATGTAACTTAAACACAAAAACACGTTGTTCTGTATAAAACTCTGTTTAAGAAGTGCCTCGGAGAGTATATAATCTCCAATAAATGCAGTGATCCTTTACATATTTGAATTCCATCCGCCACGCGTTTGGTAATTTCATAAACAGTTACGATTTACTCAACGGCTACCGTATAACACGAGCACCTAATTTCCGATCATAAAGCTAACCTAGACTGGCCTGGAATGACACTGGACTAGTCAGTTCGGATCTCGGCGAGGCTCTGCGTACACACTTGTGTGCCACAATCACACGGGATGGGCTTGGTACTCACTCACATGTTAGGAAGCATGTTTGAGAGGTCCGTTGGTGTAGTGGTTAGAGACCCTGACGCAACCGAGAGCCGTGGGTTCGATTGCCGCTAGGTGGGAATATTTGTGCGGTGCACATCGGTATTCATACTCGAGACATGGAGGTTTAAAAAGTATTTAAGTATGGCTATCTGTTCCCCAGCTTAAAGAGGTAAATGAAGCTTGAAGTTTAGTTGGACTTTTATAGCAAGGCAATAAGACGGTTATTTTTATGTAACGCTTGTTTTTACCCGCGACTTTGCCCGCGCTATGAAGATTTCTGTTTTATCGAATGGGAGCATTTAATCGGGATAAAAAGTATCCGACAGGATAGGAGCAGGGGATAACGTAAGTCAGCCCATACCCTGCCTTTAGGTATACCAAATTTCTTCGAAATAAATTGTATAGTTCCAGCATGATTGACGGACAAACCGCCAAACAAACAAACTATCTTATTTATAATATATGTATGATTTCCGATATCCAACCTTCAATGGTGTATTGCTCGTCCACGATCATTGCGCCTCTAGCTGAGAGCTTTCGTATTACTGCGAGTCGCCTTAGTACTCGCAGTAAAACCACCTCACTGCGAACTCGCAGACGGCCCTATGTACTCGTCTGCTACAGTACCCGATACATTACATTGCCAGCTAGATGAGTACCCTGCTTTAGGCTTAACGGAGGACGCAATTATGATGATTAAATGAAACTGGTTCTTGACAACCGCTTCGCTGCCGGGATGTCGATGTGTACTGTACACGTGGACTTACGCACTCACATGAACCGTAACGGGTTGATAATAAAGCTCATTTTCGCCTGATAAGATGGTTTAAGTTGTCATGTGTAATGTAGTCGTATAGTGTGCGTAGTGCAACTCTCGGATCAGATGTAATGCAGGGGCTAGTGATGCAAAATCGGCGATATTAGAAACAATGTTAGACTTTGTGGAATAGATAGTAGGTAGAAGTAAACCTTCCTCGACAAATGGACTATCCAAAACAAAAATATTTTTTCAATTCGAACCAGTAGTTACTGAGAAAAGGGCGTTCAAACAAACAAACCAACTCTTCAGCTTTATTAAATTAGTAGGTATAGATAGATGTAGGATTTGGGCAACAGCCGTCGCTCAGCTGCTTCTGTTGTAGGCTAATTTCTAGTTAAATAAGTATAATTATTATGCGTATTAGAAACATCAGTTTTTGTACCAATAATATCACGACGAAATTTAATTCTAGTCTCAAAAAAACGACTTTTAACAGTTGCTTTTATTGATTCCCAATTGAATTGGCTATTATGAAAGAACTTGCTCTACATTAAAACTTCATATTGTATATAATTCTACCCCCTACTCCCTCACCGAGTTTAAATTATTCTCTAGACAAAACAACTCCACTTAGTATTTGCTGTGTTGCTCGAAACAATCTATTTATAGACATTGTAAGTATTCAAAATCAGTCGCCGGTCCCATCATCAGAATCTCATATCAGCTGTAGTAATTAGTATGAGCCATAGAGGAATAAACCATTAGACTAGAAATGTGACGTATGTTTAAAAACAAAAGGTGATTCAAAATTTTTATTAAATGTTTTTAAGTACAGCCTATTAATGACACACTGCATGGCAAAGGCCTCCATCATTTTGAAATAATGTTTTCGTTACAAAGATGGGTTTTTGGCTTAATCACCATGCTCGCCAAATGCGCGTTAGTCATCACAAACCTGGGCCGTATTCAGAAAGCCGTAATTTTTATTCTGACCCGGGAAATGTACCCAGGACATCGAGACTACGGTCCGGTATTTAAACCACTACACTATCGAGGCGTTGGTAAATATCTTTACTTAAATAAAAATAGTTAAGTATGAATAGCATTGTTTGTAGCTGGGACGTGAAATAAATCACGACATTACTTAGATTTAACATTCACAGAAATAAGACTGAGTGGTAACTGTTAACTAGTGATAGACCATTGCTTGGCCTGTGCTTCAATTATTTTTTACCAATAAACAAGGTTAACATTTCCTTGTCGACTCGTATGATTTTCTCAAATCCCAATAGAAAGGCAGTGTTCGCTCCGTTTGTTTGTATGACTGTTTTCAAACATCTTATGACTATTTCGCTCCATTAGTTAGTTGTTCGATAGTCTACGGTGTTAGTATGCACGCGTAACTCAAGAGGTTAAGTAACTGGAATCGCCAGTGACGGACAGGTTGCGCAGGCGCCGCCGCCGCAGCCTCAATGACTCAGTGGAGCGTGACTGGACCTAGGTTTAGGTTCTGTTCTCGGGTTGGCTAGTTTGAGGGTTTTAGTCTGATATGACTAAATTGTAAGTTTTACAAAGCACAATGCAAAATATGGATTTAGCAAATATTTTACTTGTTTGTTATAGGGAGGCATATTTTTTTAATTTGTATACCCGACACCAGAAACATAGCACAAGCACAACAGCTAAGAAGCTTCACTGTGGTCTTTTGTAAGGTGGAGGTACTTCCCCAGACGATTGGCTCATTCGAGTAGAAGTTCCACTAAGCTCTACCTCTCTTCGACAAACTAAAAACTAACATTACTGCAGTAATGTAGGATTCTTATCTAATTAGGAATTATCGGTTTGAATCTGTCATCACCAGTTAAAAACTGTTTATTTCTAAACTGAAGATGAGTGACGTTCGCTTATCAACTTCGACGTCGATAACTTACCGAACATTCATTATTTCCATCTAAAAATAACCTCAGTTTTCGACAATATAAATATTAGTTTAAAATATAAAAAGCAAATCACCCCAATTTGTTGAGGGTGCGTTCAAAGGGGCGGCAAGTTCAAAGGGCTAGGAATAACCGGCGCCATCGCGACACCGTACGGGACACTTCATCTTGACAGACAATCTTTCAGTCTGTTCGCTGGAATGTCTGTGGTACGGTCCATGGCTAAAAAAACAAATGACGATATTTATAATTTAAAAAGTCACCTTGTTGAATTTGTTCGTTTTTTACCAATTTAAAAAGCTGAGTCAAATATTATACAGGTCTGAGGGCTGAGTCAAATACTTCAAATATTGGCACAGTTTACACTAAAGTCAGATATCAGTGGAAATTCCACTAAGTTACGTATAATACAGTAATAACAATCATAAATAAAAAAATATATATATTTTGACTAACACATCAATTGCCTAGCCCCAAACTAAGCTCGACGCTTGTACTATGGATAAGCTAGGCGGATAGACATATACTATAGTTGACCAGATATTACCAAATGTTTCTGGATTTTCACGTCTATGTAAAGTCTATGTTTGCATTCGATCAAACAGGCCGAGGCTTGACCGCCCTGAAATTGCTCTAGCCAAAGACTTACATCGCAGCTCTCCCACGATAAAGAAGTAAAAGCGGTTTTGTACAAGCAATGTGATATATCAAGTTCTACACAGGTAATTACCATAATGAGTAATCGCTTTAAAAAGTATCACTGCGATCGAAGGCGCCACTTTGTAACGTAAAATGCCATTTAAATAATCACTAAAGATAAGATTCCGATAATCTTGGATAATTTAGAGATAAGCTAAGCTATCTTATTTATCAAAAACGCATCGAACTTAATTATTTACATTTCCATGTTAATGTATTCAGTGATTTAACTGTAGTTTTAAATATATAAAAAGTTTCGAGATGTTGCATGTTTCGATACGGGGCAAATGCAAACCTTTTCGAAATTCCTAAATTTTCCTGTCTGGGGAATTACCTCCAACTTGCAGAAGACTACAGTGAAGTACTCGTACGTAGCACTTCGTAACTGTTGTGCTGTAGTAAGGACGCCAAAGCTCAGTTGGGCAGGATATTGGTTCTTAAAGATCTGCGAATCTTGTGCGGTTTTTGATGTCCATGTGATTGCAGCGGTGATCACTTACCATCAGGTAAAAATGTTGTAAGTTTGCCTCCCTACAAAAAAAACATGATTGTGTACATGAGAGGTGTTAATGGTCTAAATGCTTATTAATGAAACGATTAGATCATTCAACTACCTATATTTGAATATTTCATTGCCGTATTGTTCTACAGCTGATCTCTCAACGTATCAGATTACTTCCTCGTGGAGCTATGAGATAAGTGTCTAAGCTTGAGCATTTGTTCTAAAATATGCATGTAGTCAGTTGTTGAGATGATCCGTTGCAACTTCCAAGAACCATTATTCAGTGAACGCGTACATCAACTTTTACAACATCTAAATATGAATTGATGCGATTCCACCGCTCAGTTTCGTGTATAACAAACAAACAAACTCGCACTCAGTTCATAAGAATGAGTAAAGATGATGTGAGGCAATATTCTGGACTGGCGTGGGCGGCGTATTTCGGTGTTAATGCGCCAACGCAGAATGGGATATTGGCAGAAAAATGCCACGAAAATACATACATCGGTAGTCAGTGCATGATCAATTGGTCAATGGCTAGCATTGGTACCGATGGGGAAGCAGTAGATGCCCTGTGTACCTGGGATCTCAACATACTGTAACAGTATCCATTTTTTTATATGCCACTTAAGATGGAAATCCTATTGTATGTTTGTCTCGAGGAATAACGTACTTAGGGGCATAATCCCCTGGATATGCTGAGGTGCTAACAGGCTTAACTCAAGCAAATGGCCCGACTGATAGTAAGCAGTTATCAATGCAATGCATACCGCTTATAACACCAGGGTATTCTTGCATCACCGACTATGGTACTCTGTGCCTTTTCCTTATTGATCTCCGACACAGTGCTAGCAGTAATTTAAACAAAAATATGATATAATATAAATAAATAAATAAAAATAAATAAAAACTTTATTTTCTTCCACAAAACTTCACTTAAAGACTATGTTTACAAAAGTGCCGAAACAATTTGTTAATCAGTTTTGTGGAAGACTGGAGCCTGAAACTAAGTCTAAATTTAGACTTGATATTTTCTGGTCTCCAGGTCTCCCCCAGGTAGATCGTGAAAACAATATGCACCTAACTGTCTTAAACATACTTACTAATTACATGAGTTTGTTGTGTTAGATAAATATAAAAATAAGTATAACATAATATCCTAAAGTAACTTAACTCAACTTTCCATCCTCAGTAAAATTTCCGTCTCAACGTAACTACGTAATTTCAACCACTCAACAACACTTCTCTTGCATTCCATACCATTTTTCTCACTTATAAATAGGATTTTATTTATTTGGTTATATAACTGCCCCCCTTGGTAACAAAAGAATCGCTTAATAAATTCGGTATTATAATAACTTTTTTTACATACTGCGTAATGTTTGGTTCTTCTTATAGTTGATAAATCCCTGTCATTAATATTAATTAATTTATGTTGCTGAAAAATAATTGCCAAAATATATATAATAATATATATAATATGAGTGCCAAACCAACAGTTTAAAACATAAAATGTAGTACATAGTGATAAGAAGATGTATTTTATGTTAGATAATTATGAACCAGGCTTAAAATCACTAAAATGGGACTTGACAGTATTCCTAATCCATTGAAACAGAGTTTCCTATTAGCCAGAGGTCGTTGGTTTGATTCTCACCGTGCACAATCGTAATGATGCCGGTGACGAGGTAAATATTTATTACACATTGTGCATTGTTGATTCTGATACCCATAACATACTCGTAATAAGTCCACTGATGAGAATGTGCATGTGACTCGACATCCAGTAGATCACTAATGCTGGTGACTTATGTTTAAAAGAAGCCTTATGTGGCACTATACAGGTTGGAAGTATGAAATGGGTTTTTACGGGCTGATACTTTAATTGTTACTATTGTAAGTCATAACTTTTTGAGATATTTTAATCTGCATTCACGGATTTTGGAAAATACCGTTGTTGATTCCTTTGTATTTCTTCTTTCTTCTGGTACAGAAAATCATTGCATTTGAAGACTTTATTCTACTTATTTCTGTCATATCGATGGGCCTGTTAGTCTTGTCGTCAGAGACCCTGGCACAAAACCGAGAGTCGCGGGTTCAAACCCAGCCAAATGTTTGTGTTATGAACATCGACATTTGACTCGAGCCATGGATGTTCTTAAACGTATTTTAGTATGTCTATCCGTTTCATAGCATCCATGGTACAACTTCGAGCTTAGTTTGGAACTAGGCAATCGGTGTGGTAGTCCAAGAAAATTATTATAATAATACCCTCCGGCCGTATTCGGCAATGGCGGCCGATCTTACGATCAGCCAGGTACGCAGGATATATTATAGTGCACACGTGACGGGCGGCGCAGGCATAGGTGCACTCCTTATTCCCTCAGTCACATAATTCGGTGGGACAGCAATCTGACACGACTGTAGAGAGATCAGGCGCTGGACCGAACGGCTTGAAGTGCCTTCCGCAGCACGGAGGAGCTCGAGATGATTTTTTTCGGTCACCCATCCGATGACTGGCATCTGCGAACGCTGCTTAACTTAAGCACCGCAGGCCGAGTGCCCTAACCACTGCGCTATCGAACTACTCATGGAAATTATAGTAAATCCATCAATGCAGTCCAGTAATTTGGGAGCTTATCTCCAGATCGTCGCCGGCCATCGCTCGGAGGGCCGGAGACACTCGTAATGGCAGATATGTGTTCCAGAGCCGGCCTCTCGCCGTTTCCGGTGGTTGTTTACAAAAAAATATATACATGAATACGTATACGAACACGTTATTGGACCCTTAGGGCCGCCATAATCTTATTTGGTAATTGAATGGGTCCAAAAGAAATTATGAGTTTAGCTAAGGACATGACTTTTCTAATTGCGTCAATTAAGGTTTTTTTAAGCTGATGTTTGTAAGGCAAGGCATTACTGAGGTTTCAGTAGTTTCTGACACTATATATTCAAATATAATTTGTTAAATAATAAACACATAATAGCGCTTCCAAATCACATCATCGATCAAAGTTTGCTTCCAAAAGCAAACGTACCTATGTAGATTGTATCACTTAAATAAATACAATTGATCCAAAACACTAGCTAGTTCTCCCGGAAATCGAACCCAGGTCCCACACTCACAGTTTTTATTTCATTCAAGAACCTACATCCCACACACCTGTGCAGAACCAATCGCACCAACTCACGTGGTAGGCAGCCCTACCCGCCGGCCAAGATACTTGGCGCGATTAAAAATCGTTACAACTTCCGTTGGCTCGCCGAGCGGGGCCAGATAAAAAGATAAAAAAAGATAAATAAGAAAAATAACATAGAGATCGATACGGCGGAACGGCGCTACCTGTTTTTTCGACGGCGACACACGAGCAGCCTCCGAGCACAGGTTCGGAGTGTGTGTTATTTAGTGTTCGATTGCGCGGACTTGCCAGCCGATTGGGAAAAGATAAAGTAGATTTGCAAAGGAAAAGACTGCGTCGTTTTTATCGCGTCCGTCAACCAAACATGGTAATACATATTCTTGAGGACATTACAAACTTCATTTGCTGGGGCAGTATAGCTGTATACTCGGTCCGAACCTCCGAACTGAGTTCGACAGGCTAGAACTTTTGCACCTCTAGATCTTTTGCATGTCTAAATACAAAATACTTTTTCTATGGAAGTGCGAATAGATTCTAGCCTAATGGGACTGCTGACGACCACATTGATGTTATGAAATACCTACCCAAAAGAATGAACCAATCAACAAATGTCTGTTTATCTAACGGTATTTAATTATAAAGTTATCATATCTATACTGATATTGTTTTAGGAGCCAAAACAAATCATATCGAGCTTCTCCGTGCTTCGGGGGCACGTTAAGAAGCTCTTGGTATTGTGCCTGATCTCTCTACGGTCGTGTCAGATTGCTGTCCCACCGAACTATGGGAGTGAGGGAATAGGGAGTGCACCTGTACTTGCGCACTCACTTGTACACTTTATACACAATTTGTGTGTTAGTCCAAGGAATTTATTTATATTGTTTTATACAGCATCCCGTAGCCTCACACTTGCGCACTCACTTACACGGTTCAAAGTATAAGATACTATTTTATGTTAGCTAACAGTTTCTTATAAGGTCATACATGTTTATCTCGAATATTTACTTGTTTTATTCGATTCCAAGGCACTTGTCGAATCGATGATTTACACTATCACACGTGATGATCTACCGTAGAGTTAACCAAACTAAATATGTACTAGAGAACTCCTCAACTATATAGATTATTCGTTTATTTCTACTTCAACATTCAGTATAACATTTATTCAGCTCGACATACCTAATTATTTATGACATAAAAAAACCTTAACTTTAACCGTTACAGACTGTTTAATTAACAAATTAGAAACGGTTATGGGTCGAATTTAATCATCGGCCGTGTCAACCTTAAAATCTGTATTCATGGTAATTTTTCCTTTTATGGAACCATTTAATTAAGTACTAATAATGTGTGGAGAAATTTTGGAGGTTTGAATTTTAAATGGTATTGGGCCACCATTAACATTCTTGTTGTTTTTCTTTTGGCTATTTTTTACGCTGAATGCCACGAATACCACGTCACTTGGTTTTTTGTAGTGTCTTTCTTATGATGAGTAAGTGTCCAACTTAAAGCTATGTCAGCTTCAAGGTCTTTAGCATACTTATATTTGCAGAATTTATTTGCTACTTTAGACACAATCTTGGTAATTTGTTTTATTAAAGTTCATCAATCCATTACTCATCTTTGTAGAAATAGCATTTTAAATAAAACCAGAATTCAGTTAGAAATTAATTAGTTACAGTAACTCTTTATTCCTCTTTCTTTTTTGGTTACCTACATCCAGGTAGAGTTATGTGCAAAAAACATAACAAGTGCTTTATAGATGAACTACTTACCTTTGAGGTCAGATCAACAATTATATTATTTAACTACACTTTTTAGTCTCAAACCAACCCAATTAAAACAATAACTTGTAATATCCGCTTCAATCCACTTTAAAACTCAAAGTATGAACATCTAACATCCATAAGTACATTTTATAACAAAAAGCTAGAGACACGGATCCCTAATAAAACGGTCAATCTAATGACCGATTCTTTGGAAGATTTATAATTCGAAATGATAGCACCGGAGTATTAGCATCGCCGTGATGTCACGCATCCGGTTGCAGTGAGCTATAAATCGAACGGGTTCCAGTACGGGCGAGGTGACTTGGCCGGATTGAAGTGAGGTTTAATACATGCACTCGCAGGCAGTAGTTTTGGAGTTCATGTTATCATTAGAATCGTGAATGTGTGTAATAAAATTGCGATTGATTTATTTAGTTAAATACAAGCGCCTTCAGTTTAGCCAACATATTTCCCGCGTACTGTAGATGTTTTACTTCAGTGCGACCGGTAATGGAAGATATCAGATTAATAAAAGATGTCGATGGGAGCAGACGAGATACGCGGCAATTTCACGAGTGCCGCGATGATAATTAAGTGTTGTTATGTGTGCGTGGGCCGCGCGGGCGCAGGGAACTTCGGAGAAGGCAGGGCTACAGTACACTTGTGGGAAGTAAGTCAGTTCCGTTAATGTGTTTAAGGTTAGTGTAGTTTAGAGGGTTAGGTGGGGAAGTTATCGTTTGGGCGAAATAAATATTCAATATTTTATCAGATTCTAATGAAATTATGATATTTTATTCCACTCTTCGAAACTCTACCTCTAGGGTCATAGTTTTGGTGAGGAGGTTGACCATAGAAGGACGATTTTGGTCCTCTGAGATAGCAAAGATTATAAGCAAGTTAAAATAAATATATGGTTTCTTTCCCATGTGCTAGTCCCAGCCGTCCCACCACTTTTATCGCTATCATTTCGTCTTCTATCTCTCATTATGTCTCGGTCGTATTAGTAAGCAAGGGTATGTGGATGCGGTATAGAGTTTTGCTTGTCACTCGTATTCATAGGTGCATTGCATACCTACTCGAAAAATAGCATTTTGATGTACTTCTGTCTAGTTTTCTCGTAGCAGGTTTATTATTCGTAAATGTGTGGACGTTACTTCTTCAAACATCATAATGCGTTTTATAAATGTAACTAGCTCTCTAATATGGCACTTGTTTGGGAAAGTAGTGTCGACATATGGTAAGACCATGGTAAAGTGGCACATCATGACTGGAAACCTATGTTCGTGTCTTTGAGTAAAGCCTCTAACGATCAATTTGAGAGCCATCTGCAATTGAAGTTGTAGAGTTACAGAATAGCGACGAAAGTGATGCCTCTGTTCTCAAAGTCCTGACTCAGGGAGTAAGAGACTTGCAATTGGCTTTAATGATACCAACGTTCAGAGGTTTCCGTAGTATCCGAAGAAAACATCTAACAACTTACTTCACCACGCATACTATACTCCGTGTCTGGTAACTATGCGGCGTAACTCCGGTAGCGGAGCAACAGGTCTGCGGGGCGCGGGGCTCGGGGCGCGGGGGACAGCGGGGCGGGGGCGCGGGGGACGCGGGCGGTAGGAAATCCTTCACGCACGCACACAAGCACAGCTCCGTGCCACAGCGACTTTGCTCTGTGTGCACCATCCGGTTTGCGCGGGCGCTGGTGCCATCGCCCGATCGATCAATGGGCGCGCGTCGCCCGGCCTCGCGGCTGCATGCAACTCATTGATTAACGCTATGAACGTGGAATTATTTATTCATTCATGACGAATATTTTTATTTTAAATAAATGCTTTTTGCGCCGCGCTGGGTTCGGCCGTCTTTTAAAGCGACGATGCCGCGTTGGTCCACTTTTTTAAGTGTTTCTACTACACATCCAACATTTACACATCCACATTTTATTCTGCATAAATTCTATTTTGACCATAATCAACGAAATCGTAATCAATGCTAATTTATTTATAATATGTTAATAAGGTGGTCTTAGAATTTATCTAGCAACAATAAATATCATTATATTTTGTTACGAGTTAATTATAATAATTAAACCCGGCATAAACTAATGTTTTTGTACATTTTCCATTAAGCTAATTACCTATTTTCTTGATTTTGTCGTAGGTAATGATAGTGCTTTCAGAATGTTGTTTATAACATTTCCTACATATAAACCTTTGAAAAACTGGAAAATTCTTTGAAATCCTTCTCTTGAAACTCAGATTATGGGAATCTAAGCCTTCCGATATTACTATTAATACCTGTTTATAAAACTGTTTTGCTTTATTCTGCTCAGACAACATTTTAGAAGTGCCATACCTATTTAATTTAGTTAACCGACCCGATGCCTATTTGTTTGAATTGAATTTAAGTTGAATACCTCGTGTTTTCTTCAATATACCTAGGTAGAGTCAACCGTTATTTATAATACCTACTATATTCGGACTTTTAAAAGATTATCAGTCATCAACTAAAACATACCTACAACCAATTTTCATTCTATTTCCATTCATATTTTTCATATTTTTTGTAGTAAGTAAATATAAAATGCATTAAAAACGTTTTATTTTTCCACAGGTGCAGTTAGCTTGTGCTCACGTAACATGTAGGTGAGTCAGTAAATACTCGATACATAAATAATTATTTACTTAAGTATGTACGTAGGTAACGAATGCAAATATAAACGATATGATTATATTATGTAGGTAGTACTGGGCGTAACGCAGAATAGCTAGTCCCAACTAATATTATAAATGCGAAAGTAACTCTGTCTGTCTGTCTGTCTGTCTGTCTGTCTGTCTGTCTGTTACGCTTTCCCGCTTAAACCTCGCAACCGATTTTGATGAAATTTGGTACAGACAATCTTTAGACCCTGAGACAGAACATAGGCTATTTTTTATTTCGAAAAAAAGAAATCCACGCGGACGGAGTCGCGGGCGGCCGCTAGTTATTTTATAAAGACGATGTCCTAGACTTTATATCTGTACAGTCATGAGCACCAACATGTATACAAACACATTCGAGTATGAACTTTACTGCTTTGAAATAAAAATCGATGTGTATGTAATGTGTTTACGTGTTGGTGCTCATGACTGTACGTTGTGTTCGTGAACAGTTCTTATTACGAGTTATATTAATTTATATTAATCCAAAAAGTATACTATTATGTACTTGCATTATTGTCTTGTAGATGATGTTACTAAGCTGAATCAAAATTTGTTTCTTATTTATTTTTACACAAGGTCTTTTAATTATAATAAGGTCTAGTCTGTGCCCATTATAAATATCCTATTTGTGTAATTCAATAGAGCTTCGATTTAGATGTAACCGTGTATGAATAACACACAAAGATTCCAATCGGAAGTGCATGAAAAATAGTTACTAGGTTCCTTTGATTTGAAATGGCATTGTGTAGAGTCACGGGAAACAATATGCGTGCAAAGGTAACCAAATATGCACTTTAACGCGTTCACATAAGATGTAGTCTCATGCTTATAAGGTTTGGAAAAAAAAACAATATTTGACCTCAAAATTCAGTCGGAGTTATCACTACCATGCGTACTATTTGCGGGTATAAACATTATTGCAAATTTTGCGCAATCATAAGTACTCATTACCTATATTTATAGATATAGTTTGATGAAAAAGCTCACTGTCATACCAAGAGGTACTAGATTCAATTCCAGAACAGGTTTTCGTCGAAATATCGATTATTTTCTAGACTCTACTCGAATAGCGAGCTATCAACTGGTACTGTACACAAAAAAATACACATACTCACGACCCATAAACGTCAACTAGTCAAAGTACAAATGCTGAGCACTGGTAATATAACACATACAGTTATTTAAACAAATATGCGGTGTAATAACGCGTCTCATTCATTCAGCGCTGACCTCGGCGCCTGCGCACCCGGTAGTGCCGTCGTTTCGATAAAAACAGCCAAGACGAGAGCCACGAGTTATGTTTAGGGTACTGTATAGAAAAATATGTATTTTCTTATATATCAAACAATATCAGGTTAATACAGTTCCCCGTTTAATGTTGTAGGTACAATTTCTTTGAATATTTTATCAATAAATTAATGTTTCACAACATCTTATGCATTGATCTGACTCCGTGTTAAGTAACTCCGTTCAAAACACATAACACGACTCAGAAGATTCGGATAGTTCAGAATATCACGCGGTTTTTTTTCGGATCTTTTCTTTACTAATTTTCAATTTTTAGGGTGAAATTATGTATGACGGGGATCAGATAGAATAAATAACAATCTTAAAACCAATTAAGAGCATTTTACTACATATAAAGAAAACAAAAGTAATGTCCGCGCGACGCCAGTCGCAAAATTGCCGAGAGGAAAGTGACTTGACAATTCGCTTTCGGTAATTTTTCGACTCGTTCGTCATCGATTTCGTTTAAGGATCACTTTTCCACAAGAAAAACAAGATCCGCTGATCTTTACACCAACTATCCGTTTTCTGATCCGTATCCGCGGATCTACATTTAGGTTGTGCCGTGTGTAATACAGTGTCGTGAAATACTAGGGTTCGCCCATGATTAATTGTCAATAAATAACGATAGTATGTATATACCAAATACGAGTATTTATAATTGAATGCGTATCCCTCTACAAATGCTACGGAACTCTGAAAACGGCTGCGATAACCCGTTCTTGCGCAAGTAAGTGACCAAAATAACAATCACAATGTAAAAGAGATAATGGTCAAAGAAGGTATTGTTGTAAGAATAAGTGCCTCGGAGTAAAAAATAGCTGGCTCCTATCGAATGCGTAGTTTTAATTCGGCTATTGTTGTTTGTATCTGACCGTAAGATAGACTTGAGTGCGTCGTAGCTAATAGGCCTCACTTTAAAAGTTTAAAACAAGCCACGAGTGGTTAAATCGGGTGTCAAATCGTCATCGCTTGCCTATCTAACTGACGTATCTGTATATTTTTTACACCGAGTTATTTACACCATCTAAATTAATTTCGCAATATGATTATAAGAAGGTTGTAGATTATGTAGATGACTCAGTTTAGAAAAAATGTCAGCTAGGCCCACGGCTGGGAGGTCCCCAATTTTCAAAATTTGTAGCGTGCGATTTTGTCGATCGATATACATGGACATATGGACGAAAACAAATGTTTATACTTACTAAACATTTGAGTAAGTACTGTTGTAAATAAAATCTTTCAACATGCTACTTTAGTAAACTTAGTAATTAGTTACTGTCGAGAGCCTAGAAATCGGTGACGTTACCCTGATGTATCTGAAAGCAAAAACATGTATATCCGTTTATCCTATCTAACCAAGCTGCGAAAGTGACAACATAGGAGTAAGTCTTTGTCATTGTTTCCCACTAGAAGATGCGGCGCTTACCATCAGCTGATTGATCAGATATTTTGACCAAAAAATCCAATTTCAATTCTCGATAGTCATTAAAATTCCACGCTTTTAATTTTTACGGGTTAATTAAATGAAGCATTATTTACTTCCGCATTCAAATTAATTATTAGACCAGAAATCTATATTTCAATTGAATTACGTTTAAATACGTCAAAGTAGGTATGCAATAGAGTTCTGATGAGATAGTCTATTAATAAGTTGTATCTTGCCAACATAATCGCAGCAAGTTTAAATGAGATTTTAATTGCGGCAATTATTATCTTAGATCATTTCCAGCCACTGCCTTATAGGCTGACGTGTGTAAGTCGTACATAGATCTGAAAATCATTATTGCATATTCTTATAAATACTTTGATATCTAATTCAAATATGTTCAATTACTGTCCATAAACTACTTTTTTTATAAAATCTTCGATGACTTGTATTAAAGCAAAGTTGTACCGAATTTCCTCTTTAATATTATTAGAAATAAAATACTATAAAATTATACATAAGGACTTGACCTCTTCGTGCAAAAGTTCCACTAAATACACATATATTCTAAAGTAGCTTGACATGTCAACATTCAAAGGATATAAAAACATTTGGAGATCCCTGGCTAAGCCAAATAAGGTCAGACTTTTGACTTCAGGAATTCAGTCCGGAGCCCTACCGCTGCAAATCTATCTACCCTGCAGCCATTTCACGTAAATGCGAGTACAAGCGGAGCGGAGATGTGTCGTAAGCAGCAATAGGATTTTGGTCTTAAAACGTGACCAACGATGGAACGAAGCATAGGATCCTATTGGCTACTTACGGCACATCTCCGCTTTGGTGGAGTCTCACCTTTGTAGGTGTGAGGGGTTATTAAAACGGCGAGTGTTTCCTCGTGTCGTGGACGGCTGTGACGGCATACGGTCGCTCGGCCGCGCTAACAACATGTGACATGTAAATGTACCGGCTTGAGTAAGCCCAGGGCTGCCGACATGGAGAATTAGGCAATAATATTAATCCTTTTATAAATCAGTAAATATTCTGATAGCCACGCTTGGTAGGCAAGTTGTTCCAATCGTTGCTTCATAAGCCTGAGGAACCAATCAGGAAGAAATGAAACAAATTAAATTGTCCTCTTGTCGATGATATAGCGGTTTTGGTGGAGCTCCTACGATACAAAATGATTGAAAATATAAATATTAAATCATAGTCAACAAGTACAATTTAAATAGATAAATAGTCGCAAAAACAAAATAATTTCATAGCTACAAAGTATTGCTGTGAGTATTGTTCCATCAAGAGGTGACCAAATGGAATGTGCTGTGAAGAAAAATGTACTTTATTTTCTCAAGTTATAATATTGGACTTTTCTTATTTAATGATGCGGTGACACAATGGCCGATCAATGCTTTCAAAAAGAACATAATTTATGTTATTAACATTCTATGTTTAATTTTGTAAGTGATTGTTAATTTGTGGAACTTTAATTCATTCTTATACCCGTAAAACTAGTGTCAGTCATGCAAAGACCAGATCAATGGACAAACTATGTCATTCAATATTAGTTAAAAACCGATTATGCACTTAAAACGAGTAGAATTATGAACTACTCACAGTTTAATTACAAGTGACATTAATTTAACGCCCTCAATGGCGAAATGAGATTTAAAACAAGGTTATATGGCCAGGTCAAACTGGAAATTACTGCAATTATATGTTTTAGGAAACGTTACCGGTAATTTTCTTGGAACTCAGTTTGCTAAGATTGTCTTAGCAACAGTTTAAACTGTTTTAATTTCAAGTTGTAACTAGTATGTCTTCGGCAATGCAGTTACCTGCTTGTTTTTAAGCTTCGTAGCGTCCTCCTTTGATTCGAGAAGGCTATAGTTCTAAGTAGGAACTGGTTACAGAGAGTCGATTGGTTACATCTATAGTTCAGCTACCACACTGTAGATTTCTTGTCTCTACACTCTGGATTGAGGCTCTTCATACTTTCCGGGCTCCGAGAAAGTTCATCTATCTGATAACGATCTGGTACGACTGAAGTATTCGGATGTTTCCTGATTCAGGAGCAGAACAGAAATTTCTATTCCACTTTTTCGATTACCCTTTCGATCCGTTATTTGAATAGGTAAAGTTGAAACGTAGTCGTCATCATCCTAGCACGTCTCCCGGTTTCTCCTCGACAATTGCCTCGGTGAACGCTACGACTATGATCCTGAATTTACCAGCCTGGTTATAACAATTTGTTTACATACACAGACAGTTAACAGGCCCGTTGGTCGAGTGGCGAGAGACCCTGGCTACAAAACCAAAGGTCGCGGGTTCGAATCCCGCTAGGGGCAAATGTTTGTGTGATGAACATCAGCATTTGTACTCGAGTCAAATAATCAATTTAATAATCAATTTATTTACTCTAAGTACATAAGTAACTTATTTTACATTTGTTTGAACGCTCTCTTCATATCTTTTACCCAGTGGCGTAGCTAGAAGGGGTTCGCCTTTTCGGGTTACACCCGATCTTGAATATAAGTCTTACCCTAACAATGCTGTAACAAAATAATTCAAAAAAAAAACATGGAGGTTTATAAAAGTATTTAAGTATGTCTATCCGTTCCCTAACATCCATAGTACAAGCTTCGAGCTTAGTTTGGAGCTAGGCAATCGGTGTGTTAGTCCAAAGAATTTATTTATTTATTAATTTATTTATATATAGGAAGGACAATAATGTAAAGAGCCACATTGTATACCCAACCCTACCCACAGGTGTGGGTCGTGTGATGGTGGGTTCGGAATTCGCGGCGCGGCGTGGTCGGCGCGTGGGCGCCGGTCCGCCCACGGGCCGCACCTCGCGCCGGAGGTGTAAATCACCGGCCCTGCCACCACTGCTACACTTGGATAACACCCGTTTTGTCCTCTCCTACTGATAATACTGACAGATGATGTATCGCGAGACCCGGTTCATGGAGCGCGAGACACGTTGCAAGACATTTTCTTCACTTGGCAGCAGCAGCGTTGGCCTGTGCTTTGTCGCCAATACTATTGGTCACGTTACGTCAACATAGGGTACAAGTCACCAGACATCTGCTACACTTGGATAACACCCGTTTTGTCCTCTCCTACTGATAACACTGACTGATGATGTATCGCGATCTTTTCTTCCCGTGGGTGTCGTAAGAAGCGACTTAGGGACATACCGGAGTAAGAACAGCAGGGTTCCCAATGTTTTATCAACATAGGGAAGGGTCCCAGTCACCAGACGGCTGCTAAACTTAGATAACATCCATTTTGTCCTCTCCTACTGATAACACTGACAGATGATGTATCGCGAGACACGTCTTATGTATCGTTAGACGCGTTTCATGTATCTCGAGACACGTGGGTGTCGTAAGAAGTGACTAAGGGGCACACCGGAGGATTTGGAGGCAGCGTTGCCCTGTGTTTTATCGCCCATACTATTGGGCACGTTACGTCAACATAAGGTCCAAGTCACCAGACGACTGCTGCACTTGGATAACACCCGTTTTGTCCTCACCTACTGATAATGATGTATCGCGCGCGATTCGACACACGTTGCAAGCCCATTTCTTCCAGTCGGCGGCGTTGCGGCACCAGCTTTCCCAGTGTTTATCGTTCATCATACTTTAGTCACCAATCCGCCTGTCCAGAGCGGTGACTATTGGCAGACTATGGGCCTAACCCTCAATCTAGGAGGCCAAGATAAGGTACGCTAGTTAACCATACGTTTGCTACATTTAGCTTGAACATCCGTTTTGTCCTCTCCGGCTTAAAACACTGTCAGATAATGCATTCTATAAATACAAAAATTACATTTAGAACCTTACCTTTTAAAGGCTAAAGGAGACGTGGGTCACTCACTGTCAGTCTTGTGTAGGCAAGGCCTTACCTTACCTTATAACGTGGTATTCATGGTCTGTTCACTCTTTACTTGAAAGTGCCTGGATTGTAGTTATCGGGGACTCCATGAACATGGACGTAGTCCACTTAGAGCACAAAACCGAATAGCACAATATTGAATAGCACAATACCTTGTCCGCGAACAGCACACATTATTTTTTATGACATGTGCTATTCGCGGATACAAATTTATTATTTAATGAGCTGACAGCGCTTTCTGCAGGAACCCTCGAAAGTCGACTAAAGGTGGGTAAAATAATCGTGGGATAGTATTTTTATAACATTAAGTTGTATTAAATGATCATAAATACCTACGTATAATAGTGATACTTGATACCACAGATGTCCGTTGTTATGGTAAATGTAAGCTTTTCTGCTACAAAAACCAGTTATTTTTACAAAAATATACATAAACTCAGAGCATACTACTCATCATTTACGACATTGGACGGCTTAAGATTAAATACTTAAAAAAATCATCATTTGCCTGCCCTGTTCCCAGTTTATCTGGGGTCGGCGCAATATGTCGACTTCTTCCATACCGGCCTATCATTCGTCATCGCGTCATTCACACCTCTTTCACTCATATCATCCTTCACACAATCCATCCATCTTTTCTTTGGCCTACCTCTCCCTTGCACACCATTCACTTTCATAAATACTTAAAAAAATAACTTGTCTCAAAACAAAGCCATTTGTTCAAACGACATCTAAACACAAAATGAAATCATTATAACGAAAACTGGACCCCAAATAAATAATTTATTCAAACGTGAAATGGCCTCAAATCGAATCATTTCTTCAAACGACAACCGGATTCAAAATTAAATCATTTATTCAGATCATAACAGACCTCCAGTTTGCTGACCTGCATAAGGTCCGTCGTAGGTATCATAAAACCGATTCAAATGATAAGATAAATCAAATAAAAATAAAAATAAATTATTCTCAGACCATTGTTGTCCATAGATTAATAGTACAGAGTAGCAATGTCAACGCAACTATATTTGCATCTATCACAATTCCTATTTCTCAATATCCTTAACCTAACTACCGTTACCGTAACACGCATAATCCGCGACATTAACAAACATTACGTCCAATCATTGTCCACACGAATGTTTTATTACACCAATTCCAATTTTTTAACAGAGGACGCGCCTAATTTCACTGTAGAAATCATGGTGTTGCGAACTCCGGTGTTGTAACGCAGTAACACACAGAAGAGTGTAAGGGAATTGCTGCTTTGTTGGTTTGTGATAAGGTTGTTTGTTGACCGGCGTGTGCGCAGATGTTACGGTGACCGCGCGGCGGCGGGTGATGTCATTGGCCTGACTCCGCTGTAAGCGTTCCACTCGTTCTCTGTCACAGCTACTTTTGCTTTTCGAGTGAACATTGTACATCCTGGAGGCGCGTCATTGCTTCGGTATTTTCTAATCACGGGCGAGCCGTCGTGGACACCATGAATCCCGTATTTATCTTTCTTTCTGGAACGACAGATTCGAACCTCAGACGGTGTGTATGGATTTGAAATAACGGTTTATATGCGCAGTGCCATCATTATGTTGTTTGTATGATTTAAATCTTTCTCAACAAATATCTTAGTAATTCAGTAAAAGTTTATCTAAATCTTTATATTGCCATAAAAACATAATATGTACATACATAAACTTCATTATAATATCAAAGTCACAGAAGAATTCTTACAAATAATTTGTCGTTAAACTATTCTCCCTCAATTAAACTGCTATAAATCTGAATATAAGTAACTACTATCATTTTATCATTATTTCAATATTTGAACTTTTAAAAATAAGTATACACGGGCACAGCGAAGAAATTAATACAGTCCTTATTGCTTACATTGTAACCGATATAAATGACGACTAGTAGCTCCGTATGAACCAGACGTTTGTTCTGTATCTGTATTTCAGTTTGTGTGGATTTGTAATACAGTTGATAAAATATTATTTACATCCATAACACAAGTGCTATATATAGATGGTATGATAAGTTATATTATTATTATGTGTTTAGTATTGTAGTATTATGTGGAATAATTGCAATTACTTATACTTTTTATCACGTCGGGAAAAACATAGAGTTCTAACCATAATAACCATGTTCCTTAACAACCTTTATTTGAATTATTATATTCTTAAACAAATAAATTTAAGTTTGATGCCCTATAATAATATACACGGACTAGAACAGACTTGATTATGGGTGACTATGGGCAAAACCCTAGAATTTAAGAGAGGAAGAACTTAGTAGAACTTCCACACGAATAAGCCGCTCGTCTGTGGTACCTCTACCTTACAGAAGACCACAGTGAAGTAGCACTTCGTGACTGTTGTGCTATGCATCTGCTGGTGAGTATGGTCGCCCGAGCTCAGTTGTGGGGGGTATGGGGTCTTAAAGCAGGCAACGCATCTGCGACCCTTGTGCAGTTGTTGATGCCCATGGGCGGCGTTGATCACATACCATCAGGTGACCCTCTTGTTCGTTTGCCTATAACGTTAATAAACTACATGTAGCAGGCCCAACTCTAGTTGTAGACTGCAACAGGCTGACCATGATAATGATTAAGAAACAAAATAGACGAGACAGGTGGCACCAAGAACAGCGAAGTTTTCAATGAATGTAAGACGGTTGTAGTTGCTCTATGAACTCTACAATTACACCGCATGACCCTCTCAATTCTCGTAGAGTACCTCAAATTAATTACGTCATTGTCTCAACAATACAGCTGAAGCACGCAACTGAATGGTTCATGGGATGCTGATATCTAATTCTGCTTTTGGAGACAAGTGTTTGAAATAGCAGTTTAGAGTTTGTTGCTGTGGGAGAGATTTGGTGAGCCATTAGTTTAAAACCTATTGGAGAGATGTGCGATTTCCTGCCTAGCTACAAAAAGGACAATACTTAAGTTTCTTACAAGTGAAACTTTATTTTTCAGATTATAATGTATTTAAACACTCTGGAGTAATCTCTGCCATACTTTTTGCATGACTCTAGCTCAACCAAGTAATGCTGTTCAAGAGATTTCCACAAAATATGAAATGGAATAATATCAGTAAACTCCTTTAACAAACAGAAACTGTTATACATTCAACCACATATCATCAAATCCGGATAAGGATAACTTATCTGGAATATAATTTGACAGATAATGGTTGTCAACCATCTGTCATTATGGAATTATCCTTTGGTGACACAGAACTTTAATGAGCATTGAGTATAGTATCTGCTAAAACGTCAGATTCCCAATAGCTTAAACGGCCTATCCATGGCAAGTCGGAGTAGCGAGTTGACGCGGGGGCAGCGCGGCCCGAGGCTCGCTCGACGGCCTCGCGGAAGGTCGACCGCCTCGCCGCCCCCGCGCCCCGCGCCCCGTGCCCCCCGCACCGCGCCCCGCGCCCCGCGGGCCCCGCCACGCGCGCCTCACCGCTACGTGGAATTTATGTAATTGTCTTCAATTAAAACGAGAATACGCACCGAAGAGGCAGTGCCAGAGGGATGCCAAAATCTGTCCATAGCGGAGGAGTAGTTGTGGTTGATTCCCGGTTCAGGTCGTTTTGAACTTTTTGAAGTACACGACTCAACAGCTTTTGAATGTCTTCTATAGTGTATTTGGGAAGCCGATGTATAGTTTGAGAATGATTTGATGTTAATCGGTCCTAACAAAGAAAGTGTTGAATGTTTCCTTTGATGAGTGGTTTCAGTCTGCTTAGTTATGTCTTTGAAGTTAAAGATAAAGATCGCCCAAATAGAGCAAACCCTCTAGTATTTCTAGAACTAGCCTGAATTTGGCATAGTTATTCCATTTATGAAGCTCGGATTGAAGGAAATATAGGTACGTTTGAAAAATGTAGAGTCAGACAAAAATATTGAATGCGCCAGTACCAAAGTGCTTAATGCAATATACAATACTGGTATTAATAAAAAAGCTCACGCTTTGTTATTTTATTGTCATCATGAAAATTGAACAATGCTCCAGGAATAATTGCCTTATTTTTTTTTTAAATGTGTTTATTCCCACGTTTCCGACCGTTACGATATAACGTTAATATCGCTTGGGTAACGATATGACAATATCGTTCGTTACGTTTGAATCTTATTAAGTTCGATTTTGCGAAAAGTTCTATTCACCCACGAGAAATTGTGTTACTGGTAAGCATGAATTAATCCGAAAGTGGCACTTCGTTTTAAGTCTTCTTCGGAAGTAAGTAAGCAAGCATTTATGGGTTTATGAATCAGCAAAACTTTCAATTTACACATAGCATAAAATCGGCTGAGGTCAATAAAATAAGAATCGTAATTGAAACAGCCTAGATTGGTTTTGATAAAAATAAGTCAACGTTAACTAACGTAACTACATTAGTTAAATTCTGATTGAATGTGTTTCTCAAAGTGCATTATCACAATAATAAAATTTTGGTCATTGTAATTTAAAGCAATATTGATCTAAAAGTCCATTGATATCTAATGTTGCCCTATGTCCACTTCAATTTAGCCTCGTCCTCTTATGAAGATGATTTAAAGCGACTTGGAATGCGTTATCATCGTAATGACATCGTCGAATATTCGCCGCGCAAAGGTCACCGCGGCATGAATGAGAGACACTCGCCATTCAGACCCTTCGTCCGCTCTTTGTCTTGCGTAATGTAGGTAGGTACGCAACAATTCGTAAAGTCCTGTTTGATTCCTTCAAGAGAAGTGTGAAGAAGTATCTTGTGGGCATAAGGTATGGGATGCTAACGGATAGGATAATATTTTGGTATATTTATTTGGCTCCTCTTATGCTTACCATCGGATTGAGAGGAGCCAATGTACCATGCTTTTATATAAGAAAAAATAATTTTAAGTAACTTCTTTTGATGTATCAGAGAGGCAAAGGTTGAATATGGCGTCAGTAGTTAGTGCAGAAATCTATGTATAAAATCAGCTGTCAAGAACTGGCAAGGCGATTTTAATTGAATATATGATTGCGCCTCTAGTCCTTAGTTCAAAATAGGGATGTAACGGAGGTGTCATATCGGAACCGGAGTCGGAGTCGGAGTTTTTTGATTTTATTTTTCGGAGTCGGAGTCGGAACCGGAGTCGGAGTCGGAACCGGAGTCGGAGTCGGAACCGGAGTCGGAGTCGGAACCGGAGGCGGAGACAGGGTCAGAAGTGGTGGCAGTTGAGAGATATTTTATTTAAGGATAAATAAAACATAATCTTTTTAGGGTCCCGTAGCCAAATGGCAAAAAACGGAACCCTTACAGATTCGTCATGTCTGTCTGTCCGCCAGTCTGTCACAGCCAATTTTTTCCGAAACTATAAGTACTATACAGTTGAAACTTGGTGAGTAGATGTATTCTGTGAACCGCAACAAGGTTTACACACGAAAACAAAAAAAAATTGGGGTTCCCCATAGTGAGAACTGTCACTCGAAATATTTTTTTTCATTTAACATATACGTGTGGGGTATCTATGGATAGGTCTTTAAAAATGATATTAAGGTTTCTTGTATTATTTTTAGGTTTCCGTAGTCTACTACTAGGAACCCTTATAGTTTCGTTATGTCTGTCTGTCTGTCCTGGCTCGTTCTCCGCCGTTTCTGCACCGATTGCTACAAAAATGGTGGAGGGATGTATAATGATAATTCAAGAATTGGTTTTTAAAATAATCTAAAAATAATTATTTTTTCCAATCCCTCCCATACAGCGAAAAGTAAATTCGAAAAAAAAAACTCGACTTACCCCTTCGTGTGGGGTAACGTTAAAAAGGTATTTTAAAATACAACAAAAATTGCCTTGAAATCATGTAAATCAAACGCTCCGGTCTCGAGATATATTAATGCAAAGTTAAAATTAGAGCGTCCCCCCCCTTAACTTTTGAAAAACTATTACAATAATTTTGAAAAAATGTTCTGTATACCTACGTAAGTACTTTCAACGAAAACTATAGCGAACTCTGTATTATACATAGTTATTTTTTTACAACTCGACCAACTTATGACGTGCAGTTGCCCTTACTAAATAGTGTGTCAAGCGGTCGGCCCATCTTATGGCTCCGGAACCCTTTCATGGGCGTGTCCCACACGCTCTTGACCGTTTTTTTTTTACCCCGAATACTTTGCGTGAGAGATTCTTCCAAAGTGGAAAAACGTGTGTCCCCCCCCCCTCTAACTTCTAAAATACGAAGATGATAAAACTGAAATAAATATAAAATGTACTTTAACATAAAAACTACAAATGAAAATTGGTTTGAATGAAATCTAGTGAGTAGTTTTTTTTAATACGTCAAAAATAGAATTTGAACGGAACCCCATAGTGCGCGAGTCCGACTCGCATTTGGCCGATTTTTTCATTTATTTTATTAATTAAACGCAAGGAAAATAAATATGAAATAAAATAGTGATATTATAAAATGAAACAAACGAAAAACAAAATTACTTGCATGTTTCCGAATAATCAATAAATTAAATCGAATTAATTGACTCCAAAATGAGTGTATTGTACTTCACGAACAAAACTCCTTTTCTTGAATACCTACGTCTTACTCCGAGTCTGAACTAACTTCAATAAAATAGTTCCAAATACAACTTTACAACACAAAATTAGATCACTTTTATTGCACTGAGCCGCAAAAATCAAAATAAATGTCTATATCCTTGAGAACGTGTCGCATGCGTAACAAACTAATAAGTGAAATAATAATAGACGATAGAACACACGAGTGGGAGTCGGGGGGAGGTGTCCGCGCGACCTGTATAAACCTGTTCAAAACGGTCGACCCAGGCCGTCGCCGATATTTTTTATTCTTCGACCTCCGATTTAACCTCCGATTCAAAAGTATCGGAACCGAAGTCGGAACCGAAGGTGTAATATTAATCGGAAGTTCCGACTTAACGGAGTCGGAGTCGAAGCTCCGTAACATCCCTGGTTCAAAACAGTGCAACATAGTGTCAGTAAGCTGATTGTTTTGTAACAAATAATGTCGTATAAAATAGTTTGATACTATAACAGACAAAAAGAGATACTTTCATCTGTTTCATGGCTTGCCTCGGAGATTTCGCCCCCAGAATCGATCCCTGGACGTAAAGTACGACCCACTATGCCGCGGAGGCAGGCGAAATATTATAAAGTTGGTATCGAGCGATCTCACGCCCGCGTTATCTGCGCAAACATCCGGTATTATTTCTCAACGCACCCACGCGTGCGCAGCCTCCTATACTACGAGTATCAAACGATTTCGTACTCGATACGACAATTCGAGTATACATAAGGAATAAGTAAGAGCATCAATCGATTTTGTACGCGATTCGACAATACGAGTACCTATACATACATGTGGAATTAGTACGAGTATCAAACGATTTCGTACGCGATACGACAATACGAGTGTAACTGGAATATCAAGCATGACATTTAACCTCAATTTAAAACAGGAGATACATTTTATTCTAGTCCTTTGAAACATGTGTGGTGGCAGATATATTTTGACGAATGCGTAAGGGAAAGATTTAATTTATAATGTGTTATTATGTGTCTTATTGATTTATAATAAACTGATTACAAAAATGATGTATATTTTCTATTATTTTGAAAATTAAGCCTTACTATACTTAATGAAATTAAAATTGTTGTAGCGTTTTTGTAGAGTTTTGTAGATTGTACAAAATTTAACATGTCATATTTCGTGTACTTAACAGGAATTATGTAGAAGTCTCGAGTATGGGAAAACACCACCTCGAGAACTACTGCGTATCGGCACCCAACTGACTGTCGATAATAATAATTATTCTCAAATGAACTGTTTATCTTACTCGCGAAGATAATGGCCGTTGAAAACAGTAGGCATGTAGTTTTTATCACTATTAAATAACTGACTTATTTATTTCGTAATATATGTAGTTAGTAAATTATCAGCGGCATCCGTCGCCTACAATAACACTCGTAGTGTAGGTATTGGATGAAAAATTGTGATATCGACTGTTATCAATGCCGACTCTGGCTAAATGATTTAAGGGTACAAATAATTTCGTGTAAACTAAACATTATGGGTAATGGCTTGTTGGTTTCGTTTATTTGACTATGATATTTGTGTCATAGGTTAAAAAAAATCATAATTTCTTCGTCAGTCGTCACCGTACCAGGCTCTCATGTCTCATACAGACTCTTTGAAGAACCGGGACTTGGATCGAGGACCTGGGTTCGATTTCCCGGGTCGGGCTCATTTGTTTCGGTTTTTCCAAAAACAGCCCGGTTTTGTGATCACCAATTTTCATTTGGCAAGCGTGGTGATTGAGCCAAAAACTTACCTTTGTACCGAAAACATGATTTGAACGATGGAGACCTTTGCCCTGCATTGGGACATTAATAGGCGGGTACTGATTAAGGCAGCATCGACATTCGAACCCGAAAAATTACCACCGTACCATTCAATTCGGGAATTGGATCGTAGATTGAATTAAATTCATTCGAACCTTTACTCGACTAGAAGTTCACTTTTAAACGTGGTGGATTATAAGTGTGTCCGTTGGCACAGAGCGGCCGGCGGATGGAAAGCGAGCGGCTTCCGCTTCGGCTGCGCGCGCGCCGCCCACAGAATAACAAACGAAACCTGATTTCTATCGAGCCACAGATTAGAGGCAGACCACTTTGACCACCCAATTTTTGAGCACCCACAACTTACAGCCTATTCCGCTTTGAGCTCGGATTGATACATTTGGCAGGCATTTTTATATTTTTAGCCAATAATCTGAATAGGTGCTCAAGTCGCGGAGGCTCAGAAATGGGGGCCCAAAGTGGAATACCTCCTATCGAGCCACAGATACTGCCTACTCTACAGAGAAAAATACTCGTATACCTCAACAAACAAACGTAGCGTATCAGTTAACGTCACTACTACATTTACACACGGATTAAACAACATTGTCAATAATAAATGTGATCGGTTTTATTGGGATACAGACGGAAATATGTCTTATGATGTTAACCTCTAGATGGTCTAGTGGTCGAAGTCCCTGGCTACAAAACCAAAGGTCCCAGGTTCGAATCCCGCGAGGGGCATAATTCGTGTGATGAACATCGGCATTTTTACTCGAGTCATGGATGTTATTAAAAGTATATAAGTATGTCTATCCGTTCCCTAGCTTCCATAGTACCAGCTTCGAGCTTAGTTTAGCTAGGCAATTGGTATGTTAGTACAATTTTTGTTAGTCCGTATTTACGCTATCCTATCCTACTACTATTAATTACAAAGGCGAAAGTTTGTAAGTATGGATGTATGGATGTTTGTTACTCTTTCACGTAAAACTACTGAATGGATTTGAATGAAACTTTACCACAATATAGCTTATACATCAGAATAACACATAGGATATTGGAAATCGAAATCCACGCGGACGGAGTCGCGGGAGGCCGCTAGTATGACATACTTGTTTTCAAATGGGAGACGACACACTATGCCAAACATCAATCGCGTAATTGAAATTAATGTTACTAGGTTTTATATGAGAGCCTTTACAAGAAATATTACATAACTTACAAAATATTATTTGCAACTGCTGAATAGCAGGCATTAGTGCAACATAATGCGTTGGTAGCAACTGTTTGAAACCATTGACGCTCCATTGTCTTTCGTAATTGGCCTCAAGTTTCGTAATGCAGTGAATATGGTCTCGCCCCGATGTTCCTTGAAACGGTTGCAGCGATTCGATTTCCACAAATCTCATATTCTCCGTAATAGTGACATTATCTTCTGCGACAACAATGATGATTCTTTCTACAGAAAGTGACGAATTACCGTACATAAGAGGTAATTCTTTGAAAGTGTTCGTAGTGTTTTCATTCTTCAATGCTTAGAATCGACATGTTTACCTTCATTGTTTTTATATGGTTGATTAAATTAGTATTGTGACGGATTAACTTGATTGCTCTCTGGAAGCGACTAGATCTGTGGTAGAGTCATACTTTCGATATTCCCGATTTCTTACGGGCCGTTGGTCTAGTGGTCAGAGACTCTGGCTACAAAACCAAGAATTGCGGGTTCATAAATCATAAATCATAAATCATTTATTCACTTTAAGTAGGGTATACAAAAGGTGGTACAATGTTTATACATTTTAGTTCTCTAACCTACTTAGCCTTAAATAAAAGCATGTGAATACAAATTGCACAAAATACATATTATTTTGTAATTTTATTAAATGCAGGCAGTGTTATAACTATAGGTATTATTATACTTATAATGCTAAAAACATACATTTATCATATTTATATTACTTAGGTATATTAAAATTTATTTACACTATGCAAGTATTATTTACATTAATGGTCTTTGTATCTTAGATATTCCTCTATAGAATAAAACATATTATTTAATAGCCATTTTCGTAGGCATGTTCTGAATTTGTGTATAGGTAGTATTTTGATGTTTTCCGGTAAGGTGTTGAAAATTTTTATGCACATAATATAACTATTTTTTAAATATCGCGTGGTGGTGGGAGCTACATTAACTGTTAAATGGTTAGTGTGTCTAATGTTTCTGTTTGTGTGATGCTTGGCTTGTAAGAATAAATGTTTGTTATTAATTACGAATAAAGCAGTTTCTAGAATGTAAAGGGAGGGTAAGGGGAGTATATTTAATAATTTAAAATATGGTCTACAGGACACATCGGACGCAATGTTGCAGATTGCCCGTATGCATCTTTTTTGTGCCACGAAAACTGATTGTATATTGGTTCCATTTCCCCAAATTACTAAGCCATATCTCATAACAGACTCTACATATGCGAAGTATGCAGTAAGTGCCGTTTCAGTGTTTGCAATCCTAGCCAGCTTGTAAAGAGCAAATACAAATTTATTTATTTTAGTGCGAACTTTCTCGATGTGGTCTGTCCAATTAAGTTGAGGGTTAATGATTATGCCTAAAAATGTTGTGTTTTGAGCTGTTTGTAGAACTTGTCCATCTAAGTCTATTTCAATTTTTTTGTTTTTAAAGTTATTAAAGTTATTAAAGTTCGGGGATATTTATAAAAGTGCATATTTAAAAAGTATGTCTATCCGTTCCTTACCTTCCATAGTAAAAGCTTCGAACTTAGTTACGGGCTAGGCAATTGGTATTTTAGTCCAAATAATTTATTACTGAAAGCAAATTTTATGTTGGTGAACGGGAATTTATGACGAGAATCAGCTAGGGATATGTTAAGTAGACACTACTCTTAGAACTTATCCGGCATAATAACTTAGAAATAGTTACTCATGTAAATCAAAGTAAAATCTTGTAATTTGATATCGATATAAATTCCATTTCTCCTCATATCTTTTTTTATTTACTAGCTACTTATCGAATCAAGCATCAGTCTAATCACGGTAATGATAAAATTATCACCGCGGTGTCTCAGAACTTTTGGAAACAAAAGAAAAATATAAAGACATTCCATTCTTGTCTCTCCAAATATTATTACCAACTGCCGGGTGCCATGACGAATGTCTACGACCCGACCGACCATCCGACCGACCATCGCCTACCGGAACTGGAAAACCGTTAATGGCACAGCAAAAAACGCCGGGATGTTTTAACATCCTCCTCTAATTCGCATGCCATATGGCTCCGGCAAAAACTGACTATAATAGACCCCGCTGTCCCGGGATGACTCATGTTACTTTCCATTGATATATTAATTTTTAGTAATGAAATGCAGTCGATTTTTAATGGGTTTTGTACTTTTGGTGCCTTCTTTCCGCATGGACTCGCCAAAACTGCATGTCAAATCAAGGCCAATACAAGAATAACCGAGTCATGCTTTATTATGTAAGATACCATGCTTCTTATAAAAATTATTTTTTTTAAGATGAAAAAATAACACTTAGGAAAATTAACTAACTAAGATTCAATGATCAATTCAGAATGTTTACCTCAACGAGGTGATAACCTCATCCCATTAGACGACCCACTCAATTGCACTCTATCTCATTAGAAACACAATAGCTTATAAAAATACTAATTAACAATGTAATAATACATCAAACAATGAATCTAAAACAACAGGCAAAACAGTGGCTCTAAAAGATTGTTGTCTAAATTAACCTTAACCTAAACACAAGTCACACTCCGTTAACAAAATGTAACTAATTAATTGAGATCTTAAAGTAGATAATACCCTCAATAACTTAATTGATAATAAGTTCAAAACCACAAATATCGACCTTTTAATAAACAAAATGACTTATGTGATTGAAACAAAAAGATGAAACAATTATTTCCTATTGCTCAGTTTTTTTTCAAAGAGATGACTTTACGAATATTCTTTACTAGATGCCATTTTTAACATTTGATAAATTTCATTGTACTTTAATTTTACTATCGGCACACCCGAAGACCGAAGACTTTACAAAGACTGTATACAAAAAGATTCTTCTTACTTTTGATAAAAGAAGTAGTCAGATTTCCGTGTCAGTAAAACAGCAATACATTTTACTAACCACTAGGTAATCTGGTCGATTCATGAACGCAGGCTGAGTTAGTTTCTGTGCTAGTTGGCAGCGGAGGGGCGCATCGCTGCATCGTGCATAGCACTGGTCGCAACAATGAGCTCGCATGAACGGGCCAGGTAGATTTTTTTCACAACAACTGGTCCCTCGCACCCATTCACGGCTGCAGTGACCGCTCTTTGTTCTAAGTGTGTGAATAATTCGTTTCCACGTGACTTTTCCAACGGTTGGCATTCATTCAACACGGCAAAAACAACATCGTAAATATTTTCTGCTCGGTATTTTTTTTCTCTCCACTCGTTTGATTTATAATTCGAATGCGCAATTGTATGCTAAATCCTGAAGCGATTAACTTTAGTTATTACATTGAGTATTTTCGCGTGTCGTTTATTTTTTTTACATGTTGTGTTTTTGTATTCTTTTTATGATATTCTGACCTAAATTGGCCTTAATTTTTCAGAATCTGTTTGGATGTTGTTTTTCTAATGTTGGTATAATTTTACATTCGTAAATCACTCGATATCTAATTATGGAACATTTTTTGTTTATTTTCTAAAACAAGCCAATCGTAGCAAGATAACTTAAGTCGTGAACACCATGAGTTTAGGCAAATTAACAACTACGATACGGTAAATGAACGCTTCCATGACTCATATTTAATTTAGGTAGCTAATTGTAGTAACTAAAGAACTACATACCTACCATAGAGACATACATACCCATTGCCGCTATCACTTTGTAGCTGTGATTAGCGCTATTTTTTTTAGATTAGGTACTACTGATCGCAATAAATTCAGTCTGATTGTATTTGTGTCACCAAGAATAGGAACTATTATGATTGATTATCTAGGTATAAGTGCAAAGTTTATCAAAATAAACGTGTGAACCCGATATAAGAATGCAAAACTTACTCTTTTTTTAAAACGTACACAAATGTAATTTTAATACAAGCGATGGATCTCTCGTCACGATGATTGATACGAGTACATAACTCAAATTCGCTTAGCAAGTAGTTTTAGTTTCAATAAACAAGCACATATTGTTATTGTACTGATATTTGTTTTATCTCATGTCTGTGTCAGTCGTCTTTGAGCGAGATAAAAAGAAGGTTTTAAGTTCAAAAGTCAATCAACTCTATTAGATACTAAATGTGTAGGAATGGCCGGCAGGAGTAGAGTGGTGAGTGCGAGGCTCGGCGAGCGCGCGGTATGCGCCGGCGCAGGCTGATACAGCGGGCGGAGTCGGAGGTGATGCGTCGTGTTCGCGTGACAGCTGCCGTGTGCGAGGCCGTGCGTTATCGCTCGTCCTTGACACAGAGACACCGCGTGTACAACGCGCCTTATTGTCGCAGCAACCTTGCGAAAATTGCCGCGCGATAACAGACGCCGCTGTCGACGCCGTCGCCTCGCCGCCTCGCCGCCGCGCAGCGCCAATATACACTCGTGAATGAATGGGAGCGTTACATACGCGCCCATCAGTCTTCCGACGTCTACAATCTAAAATAGACAACCCAACTCCTAACTAAAACACTTTCGCCGCAGTGCGAGTGAAAAAATAGCCTCTCGGCATGTTTTCGACGGCGCCGCAGTACCTATTTGACCTTTGGTTTCGAGTGGTCGCGATAGCGGGGCGCGTGGACGCCTGTGAAATGCGAGTGCACGGCCGTTGCAGGACGAAAGTGGGCGGCATCCCGGTGGCGCGACTCTCGCCGACCGGAAACCCAATTCCCGGATGCGGCTGCGCGGGGGGATCTCGCCGGAAGCTCGGTAAACGAGCACATCCGCCGCCGCCGCCCGCGCCGCAAAATTTGGCACCGCTCGCGCTCGCGGCGCGCTTCCGGCCCCCGCCCCGCGCCTCCCGTCGCCCGCGAAAATAGCGGCCAACCGCTCCGTGTACGCGGTTCATTCAGTATGGCCGCCTTCCATTCATAAAAAGGCGAGGCGCGGGCGGCGTGGCGCGCGGCCGGGGAGGGGCGCGGCTCTCCCGCCGACCCGCGCCCGCGGCCGACGCCAGTGCGGAATGTGCCAGCGAACGGAACGGTCGTTTCGTCGGAGCGTAGCGCTAGCGCTCCCGGTTTTCCTTTAAAATGTGTATAAGAATAAGTGCAGTGAATCCGCACGAGTTCGGAACGGTTACGAAAAACGCCGTCGTCGAGATCAGGAGTAGAAATCAACGAAGAACTTCAGCGAGGAAGTGAGTAGCGGCCATATTGCAGTGATAACCGCGCGGCGCGGCGGGCGGACGAGAATCGAGGCCGGTGCGTGGGCCGCCCCCCGCCCGCCAGGTGCCGCTCCGGACCGCGCCGGTCTTACGAACCTTCCCGTGGATTTGCGCGACTGAAATTCGGTGGTCATACCGTATTTTTGTGTGTCAGTGAATCTTCCGGCGCGGTGTCGGTGCGGCACCTGGAGCCGGCCGAATGCGGGCCGGCAGAGCCCAGTGTTGTGTGTGGGACCGAGCGGTCCGAGTGCCCTTGTGTGATGATGTGTGTAGGAGACGTGTGACCGTGGAACGTCTGTTTCGTAAGTACATGAAACACCCGGCGAGGATCGCCTCGACACGGACGGACCGTCTCCTGATAGCGGATTGAGCTTGTGTTGATCTGAATCGGCCAGTTTTTAATTTTAGAACACATAGGTTTGCGTGGGTAGTAATTACATGTAATGCGAAGAAATCGAGCTAACATGAATGACTCGGCGACGCCTCGCCGCGCCGCCTGGCGGCGCACACGTGCGCTCGCGGGCTCCGCCGCGGCCGCCACTCGCCACCCACTACCAACTAAATAACGATTCAATATACCGACGAAACCGGCATTCACATTATTATCTAGCCACTAAACTCCAGTAAATCACCGACCGAGTCCGTTATGAATGTGAAATTGGACAGGACTTAAGATATCCAAGCACTGACTGGTTCGAAATCACTTTCCTCTGCGATTAAATACTTCAATTTAAATACCTAAATAGAAATAAATAATGGAACACATTTCATCACAAGCTGATAGTATGAAAATAATAATATTTTAATATAGCAACTGCTGGACGAATTTCGACCAAAAATGATAACCGTGAAGACAGATAAAGAGTTATTGTAAACAATGGCAATATAAACTCTTTTTTATCTTGTAACGAACTATTTAGATAACGCGTATATTTAGACAAAACAAAATAAGATCATTAAATTCATTTAAAACTAGTGATTTTATGCAACTGAACCTGAAACCTAGTAGTTTCATCCGCTAGCAGACAGCATAATGGAAAAAATCGTCAAAGTAATTTAAAATCTGCTTAGAAATCTTATAAAAACCTTACTTAAAAGTAGTAAAACATAGATAACACATATTTTGTATCTACAAAGCAAATTCAATCCTTTTTCTGATGTTATCACTGCAAATGTTAATGAAATCTAATAATAAAAATTCTCACTTGAACAACACGCGGAGATGGATACCAACATTCTAAAACATTCATTTGTAAAATTTGAATAGTGGAGTAGGTACGGTTGGTAAATAAACCGGTTTGTTAAGAACTAAACCGTTTTAAATATTCCGCTTGAAACTAATTTAAACTCACAAAATAGTCGTAGTAATAGAAACACAATAAGCGGTAAAATCGCTACAGAAGTTCGGCGTGACTAAGCCTGCAATGTATTTTATATGGAGGACGACACACCATGCCGAAATTCGTCGTGTAATTTTGTTAAGAAAATGCATTGCCGCGGAACTTCGGTCGCATTTTGTCGGTTGTGTGTTTCTACACTTATTCTGCCTTTTATTATTATCGCTACAATTAACATTCATTGACTAATGCTCACGTGTGGTACAGCTCTTCGTCATATCTTACATTTACCAAAAAAAAAACTTTAATTAACTGTTTTGCAACACGATTCATAAAATCGCATACCATAATAGGTTACTCGGACTATAACAAAAACGAAATCGCATTCATTGTTAAAATTTTAGAATGGTCCAGGAAGGATTTCGAGGAATGCATTCACGGCCAAAGAGAAAATCAAAAAAGCGTGTAGAAATGTTACCACAATAGGGATTCTCAACCACAGGACTAAATAGAGTTTTGGACAACAGTAAGCTGGACCGTTGTATTATGTTATTGATGGAATATGTCGCCTGTGGCTGCGAATATTTATTAAGCCAAATCCAACAAATTCCTCGCTGGAATATGAGTTTTGAAGTCGTTTGTTTAGGGACCAAAATCGTTAAAATTGTGTCGCTAACATCTTGTCCTAGTATTTTATCCGACAGTAATTCCAAAACGCCTCAAAGTGACCTCGTAATGCTCGTTCAGACCATAAACGTGTGCTTCCTACGTAAAAGTGCAACCACAGAACTGTATAAAGGAGTTGTTTCATTGCGATGACGATGTCACGATGAGTTATCGGATGTTACGTAATTGTTGGTGTGTTATGGATAAGCACGTTAAGAGATTATGAAATCCAAAACAAATATTCAGTGACACGTGACACATTGGACTCGTTTATATCAAACTCTGATCATGAAAAGGAACGGACTGGACCAAGTTATGATTTGGAAAGTCTTCAAATCTTGGACATGTTTACTTGTCCCGAAATTTCAAGGCATTATTCGAAAATATTATGTCTACATCCACTATAATATGGATCAAAAGAGTTGGATAGATTTTTCTCTTTAATTTAGATGCAAAAGGGCCGATGAGTTGCATGAGTTCTCGGTTATTGTTTAAATATTGTTTTATCTCATTAAATGTAGCCTCAACTAATTTACTACGCGAAACCGTCGATATCCGACACCGTATCATTATCATTATTATTATAATTGCCTATGTTTTTTATAGTACAGTTGTGGATTTAGTCTAGTTATACATGTATGTAGGTACTTCTACCTACTCATGCATATCTTTATTAAATGCATTTGTTTATAAATGAAGAACATAAGTTTTACAATGATTCGTCGAATAAAATGACGTTTGAGTAAATTTAATTTGGCGCCCACACGTGGTACAGCCGATACATTTATTGCTCAATTCCCTTCCGTCTTCCTCTGAGTCTTAAAACTTCTACGACGATATTACTTTTACTATTAAATCTAGCCTTTTGTACTAGAGAATATAAATTTAAAAGTGAAGACAATATTAAACTTGAATATTGGAACATCCACTTTTAACAATATACGGAAACTGTAAAGAGACCGACAAGGTCTACTACGTTAATGTGTGCCCTTGACTTTGGCCAATAAATTACTACTTAGTAATGCAATTATAAGATATATAAGACGGCATACGTTTATTTCCTAACGGTATCTTTGCCATCTAACCTGTGTAGGTACGTAATTAAGAACTGGTGTTTGAAAGAAATGAATGAATGTGGCACTTGCGTCGTCGATAAAAACGCATGCACTACGGTTAATTGCCCGCATGTGAAATACTTTTACAAGGTTATCCAAGTTTTTATTGAATATCGTGTGTATCGTGTAGTTCTATACGGCAATACTAAGGTTCGTATGTTCGTTGTTCCAGGTGGGGACGATGAGGGAACAGGAAGGCGACGGCCCGGAGAGCCGTTAGCCGGACTCGATGGATGAGTATGGCGGGCCGGCGGCGCCGCCCCGGCCGCCCAAGCCGGCGGCGCGCGTCCACAGGCCCCCGGGCGCGCGCCAGCCCACCGTGTCGCTGCTGCGGCCGCGGCCCGAGGCCGAGCGCGAGCGCAACGCGTACGTGGAGGCGCCGCGTCGCGCCCTGGCGCCGGGCCACGCGGCCGCGCACCAGCCGCTCAAGCCGGTGACGACGCAGCCGGCCGCCGCGGCCGACAAGCGGCGCGCCGGCGCCCTCCCGGCCGACTCGATCGTGTGCGAAACCTGCGGTCGCTGCAGGTGCGAGCAGTGCGCGCGACCCCGGCCGCTGCCGTCCCGCTGGCTGTGCGGCTCGTGCCTGTGCAGCGCGGAGGCGTGCGTCGACTACGCGTCGTGCATGTGCTGCGTGAAGGCGCTGTTCTACCACTGCGGGAGCGGCGAGGAGGAGGCGGGCGAGCCGTGCGCCTGCGGGCCGCGGCTGGCGTGCGTGGGCGCGCTGGCGCTGCCGCTGCCGTGCCTGTGGCTGTACTGGCCGCTGCGCGGCTGCGCGGCGGCGGGCGCGGCGGCGTACGCGCGCTGCCGCCGCTCCGGCTGCCGCTGCCCCGACCCTCCGCCGAGGCTCTCCAGTATTATCTAGTCCCGCCGCGCCGCCCGCCGCCGCGCCCTCCGAAGCGCCGAGTCGAGCGCGCGAGTCGCGACCGCGTTGTACAAATATTTATTGGCGAGCGGAGAGCTTCGGACCGCGCGGGGGTGGACTCAGTGATCGCTGTGCCTGGTCCGAGTGCCGAGTGGTGTGTGGTGGCGCGGGGCCGATCGGACAGCGCCCCGCGCTCACTGAGTGAATCTTCTACGTGTACCTTGTAAATATAGTCGTATAGTGTGAATGTACGTGAACGTGTCGTCGAACGTCGAAAGTCTCAAATTTTCTTGAGACCGTAACGTGTCATAAGAAAACGTTAACGTTTAGTATTTTGGATTCCACAAAGTCCAAGGAAGATTAAGAAATGAGATATAAAACATACTTATTAAGATGTAGATAATTTACCATTTATTTATTAACTGAATTTGTATTTATTTGTAAATAAAACGAGCAATTATATTATAAATACGAATGTTTACTACATTATGCTTGTTTTTTCTATTCCTTTGCCTTATTAAATCATTAGAAGATTTATACGTGGACTGATATATTCGAGCATTGAAGTCAATAATACATCAAGAATATTAATTGGGGTAACAATAAAATATCAGTTCTACTGGCACTATAAAGCATCATTTATTAAAATAATGGTTGTTTTTAGAAGTGACCAATGTCCATGCTAGTCCAAGAATGATAGCTGGATAACCGCCACGACTGCCGTTCTGAGTGGCTGCGGTCAGTGAATCTGCTTAAGGATTCATTTGACGTAAAATGCGGTGCTAAGAACCTGTCATATTAGAAATGTAAGATGCAACAAACTAGTTAGACTGGATACGGTTGGACGCCGATTATGAAATTATTATATAACATTTCAAAATGGCATGGTGGTGGCAGGTGGTTATCGTGATTCTAGAGATAAACAGACTGCATTTATTGGCTCCGACAGCAAATACAACTTTAACATGCAAAGCCTATTTAATTTTTAATGAAAAACTACAAATCTCTAATGTCCGCGACTTCCCTGCAAGATCCACGCAGCGATGTCCTGCAAAACAAGTCATACTTAAATTCTGCGGAATTAAAGATCTTTACTGATTTTTGTACGACAGAAAACTGTCCTTTGCCTGTCAAACTAGGCAATAAAGAACTACATGCTGGTACATCTCCAATCAGATGCTGGCTTACAATGTCTTTCTTATACATTTGCTTGCAACTAATAAATAAGCAGTTAGTTTTTTAATCCAGCAATGAAGGTACACAGTGCTGGTAATATGTTCATATAAAGCTTCGGCATATGGTTTGTTGCAGAACAGAATTAGTATTTCTTCTAAACAATCAAACATCAAAGAATTAATCAATAAAATTAAGATCAATTAATCTTAACAAAATGGTGAGAAAATGGGAAATAGCTTAGCAATTATAATGACATACAAAACCGATTTCTTTCACCCCTGGATATTGGTTTTTGAGGCAGACCGTTACCTGACTATGAGAATTGCACATAAACTTTCGTTTAGTGCACCAAATTGCATTTGCAAAAGGACAAGGATTGATGTTATATACTAAGGGGTAATAGGGAAAATCCATTTTTTTTTATCATGCAAACATCAGCGAAACCAAAAATTTCAAGTGCCTATTTCGATTTAATAATTTTCCGGTGTAGGTACTTATTCCTGCAACGATATATTTTGAAATCATTAACATTTATATAAAATAGTAAATCTTTCACCAAAGGGCATACAAGAAATAAATCTAAAAGACATTTCATTCTAGCGAATACCTCCATTGATAGAGGTTTTGCTCTATCAGCTGCTTTCTAAAAGGTGGCCTACCTGCAAACCCAAGTTGTATAAAAAGTGCAAACACAATTACATAATTATTGCCTATTTAAAGAAGTTTAACAAAATCAATTATTCTTTTTCACGCAAATGAAGGCGATATCATTGAATCGTATGCTTAATTAAATTCTGTTTTTTATTTATACTTAATGACAATTAGGTTAAATTTTATTGATCAGTACAATGACATTTTGTAATACTTGGGCTTGGCACTTGAAGTCAAAGGTGAACCACTTCCGATGAATCATCAACTGAGTAAAGTATTTACAATTTGATCAATTATAACCAATAATAAATACATCTAGCGGTTTAATGTGTAGAGCTAAATCTAGTGAGAAGATGTTTCCCTATTCTCATACTCGGAAAAATACCTCAGCCAATTTGAAAGACTTGACTGGGAAAGTTTTCTAAGTTAACTTATTGAGTTTTAGCCTTTAAAGGCTTAGTAATTCAAACGCTAAGGTGCCAGCGAACTTGGGTTCGAACCTACCCAGTAAAACATAACATACATACTTGTGTCACCTTTTTTTATTCCTGTCCACATAATGTGAGACCTGAGGGCTCTGTAGTATGATTACAAATAATGTTATTCTCGTTATGCTTAGATATAAATGCATTTTTGCTAAGTGGTAGTTTTAACATTGATAGTCCAAGTGACACAAAAATATATGTCAAAGTCAAAGGAGGTAGCTTATTTTGTCTGAGGCTCGTATTAATAAATCGCTATCAACTCTGAGATAGAGCTTGAGTGCGAACGTGATATGTCATTTTATATAAAACGCGCTTAAGTTCGATTTTAGAGTTGAGTGCGATTTATTAATACGAGCATAAGGATTGCCTAATGCCAAATTTAGTCAAAATCGGTTGAGAGGTTTAAGCGGGTAAGCGTAACAGACAGACAGATAGAGTTACTTTCGCATTTACCTATAATAGTAGTAGGGATAAGAAACACACTATGAAGTTAATTACTACCTAACCTACAGTAATTGAAGGATACTTAAACCACAGTAAGACGCTAGCCCACAGTGTGAGCTGGTCACAGAATCTTTTATTGAAACCACGACGGCAGGCAGGTTAGGTCGGGTATAAATAATGCATCGTGGAACGTTGCGTGCGGGGCGGACGGAAGGCGACGTCCGTGTCTCGCAGGGCTGCCAGACAACAGAAAAAGAACAGTTGCAACAATGGTAAGTTACTGAAATTCTATCTAGCGTAGTCTACGCAATGCAAGTTAGTGACAGCTGCTTGATAGAAAACTCTCAGGAACTTATTTATAGCGTTGCAAATTGCAAATGATCTTCTTAAGAAGAATAAAACGAATTCAAGGTGCAATTTTTACCTTTGTTTCTTCAATAACAACTCAAAAATCTTGGCGCCCAACGAGTTGCAAAAAAATTAAAGCCAGCAATTATGCATAAAATAATAAAATGTAAAAAATTGCAACCACGAAGCATCGACTAATATACAAGCCCTTTGTATACGCTTATATATTTCGCATTCTTACCTTATCTTATAACGTATTTCTGAACATGTTTCTATTATATCTTTGATGCTACAATTGTAGACTACTAACAGTAGGGTTGGAAAACAGTAGACAACCAGTTAATATTTTTTGACATGTAATTCTGACATTTAAATTAAACCACAAGCTCGTATGTACGATAATCCTGATCCCTGAAAGCTAAATCTTGAGCCCCTATTAGATGAGCTGACTGTTTACCTGTCAAGTGAACTGTATATGTCATGTTTTTTTTTGTTGAGGTAGGTACAAAACCTATACAAAAACCAGTAGAATAAAGACTAATTAGAAGATGTTCAGGCCACCTTTTGGTCTGATAACAATGCTATGCTCTATGCACAGACGTCGCAATGTCAAACTTAATTTCTGTCATGTTCTTCAATAGTATAATCATGCATAAAATATAGATAGACTCATACCTGGAAACCGTGTATTATTACAACGACGTTCCTCCGGAGTTCTGGGGCTCGTACATACCAAAAGGAGGCCTGAACATGTAAAAAACGCTTTATTTTGCGTATTCAGCTAGTGGCAACCCTATCGGTCGGGAGGAAGCAGCCCGCGCCGCGCTTCCTTCGTCGTCGTCATCCGGGATGCGCCTCCTGTTTGTTGACTCTTCCTTCTTTCTGATGATTCAATGAACGCTATTTATACTCCGCCCCGTAAATACATGCGCCTACTACTACTAGCTTTTATTGGATAGACACGTAATTGACGAATTGCAAAGATTTTATCTCGAAAAATTCGTCATACGAGTTGGGTGTTCGAAGTTTAAAGTATAATACTACGTTTGGTGTAACTTCATAGATAGCTAATTGAACTACAGAGAACAAATATGAGATAAGAAGTCCAGAAACCCACGCGGAAATGCACGAGTGAATTAGAAAATAATAGATCTTAGGATAAAAACAATTGTATTTTACAACATTGGGCACAAACAAGCTGTTAACACTAATCCATAGATGAAATGAAATGTGATGATAGCCAATTTTTGACGTGCACAACGTTTTAGATTTCTTTACTATCTAACCCTAACACCCACACGAATACGAGTATAACCGGAACATAGCTTAACCATATAAGGCGAAAGAATTTTCTCGTCAACCCAGGTGAACTTTCAAAAAGTCCTATAGCCAATCAAATTAATGTGATCTATTCTGTGTGTAGGAGCCAATGCCTAATCAAAAATTACACAGCCGCTCCAAACATCTAAGTAAGTTAGAATGCCTCTGATTAGTTAATGCGGAATGCCGTCCATTAGGAACGAGTCTAAAACCTTAATTGCTTCATGTAGGTAGATAAATATAAGTAGTTCGCATTAATTGAGTTTGAATACATGGACACTTCATGCATACTTCATTTTAGGACATGCAGGCCAATGCGGATTTAGCCGAATCATACATGAGCTATTCTGTTTTATCAGCTAACTTATTAGAGTATCCGACTGTTTCTATATCTGTTAAAACTTCATTGATCTCCAACTCTACTCAAAACTCCTCTATTTTGACAATATTTTGGTTTTTGTCGCCAAATGTCCATCGGAAGAAAACAGTTGCTAAGCTACGTACTTGCTCTATATATTTTGCTTGCGAAACGTTTACGAATTACGATATTTACAAGACGGAGTCACATACGCCAAAATTTGCCTTGAATTAAAAACCGTATTCCACCATGTCATCATAGAAACTACATAGAGCGGTGTTAGATCGTTTTAAATTGGGACAACAGATGTCGACAGGCCGCTCAGCGTTTGATGGCCGGATGGGCTCGGCGACCGTGATAAAAGGGTATTATTGCTCGGACCGACTACGGCTAAGTGCGTACGCGCCGCAGGACCGTTTTGGGCAATATTAGAGGCGGAATGAGCGATTTGTTCTTGTGAGTGAAATGAAATGAAATAATTTATTCAGCAATTTGATTCACTCAGTAAATTTTTTTGCACGTCAAAACTTTTTTTGCCCTACCAGCGCCTCGTCGTGAATGGCCTGCTGAGAAGAGACGCCGCAAGAAACCCAACAGTTATGCCTTGTGGAACAGCTCTTCCTTTAGTCGTAATCCTCATTATTGATGGTCAGGGCCGTCTTTCACCTAATAGGGGCCCTGGGCACTAGGGATTGCAATCCAGCAGCGTTTTCAATCCAGCTGGATTCTTGCTGGATTGACCTGAATCCTGCTGGATCCAGCGCGGATCCAGCAAAACGTGGACCGAAAGTAAAAAAGCGAAATTTTAAGGCTTTTTCTAATTAAATTGTCCTTCTTTTTAGTATCTTTGAAATCTTTCACGTATTTCACTCATCTGTACTTATAACAAATCCTTGGAGAGGTCAATTCTGTACATGAAATATATTTTCAAAATAACTATCAGAGGGTGATTAGTGATCGATACTGATGTCAAAAAGCCAACCAGTAACATTTTTGTCTGTCTGTCTGTATGTTATAAAATAAAAAAATAAATAAAATAATAAATGCCTTGGACTGACACACCAATTGCCTAGCCCCAAACTAAGCTCAAAGCTTGTACTATGGATGCTAGGGAACGGATAGACATACTTAAATACTTTTATAAACATCCATGACTCGAGTACAAATGCCGATGTTCATCACACAAACATTTGCCCCTAGCGGGATTCGAACCCGCGACCCTTGGTTTCGTAGCCAGGGTCTCTGACCACTCGACCAACGGGCCCGTCGCCCGTTATATGTCTGTTATATGTCTGTCTGTCTTATAGAAACAAAACCTACTCGACGGATTTTGACAAAACCTGTTACAATTAATCTTCATACTCCTGGGCAGATTATAGGACTTTTCATTCATCACGCTACAATCGGAAACGTTGGGAAAACGGGAGAAATTACTCCAATTTTTAAGCTTCTGTCACGTGTGCAGTCTTAATGGTTAAAGTTGTAAAGAAATAATTTATGTCGGAAATATTCTACATAACATTGCCTAGAAAATACCCCACTACATCATTATGCCTATGTTTTATGGGTAACTCACAATAACACGTGTAACTTCTGATCTAGATTGGTTTGAACGCGCTCATCTCAGGAACTACTGGTTCGAATTGACAAAATCTTTTGTGTTGGATAGTCTACTTACCATTTGTCGAGGAATGTTTTAAGCTATCTATAGTAAAACTGAGTGCGGAAAACGAAACCCACGCGGACGGAGTCGAAAAAAAAAAGCTGCTAGTATCTTATATTTACTTGCTTTAGTTTGTTGATCATTTGAGATGAAAATAGTTGTAGGCACGCAGTACATATTAGAGCATTTCGTCTATGTTCTAGGATGGCTTGGATTAACAAGGAGATATAATTGCACAACGGATTGTAAAATAACTAGACATTCCTCAGAACGCATGGTATATGCGCAAGATGCCAACCCATTATTTAATTGGATCTTAACCCGCACGATACAACCAACGATCTGAGTTACGTCAAGCGAGCTGTCACTTTTCCCGACAACCTTCGTGGCCAACCAGCCAGTGACATTCGCTTCCCTCCAAAGAGTTCGGTATTCAAAATTCTAACCACAGAGTTTGGTATCGATTATTAATGTTCACAATTACAACTGCGCCGGCACGGCCAAACCTGACGTACGCACGTCCCTGTGCGTTCTACGTCTTACAAACGCAGACTTTCTGGTAGCTACTACGCTCGTCCATTCCTGACTCAAATCAACACCATAACAGCTTGGAAAAGAACAACGTTCACATGATTCAGACATACGCTCCAACGAGCTGCCCCCTCTATCCCCACGGGATAAACGGAACAGAAGAAGACGGTCTGGACATTGACTCTTACGAGCAAGCCCATACGTCATTACCTCACAGGCGAACATTAACTCATTGAACCAATCCTCCATCTCACGCAAGGCGTAGACGCACTCATTGAGTTCACCCTCCATCTCACACAAGGTGCAGGCTCACTCATTGAGCTTAACCGACATCTCAACAAGGCGTAGACTCACTCCTTGAGCCTACCCACCAACACATCAAGGCATAGACCCACTCATTGAGCCTGCCCTCCAGGCGTAGACTCACTCCTTGAGACTACCCATCATCACATCAAGGCCTAGACTCACTCATTGAGCCTGCCCACCAGGCGTAGACTCACTCATTGAGACTACCCATCATCACATCAAGGCGTAGCCTCACTCATTGAGACTACCCTCTATCTCATCAAGGCGTCGGCTTGCTCATTGAGCCAACCCTTCAATCGACCACACACACAAACACTTGTCTCAGAATGCTACGTATCAGCTTGACCGAGGACGTCGACCACTAGGCCAGTCTCTCCAATCTACGTACACGTGCATCACCCTCACACACATTTCTGACAAAAATGGAACTGTCTCACCAAATAAATGTCACGAATTTGCTTCTAACTATCCATTGATCGCGGGGCACAATTATTGCAAATTTATATCTCGCTCTAGTGTATCACTTTAGGGGTTTCCATTATTGATTGAAGCGATTAATAATTTCGATCACGGTCTGCATGCTTTGAAGTAGAACAAAATCGGACAGAGACACGTGATCATTATGAGTTAGTCCAATCGATCCTCGCCTTAACAACTCCGTCGAAGCGCGCGAAACGTTTGAGAAGCCGCGAAACGTAGTTCCGCCGTATCCGCTTAGCGCCTATATCTAGTCGCTCATAAACAATGACCGAAACCGGTTGCAATCTATTTAGCCACGATTACGCTTAAAACTAATATCTTCCAGCTTCGATAGATGGCAGCACAGTGCTGATGCTCCGACACGGTCATCCTGCGGGCACACGTCCTCGTGTGAAGTTGTTGGTGACGGTGGACCTTCATCGAAGCGCCATCTCGCCAGCACTTTTTACACGTGAAATGTCCTCTTGCGTATCTGAAAAAGAAACACACCAGCAGTATACTTTGCCACCACTCGGCCACTCTTGACCAAGCTTCTACAAACATGGTAAAATTATCGAAGATCCAAAATCATTAGCCTGGATCACGCAATACTGTTGCTTTTGTTTTTATATCAGCGGAAGACAAACGAGCAAGACGGTCACCTGATAGTAAGTCATCACCACTACCCATGGACATCTACAAAATCATAAGGGTCGCTAATGTGTTGCTTGTCTCTGAAACATATCATACCCTCCCCAACTGAGTACTGGAAACCTTAATCACCAGCAGAAACAAAGCAAAACTGATACGAGGTGGTACTTCAACGCTGTCTTCTGATAGGTGGAGGTAGTTCCCCAGGCAGTTGCTCATTTGAGAGGTAGTACACCATTAAGCTCTACCCATTTTCTACTACAACAGAAACTGACAGTACCTCTCGAGTCGTACCCCTTACGCCACGATAACTTGTAGATTATCAATCCTATTACTCTCACACATTCAACCAGTGAATCCGTGTAAGTATATCTCTCAGTGATTAGACACTCCAGTCTCGTCTCTCCAGGCCCCGTCCTCCTCCAGTGTTATACGCCTACCGCTTTCCCACGGGCTACTTGAGTTGCCTTTAGAGACACTGATTTCCACCGGGCTACGACTACGTAGTAACTACTATGGAACGGTCAAACACAGGAGTACCATACTCGAGTTTTAACACACAATTTAATCCATCTTGTCATTATTCAAATCACTATCGATTTCAACTGCTACGTGAACCACACAAACAACCGACTTAACATTTGTAGGTGTATGCAAATCATTACAAACCCCTTGGTACTACAGATTCAACAAGACTCATAATTTAACTACCTACAGTGAATTAGGTGAAGTATACAATACTCTACAATTCAGATGCTCCAGCACTCAATGATAGCCTTTACCCGGCTATCACTCAAAACTGTATTTCAGAGTATCACACTCAAAGGCTACCTCCATCTGATGAACCCTTCCACAACACAGCACCTCTATCCGGCGATCCGACTGGTTCAATAATTCACTTCTCTGATCTAAACGCATGTCACACACAAGCGCCTAGCAACGGGATCCGATTAATGCCCACGCCTACAAATGCACCGAAGATCTTAATAATCTGAGCGACTTCCAAACTATTGAATCAACAATAACCAAAAATAAACTCCGTCTAAGGCCATTAAAACTAAACCAAGGTATATCTTAGCCAAGTGAGCATTGTCTGGCTATTCGCTGTCACACGCTTCGTATTGCCACAGAACAAATTCAACGATAGTGAAGGATTTCACGCTATAAACCTCAGATGTCTAAAGCTATTTCCTATTTTATAATTGACCAAATCGTAACTTATCCTTACAAAACTAAATGCATATCGCGTTCCTATACGGCAGAACGAACTAATCGAGACACATACGACCTTTCTCAGGCACTATATTCTATTTGTGCCTCTAACAAGCAAAACGCGTCCTAAGAGAGCGTTATGTTTTCAATACCTCTATCAAGCACTCTAGTAACACCTCATCACCTTAATCACGCGATGTGCTAAGAACTTCAGGTACCAATCATCGTCATTGTGATCAACAACTCGTCTAAAACTAACCTTCAGGCATCCTTCTTAGTCTATCTTGGGCATATTTGTTTGTGATGATCACCATATAATTACTCAACGACTTCAAATAATCTCTTGAATTTGGGTCCAATTTCATCTGGTTACGCTGATTCTTCCTATGCAGATTATAACGTAAAACAAACCTGCACGTTATGCTTCTTCACTAGAAGAGCAAGGCTAGCGAACTGAGTACAACTGGGCTTAATCATTTTTGCCTATAACAACACCTAAGAACAAGAACACATTCACGGACTGATAGGTCATCGTATATGATCATCACTTCACTGTGTGACAATTAATCTAAATTAAACCCTGCCACCATTGTCTCGCGTTGTAGGCATACCGATAATAAAGTAGGTAACTGGTAAATCGAACTAAAGTTCCAAAAGGCTAGCGAGACTAGATTTGCCTCCACATTACGGGTACAAATCATCTCAATATAAATTATGTTAAAGCCCATACCGCCACTCACTGAATTTACTTTAACGAACCTCTATTTGCTGTCATATTCCCAAAACAGGCTTAGCGTAATGCTCAAAAATCAAATCACACTACCCATACATGATGTCTCACTTTGTAATTATCTACCCAGTAAAGCGTCTAATAAAATGTAAGGATTAGGTACTCTTTGTTCACGCAAGGAAGCACCTAGCCACCGACAGCGGAGCGCGCGTTGCTGCTTTACCATCAGCGTCGGTTGCCATGACAACGCTACGCGCCATCGTTGTTATTTTTTATTCAGAATTTTTCACTCTTCATCTTATTTAGTCTAGGTACTAATTACACAATATCATGGCAAGCTCATTTACTTCAGCTAACTTTAAACTTAAACTTTTTTTTTAATCAACGAGAATTCAAATCGATGAAAACAATACAGCTCACCAGATCATGCTCCCAAGTGCACTCGAACAAGGCAGAAATCCACGCGCACCCGCTCCCGGCCTGCGGATGTGCCGCTTTGTTGACGCGCCCTCTTGTCGCTCCCGCCGAAGTCGTCGTCGCCGCCGCACTGCCGCCGCGTTGTCCACCGATCTCGAAAAAGGCGTCTTCATCGCTTATATCAGAGCTTTAATCATGATTCTACTGCTCCACAGACAAGCACCACATTCCATTCATTACGTTATTTTCCGTAACACGTTATTAATTTCACAACTATCACCGTAGCACAATATAAAACGTTGCAGTTATGATGCAACTGCATTTTCCTGCTAAAGTTCCTTTGCCATTTTTCACAACTGGATTCTTCGTTTTGCGGTGTGAACCCCGCCTTGTGAGCTTGAGCGAATCCCACTTCTGATGTAGGCACGCAGTACATATTAGAGCATTTCGTCTATGTTCTAGGATGGCTTGGATTAACAAGGAGATATAATTGCACAACGGATTGTAAAATAACTAGACATTCCTCAGAACGCATGGTATATGCGCAAGATGCCAACCCATTATTTAATTGGATCTTAACCCGCACGATACAACCAACGATCTGAGTTACGTCAAGCGAGCTGTCACTTTTCCCGACAACCTTCGTGGCCAACCAGCCAGTGACATTCGCTTCCCTCCAAAGAGTTCGGTATTCAAAATTCTAACCACAGAGTTTGGTATCGATTATTAATGTTCACAATTACAACTGCGCCGGCATAGTTAACATAAAATAAAACAATAAACATAAATAACCTCATGTTCATAAAACTTCCTTTTGTTTATTTCCTATATTTTGGCACTATGCAAGCACTGCACTATGGTTATGAGAGGGCTTATATTTTGATATATATGATATAAAATATTCTGCGTACTTGGCGAATCGTAAGATTGGCCGCCGTGGCCGAATTCGGCTAGGAGGAAAAAACCATAAAAACCTATCTTTTTACAAATAGCACAGGTTTTTCCAATGAAAATTGTGCATTTTAGCAATCTTGTTTAATAGCAACAACATACACTTTTAAGTACCTAACTAATTGTCCACTGTTGGATATTATCAGCGTTGCCTTTCATGCGGCACGGGCCATGGTGACAACGTTGCCGCGAGCGACGTTTTGAATAAGGCGGCTAAAAACTAAACAGTAGAAATTGATACGTTTGCGGATCCGCATGCTGGATCCAGCATGCATTAGCTGGATCCAGCATGTTTAAAAAGGCGCTGGATCCAGCTGGATTGCTGGATGCTGGATCCAGCAATTGCAATCCCTACTGGGCACATAAGCCTTTAAACCTTTGGTGCGGCATGCAGAACCTGGTCCTGGGGCCCCAATCGATCGCGGGGCCCTGGGCATGTGCCCCTTGTGCCCAGTGGAAAAGACATGCCTGTTTATGGTCATGATTTTACAATATAAAAGGAAACAGATGACAACTTGTTGACTTCTTGGAGAACATAATAGAGTGCTGTGCCTTCTCTATTTCATACACTAATGGAATGGTGTGCAACTGTGCAGGTTTCTTCATGATGATTTCCTTCAACACAGTCCCGTTGAAATAGTGGTCAGAGACCCTGGCTTACAATACCAATGGTTGTGGGTTCGAATCTCGCTAGGAGCAAATGTTTGTGTGTTGAACATCGACATTTGAGGCAAGTCATGGATGTTTATAAAAGTATTAATGTACGAGTATGTCTATCTGTTCCCTAACCTCCATAGTTTGTACTATGGACGCAAGGGCTTGTGCTTCAAGCATAGTTAGGGGCTCGGCAATTGGTGAGTTAGTCCAAGGCGTTTACTATTTACCATAGAAATGGTAGAAGTGACCAGATACTATATTTTTTTATAAAAATACCGGAGTTAAGAATTTAACTTAAACTTTTCACCCCAACCACAAGCCAGCGAGTATGAACCGTTGATCATTTAAATTTAAAATGATCTGGAGCGGTTACAAAACATATATCAGAGAAGGAATAATCAAAAGCACGTGTAAAAAAACATGTACTATTCGAGTAAAACTACAAGGCATCTGTATTTCAATGTCACCCGAAATTCTATAATGAAATTCAACTGCTTAAAATTGTCGTCATCTTTCGGTTGTAATAAATATTTGAGAGATCTACTATTTCAGTGTAGAAAATAATTCAGCGTTGATGTTTTATTCATTTTGTAATAGATAAAACTGTCGGGTGCAGGTGAAACATATTATGTATTAAATTAGTCAAGAACGAACCGTGGAAAATGAACCAGTGTCCCGTAATATTTTAAAGATATTAGTAAAACAAGCATTCATTTTACCTTATAAATTAGTCACCTTAAACGTGTAATAAATAGATAAGGCAGTAACTTACAGCGTTATAAGCAAGCATTTCTTCTGACAAGCAGTAGCTACAAGATATTGGCTTGATTGACGAGTAGGTACCATCATAGAGCAACACTTCTATGGATGAATCCTATGAAGCTGGTTGGTATACTGTTTTAGTGTATGGCACATGTCTTTTACATACTTTGGAAAACGGGTTTAAAGAGACGCCGGGACATCTGTAAACGAATATTTAGTCCAGTAATTTTAGCAATTTTGATCCACGATCTGCGGAATAATTCCTAGTGAGCTGAATTTTTGTATACACCTTTATTATGATATTGTAATGAAGATGTGAAAAATCGACATTGATATCGTGCCGGCAAAAAAAGTTATAGGGGTCCAAACGTCACGAAAATCAGTTTTTCGCAAATATCTTGCGACCTATTGCTCGGAGGTCAATAATGGTTTCATAAAAATTGTTCGTCGTAAAATTGTCTACAAAAAAGGTCTTTTGCATTTTTTTGTAGAATTAAACGTTTTTGAAATAGAGACTAGAATGTACTCACGTATAGTATTGTATACCGTACGGCGCATACCAAGGCATAAACCCCATTGTTTGTTTTTTTCCCTTTTTTATTTGTGTGTTTTTTGTTAGTATGATGTTCTACATATAGTAATATAAAGGACTTGTAATACTAGCACAGTCAGGAAAATAGGAATATCAACTATAAAAAACTAAGTGGCAATTTTTTTTGTCACTTTATAACTCAAGAACGGGCTCACCGATCCAAACCAAATTTTCAGGGTTTGTACAAACTATTTAGTAGATGTTTTATGTGAAGTTTGAACAAAATCGGTCGTTCACTTTATACGTAGCGAAGCACGTACCGGGCCGCTAGTAATAATATAGATATGCTATGTCCAGTGACGTTTGGACCCCTATAACTTTTTTAGCCGGCACGATATCAATGTCGATTTTTCACATCTTCATCACAATATCATATTAAAGGCGTATACAAAAATTCAGCCCACTAGGAATTTTTTTCGCAGATCGTGGATCAAAATTGCTAAAATTCACATTGCATCTATATCATTACTAGCGGCCCGGTACGTGCTTCGCTACGTATAAAGTGAAGCGTCCGATTTCGTTCAAACTTCACATAAAACATCTACTAAATAGTCTGTACAAACCCTGAAAATTTGGTTTGGATCGGTGAGCCCGTTCTTGAGCTATAAAGTGACAAAAAAAATTGCCATTTATATTATTATAGTTGATATTCCTATTTTCCTGACTGTAGTAGTATTACAAGACTTGTATATTTCTATATGTAGATCATCATACTAACAAAAAACACACAAACAAAAAAGGGAAAAAAACAAACAATAGGGTTTATGCCTTGGTATGCGCCGTACGGTATTCAATACCATATGTGAGTGCGTTCTAGTCTCTATTTCAAAAACGGTTAATTCTACAGAAAAACGCAAGAGACCTTATTTGTAGACAATTTTACGACGAACAACTTTTATGAAACCATTATTGACCTCTGAGCAATAGATCGCGAGATATTTGCGAAAAACTGATTTTCGTGACGTTTGGACTCCTATAACTTTTTTAGCCGGCACGATATCAATGTCAATTTTTCACATCATCATTACAATATTATAATAAAGGTGTATACAAACAATCAGCTCACTAGGAATTATTCCGCAGATAAATTCTAAAATTCCTGGACTAATTGAACTATTCATAAAAATACTTACCGCGTCAAATAGAGAACTGACATTTACTCCAAAAGCATGTTTTTAGTAACAAACCGCTGACTTGAACCCTAAATTTCAGGAAGGTACTTAAACGAGACTACCAATTATTCATTACAACCATTTGTAGTAGTAGATTTATCTTTAAACACATCCTTTTTTTGCTTAATCAATGTAAATTAAATGATCAATGCAAATTAATTCACGTAACTTACTATTGGCGGAAGTAGTACTTTAACTCGTAAAATAAAGTACCTATGCTTAAGTGCCTATCGCTTCAATTTGCAGAATCGGACGGTTACTACCTAATACACATCAAATATTAAAACTATCAAACTGGATGGAGTTTTGGGAGTACCTAAGCAGCCTAAGCTCTATATAAGTAGATGATAGGAAGCGGTAAAGGCACGAAGTGTTGTATATTTTTTTATTTTGTTATTTTTCATTAAGATGTCTAGCAGTAGCCGAATTATGGGTTCAGAATTCTTGACTAATCCAATAAAATCGAACATATTATTTACTTTTGCAGACCTAAGAGATGTGTAGCAATATTCCAGACAGTTTCTCTAACCAGTAAATTGTCTCCAAAATAAATAAAGAGTTTTCTCTTATAACGGCACATTTCAATCATATTTCCCACTCGCGGATCCCCGATAAAAACCTGTGTTCAAGGCGTCCCGTGCCCCGCAGGCCTGTTGACCTCTGCTACCTGAGAGATAGATCACCGCTATGAGGCTGGTGTGCAGCGCTCGCCGTGACACCCGCTACCTCACTGTCAGATCGCGATCAGTAAGCTTGAACCGCTTGAACTCAGGAGTTTATTCATGAAAGCAAAGATGCACTTACGAATTTGAATAGTCTTCTACCTGCGCCGGCTTTGGTAAGCAGTTTCATATCGAGGAGAAACGGCAAGTAACCATAGATGCTTTCGCCTAGTATTGGCTCCAAAATTAATACCATATTCTCGTTCAATGGCATATTAATCCGTTTCTCGCACTCACTCGCAGATCTCTGCTAAAAACTTGTGTTCAAGGCGTCCCGTGCCCCGCAGGCCTGTTGGCCTCTGCTACCTGAGAGATAGATCACCGCTATGAGGCTGATGTGCATCGCTCGCCGTGACAGCCGTGACACCCGCTACCTCACTGTTAGATCGCGATCAGTAAGCTTGAGACCCTTGACTTTATTCATGAAGGCTTCGAAGATGTGCTCACGAATGTGAATCGTCTTCTACCTGCGCCGGCTTTGGAAAGCAGTTACATATCGAGGAGAAACGGCAAGTAACCATAGATGCTTTCGCCTAGTATTGGCTCCAAAATTAATACCATATTCTTGTAAAGGCATATTACCTAATCCGTTTCTCGCACTCACTCGCAGATCTCTGTTAAAAACCTGTGTTCAAGGCGTCCCGTGCCCCGCAGGCCTGTTGACCTCTGCTACCTGAGAGATAGATCACCGCTATGAGGCTGTTGTGCAGCGCTCGCCGTCACAGCCGTGACACCCGCTACCTCACTGTCAGATCGCGATCAGTAAGCTTGAACCGCTTGAACTCTAGGGCGAGATGTGGAGGTTTCTTGTAGCTGTAAATGTTGTTAAGGTGCTTGGTGTTAGTCCGAAAATAAGCGACATAACCAGTAGAAGCAAAAACATACTATTCATTTTCATAAATTTTCCTACGTGGTATGGAATCACATATGAACAAAATGTGTCAACTTGGAGGGAAGGGGGCAGATATCTACGTACCTACACAATTTTACAGTAAAAATCAAATGCAACAAACAATAATAATGGTGTTTAAATTATTGTCAAATCCTTGAGCGCATAAACTTGAAGAACGTTTAAAAGTCATGGGTTGATTTTTACAACTGCTTCGAGGAATTAATGCATTTAAGGCAGGGCCTTCGGAACAGGCCCTTATAGGGACCACAATGGGCGACGACAGGGCCGATCGCCGCCGAACATTCCTATCGAGTGACACATACATTAAAATCGTTAGAAATGCCCCGACACCATAGAACTGTGGCATTATTTCGTTTCACACGAGGCGTGCGTTTTAACACACTGTACCTGCAATAAGAAGCGATTGGTGCTTCAAATTTAAGTGCCAATTCAGAGTGGGCAGAAGTAAGGTGAGGCCTATATAGAACGATTGAAACGTATCGAGTGACACATCTATTGTATTTCTAACAGGTTAAATTATTCGTCGTGTGTATGATAAGTTCAGTATTTGCAATTGAAATGACCGATAGACTGTTATTGTTTACAAAATGCCCATTGAAATATTAGCCGTCGACTATTTCGTTTGCATTTATATGATCTTGTTAGAGAGAATGTTATGGATATTTTATTTTACACTAGTTCTACCCTGGTTTATTAATTATATCAAGATATTTTATTGACATTCAGAATTAAATAATGCATATTACTCGTGTAACAACCAGCATAAATAATAATTAATGCATTTTAAGTTTACATTAAAAAAAGCTTGAGGGTGAACCAATCTCGTTTTATTTTGAGGTAGGTAGTCTGTTTTTTCTTTGACAAAAAGTAGTCTCCATTGTACCTACCTTAGCTCGGTCGGGACGCAACAACGTAGTTTTAATCCAGTTGGGCGATTCACTAAGCGCAAATGTCGTGATCTCGCGGCTGTGTAATCGTTGACAGTGTCAAATTACTAGTAAAAAAAACTACTGTCGCCGTTGATACAGCCGTGAGATTGTGGCATTTGCGCTTAGTGAATCGCCCCCCTGAACAGTGTGTGTGGTGTACAAGTAAATAGTTAAAATGTTTTGAGCAACGTGTGTTTACAATGATTTCATAACATCGAGTTATAGAATATCAACCAATTGTCTGTTCACGTGAAGGTGTTAAAGTTTGTGCAGCTAAAGACCGATTCGAACAAGTAGATGCACTGAGGACCTGAAGCTATTCAGAAGGCACATAGTCAGGTAAGTGGCTAATTAACCTTTCTTCTTTTTTATTTATATGTCTGGTTTGGGAACGATTTAAATCATTGTTAATATTAAAAAACAATATCTTTATTGATTCTGCACAAGTCGGTATGTCTGGCAATTTATGTCCTTAACACTGTAGAGCATTGGTTAAATAAACCTATGGTCCAGGGACCACCAGTGGTCCTTCAGACCTTCGTAACCCTTAGAGGGGAACCGGACAGATTTGGATCATGGTTACACATTCAGATCTTACTGAACTAAAGTCAGAAACTGATCGGAATGGGCAGGTCATTTACGGTGTTTTCCCTCACCGCTGAGCTAATGTCCATTCCACACAGAGATTTCGAAAAATCCACAAGTGTGTGCCCGGATTCGAACTACGGGCACGTATGTGAGGCGCGGTCCGTACCACCATAAGCCGCCCATTAGCGGCTAATGCAGGGATCCGTCCTCATGCGAGCAAAGGGGAAACCGTTGGAGTTTTGTGGGTAGGTGGCGCAGTTTTTCATGCGCTCGAGCCGCACACGGCCGCAGGCTACGCTGGCCTGCGGTGTCATGGTGCGTCAATGCATTCTCCATCATCATCCACCTGCCCTTATCCCACACTAGGTGGGGTCGGCGCAACATGTCTTCTCCTTCCACTCACTCCTATCAATGCATTCCCCAAGGGGAAGAAAAGGTCCACCATCGCTCTTGCAGCGGAGTGCAGTGCACACTCAAAAGTCCAGAATCCGATGAACGGGGCCAGTGTTCGGCGATAAGGCGGGTCATCGCGGCGCAGGAAGCGGTGCGCACAAACGCTGCGCCCGCGCACAGATAACGCGTTGGGCAACCGCCGCAGGGGCTGACTCAGCGGATGTGTGACAAATGACGAACTAGGCACGGATAATATAAATAAGAATTGTACATTTTATGAGTTAGACTTTTTCCGAAATCAGTGATTCTGACGATTTCCGTACACCTATGATTGATTGATATGACGAAGTTATCTAAACATGGTTTTAGCAATTGAGACGTCCGTTGAAAAATTTGGAAACTATAAGCTTTGCATCTTTTCAAAAATGGAAAGCTAACTTCCAGGCTTCCAACGTAAACCGACAGAGGAGCAGCTAATTGATCTAAGTCTTAATTAGGGCTTGGGCTCGGGCTTGTGATAGAATATTAACGCGTAACTTGAACAAAAATTGTCCTAAAATAGCACACAGCCAAATTCGTCATAAAAGGCACTGGCAAATCTCAACTAAATAATGTCTTTGTTGGTCGAAGCCCAGTGACACTTTATTATATTTTTATAGTCATAGAATATAGTAACCTTAGTACGGCCCTGCGAGTCGCACCGGCATCACCCTGATATTGGACAATCGTAAATACTGGTGGCGGTCAGAGGTGGCTGCGGACGTGTCCACTCCAGGCGCCACTTTTACGCCGCCCTTAATTGATGACTCCTGTTTATTGCACCGACTGATTTATAGGCCGAAATATATACGCTGACATGTAGCAGAACCAACATCACTTAGCGCGCATACTTAAACTTCAGAACCCTGAGTTGAGCGTTGAGGACATCATAGCCAACTTTTATTCAAATTAATTAAAATTAATAAATTATTAAAATGCTTTATAGAAAACACTAGTATACGGGCCTGTGTTAGACCCTTTTTGTACTGTTAAACATTTGTAACGTTGGGGTAATATCAATGTTTATAATGTAGCTCGATAAATTTATTCATCATCAAAATCTATCATTTTAATATCAGGACATGATAGCAATCGTTGTTTACTGGAGATCCGCCTTTAAGATTGATCTACCGGCACAGGAGACAAATGTATTCTTTCCATTTAGAATTCTTGACGTCAAGCGAAGACGATAAACAGAGTCTGCGAACGAAACCATAAGTCGATTCATTCATATAGGCACGACTTCGGTCCATCAATCAACCGCTATAAATAAAACATGGGCCACGGGAAGCGACTTACACTTCACACTGACGTCAAATACAATACGAGATTTTTATTTTACTCATTTTCATAATGGATGGTTATAGTTTTTTGTGTTCGCTCCTCGAAACGCTGTTACCCTGTATTTTATCAACGCGCTGCGATTTGTTCAGAGTTTTTTTCAAAATAAGTTTTACTGCCAAGCAATTTAAAAAAGCCAGCTTCTTTCTAAAGGGGATTAACAAATGTCCCTAGGTTTTATTTTCAGCATTTCAACTGATGTTTATTTTCTATATGAGGGTTTATAATAGTCTCTACACCTATTAGAAATAGTTACATAATGTCACAACTCCTTGGCCTCAATCAATCCCCTCATTCCTTTTACTTTTCAAGTGACACCACACTATCCCGTAATTTCAATGATACAGCTATCATAGCAATGATGGAGGGCTTTGTCCGTGTATTTATAGGCCGATATGTAGTTGGTCTGAAATGTCATGTGCGTGTAGTTATGAATGGGCGTTGGAATTGGGTCGGCGAAGTTAATTTCTCAATGCTACAACACGCAATCGACGCGTCATCGGAGTGCCTCATACTCGGCTAATGTATCTAACATCCAGAAAATATAAATTGAGTGGACTTGCCAAATCATTGAAAATAATATATTACCTATACAATATTTTTATGTCAATCTACAAGACAAACAGATACATTTTGCAATATGTTACATAAAAACAGTACCTATATTCAGTGATGTATATTGTACATACATAGACGTACCAACATTTGTAATTATCCAATACACGAATTTAAATAGTAAACTTCCAAATATTTATCCGTCACAAAATGCATCGCTCATCAAATAATGTAACCTACATTAATAATAATAATAATAATAATAAATCATTTATTCCTCACCATAATCTTATAATTAACATTACATTTTTACTTTTAACAATAGAAATTCCATTGATTATGGTGGACTGATACTTGAACTAGGTTAATACCTGTGTCTCAAGTTATCAGCCCTCCACCTCATGCAAGTGGCCTAGTTTTATATTTAGACGGCATTGTTGTTTGGGTTGATGAAATCAGAAAATAAAAAAAAAAAAAACAAAAGGAATAAAGAAAAATAGGAACAGTTGCATGCTTAATTAATGTTAGTGGATTATAATACATAATGTTAGTGTGATATTTAAAATTGACGGTAGTCGCAAGTACTTTACCGGTCTTAGTAAATGTGAACATTGTGAACCGTTTGGCGTGTGGTACAAGTCAATAGAGACTTGATTATGTACGTGCGTAACAAAGTTGACAAAGAGTTCAAAACTTAGATGTATTAAATATTAGGTAACCTATCAAATATATTATTTATGTAATAAAACATTTTCATTTTAATTTTTTCCTCAGATACTTATACTTAGTTTAAGCACAAAAAGCACATATTAATAACTAGAAATGGTGTAGGCATTAGGATAAATAAAATGATGACTTAATTAATTAAGGGGCTTAATAAGATGTTCGGTTTCGTGGTAACTAAGGTCTTTTAATATATTTTGCAAAACTTTTTTCAAGGAATGTCTATTTAATTTAATTATGTTACTTATACTGTTGATACGTTTATATAGATATTTCCCCATAAAGATAAGCTGTCTGTTAGCAAAGATTGTTTTAAGATGGGGAGTAGGTAGACGGATACGGCGTTGTTGTTCTTGCGATAATTGTCTCAGATCAATGGTTTTATGCTGCCTTAAAACAGTATTATGTATATAAAGCTGTCGGACAGTCAATACTGAAGCTTCTTCATATAGTGTTTTAGTGGAGAATCTACGTGGTTTTCTTGATATGACTTTTAGGAGGGCCCGCTGAGCTCTTTCCAATTCCATCAGATGAGTGGCAGCTGCCCCACCCCAGATAGGTATGCAGTAATTCAAAACTGATTGACACAGAGAGACGTACACTCTTTTTACTAACTCTTGATCAGCTACATCACGGAGATTTCTGAATATGGGTAAGAGTTTTCTTACCTTTTTACTGAGTGCTGAGATGTGTGGTTTCCAGTTTAAATTTTTATCGATAGTGACTCCAAGATATTTGTGAATGTCGGTCTGCTCAAGAGGAGCACAATCACAGCCAGAGGAGTTGTTAGACCTGCGATTATGGCAGAATATATTGTGGGCTACTATTTTAAATTGAGGGGGTGGATCCGATTTGCTGTTGATTCGGAAGCAAATATATTTAGTTTTAGCTACGTTTAATGTTAGCAGGTTTTCATCAAACCAATTCCCGATCTGTGCGATACCCATCTCTGCAAACATTTGTACTTGCGACCACGTGTCTCCTGCAAAAATCAGCGCTGTATCATCTGCAAAGGCTACAGTGGATCCGTTTTCCAGGTTTAGTTTGCAGAGCTCGTTAGCATAAATTAGAAAGAGGGTGGGTCCGATAGTGCTACCCTGCGGAATACCGTAGTTATTGGTTAACGAATCGCTGCGCACATCACCAATTTTTACTATTTGACTTCTTTCTGATAGATAGTCGCGAAACCACTGGAGGACTGTACCTCTGATACCCAGATTCTCCATTCTTACCAGCAAAATCGGTATGGACACAGTATCGAACGCTTTCTTTAGGTCGATAAATACACCGACGCACTTCTTATTTTTATCAAGGTACTCTGAAACCCGGGTAGAAAGACAATCCACTGCATCCTCCGTACTTTTCGATTTCCGGAACCCGTATTGGTTACTAGCCAGCAGATTCTTACTTTCTAAGTAGCTCGTTAACCTTATGTTAACTATCTTCTCAATTATTTTACTGATAATACTAAGCAGTGAGATGGGACGGTAGTTAGAGACCTCTCTTTTGTCACCGCTTTTGTAAATCGGAACCACAACGGCTTTTTTAAATATTTTAGGGAATATGCCGGTAGACAAACTCAGATTGCATAGGTGAGCTATCATCGAACACAAAATTTGATGGGAGTTAGTTAGAACTATTGTGGGGATATGGTCTACGCCTGGGGCACTATTTTTTTTAAGATTTCTTATTATTTTGTCAACTTCTATGTAGTCAGTTAGAATTAAGTTCATAGAGTGCAGGTTACCAGATTTGTATTTAGAGTTTGCAAGCTGTTCTTCGGAGGCACCCGTCCTGTTAATAATATTGTTCGCTAGCTCTGCTCCCGCGGTTGAAAAGTGTTGGTTAACAATATTAATGGAGTCCTGCTGCGAAGGCATAGCAGTTAGAAGGGCTGTCGCTTTGTTGTTGGATTGTTTTTTGATATTACAGACTTCTTTAACCACTTCCCATGTACCTTTGCTATTTTTGTGGTTTTTGCTGAACTTGTCTTTAAAATATTGTTTTTTAAGGGTTTTGGCTAGTTCATTGCACGTATTTCTGTACTTCAGGTAGGCATTTTTTAATTCTTCGTCATTTGGTCTTTTTTTGACTACTAAGTGCATTTTATCTCTTTTGCGAAAGCTCCTCAAAAGACCACTTGTGATCCAGGGCTTGATAGGGGCCCTCCTTCTTTTGAATGAGACAGTGCTGGTGTGAAGATTTATCAAATCTTGGATAGTTTTTGTGAGGACCAGAGCAGCTTCGTTTGGATCACTTATATGAAGATATGGTTTCCAATCGTACTCCTTAATGGATATCGCAAGAGCTTGGAAGTTGATTTTAGTTCTAGTGATTTTTCTAGTAGGTGCAATGGCTTTATGTGAGCTGTTGAGTGATAGTAAAATTGTACTGTGGTCGGTTATATCCCTCTCAAACACAAAGCATTTGAATTCACCAATAAGCTTGATCATAAAATGGTCCAAACAAGTCAAACCATGTGTTGGAACATTTATGGAGTTGATAAGACCATGGGAGCCGATAATTTCGAGATAATCCGCCACACAGCTAGCATCAGTATTCAGGGTATCTATATTGATATCACCGGTTACAACAATGTTCCGTGATTTGATATTTGTTAATTGTTGGTCCAGTGAATCAAGAAAAGCGGCAGTGCGCTTAAAAGCAGAGGGCCTGTAAATACCCAGGATGGTAGTGTTATCCATTTCAATAGCTAAACAGTTCGCCTCATCTAGCTCCACTTCATTTACATTTGCAATAATGTTTGAGCTTACGTATGCTATGACACCATCATTCTGGTTGAAACTCCGTTTAGTTGAGAATGCTGTGTACCCCTCGATTAGGGGTGCAATGGAGTTTTCATCACACCAACACTCAGTTAGGACTATGACGTGCATATTTACATCGAGCCTGGTTAAAAAAATCAAAAAATTGTCTAGGTTTTTATTCACGCTCCTGATGTTAAAAGTTATTATGTTTAGTGGATTAGATGCTTTTTTCAAAAAATTGTTAAATTCTAGCTTGAAATTATTTGGATTTTCAATAAAAGTACATTGATTTGTATTTAGATTTTCTATTTCTTCTAAAATAGAGTTACAGTCCATTCTGGGATGGTAGTAGCGAGATTGTGTCCGAAATTGTGCCCGAAAAAAGTTTTGCGCTCTTAGTAGTATTTGTAATATATCTTTGTAAGTTGCCTGTATTTTGGTTTTTGTATTTGTCATCATTGTGTTTAATGCGCCTAGGTTTGATTACAATTAATGTAGGTGTAAAATGTACTTTTTCAATGTTGATTAATTTAATTAGTGTAAATACCAGGGTGATATGAAGGTTAGTTAGATTAGCAACGTGGCTTATAATATAACAGTGGACTAAGTAATCTAGTCATTTGTTCCTTAGCGTATGTAGTTGGGCTTCATTTTTTATCAAAATGTAGGGATCGCCTTCTTTCCTTCTAAGATACACCAGTCCATTTGTTGTCCAGCAGAAATCGTAACCCATACTCTTACGGAACTCTCTTGCCAAGAAGAAAAGACGGGATGCAAGTGGGGTGAGATGCTCCGCTATATATATTTCTACCTTAGGGCCTTCAATGTCGAGGTGGGTGGAGTTTAGCTGCTCGGTTTTGTATTTGGTAGCTGTAATATTGAATTTCTTGGCACATTAATCAATTTCATTGCAGCTTTGTTACTCCTAATACTAATAGTCCAGTAATTTTAGCAATTTTGAACCACGATCTGCGGAATAATTCCTAGTGAGCTGAATTTTTGTATACACCTTTATTATGCTATTGTAATGATGGTGTGAAAAATCGACATTGATATCGTGCCGGCTAAAAAAGTTATAGGGGTCCAAACGTCACGAAAATCAGTTTTTCGCATATATCTCGCGATCTATTGCTCAGAGGTCAATAATGGTTTCATAAAAGTTGTTTGTCGTAAAATTGTCTACAAAAAAGGTCTCTTGCAATTTTCTGTAGAATTAACCGATTTTGAAATGGAGACTAGAATGCACTCACATATGGTATGGTATACCGTACGCCGCATACCAAGGCATAAACCCTATTGTTTGTTCCTTTCCCTTTTTTGTTTGTGTGTTTTTGTTAGTATGATGTTCTACATATAGAAATATAAAGGACTTGTAATAATAGTACAGTAAGGAAAATAGGAATATCAGCTATAAAAAACTAAGTGGCAATTTTTTTTGTCACTTTATAACTCAAGAACGGGCTCACCGATCCAAACCAAATTTTCAGGGTTTGTAGAGACTATTTAGTAGATGTTTTATGTGAAGTTTGAACAAAATCGGTCGTTCTTTTTATACGTAGCGAAGCACGTACGGGGCCGCTAGTAATGATATAGATATGTTATGTCCAGTGACGTTTGGACCCCTATAACTTTTTTAGCCGGCACGATATCAATGTCGATTTTTCACATCTTCATCACAATATCATAATAAAGACGTATACAAAAATTCAGCCCACTAGGATTTTTTCCGCAGATCGTGGATCAAAATTGCTAAAATTCACATTGCATATCCATATCATTACTAGCGGCCCGGTACGTGCTTCGCTACGTATAAAGTGAAGGGACCGATTTTGTTCAAACTTCACATAAATCATATACTAAATAGTCTGTACAAACCCTGAAAATTTGGTTTGGATCGATGAGACCGTTCTTGAGTTATAAAGTGACAAAAAAAATTGCCACTTAGTTTTTTATAGTTGATATTCCTATTTTCCTGACTGTACTAGTATTACAAGTCCTTTATATTTCTATATGTAGATCATCATACTAACAAAAAACACACAAACAAAAAAGGGAAAGAAACATACAATAGGGTTTATGCCTTGGTATGCGGCGTACGGTATACAATACCATATGTGAGTGCGTTCTAGTCTCTATTTCAAAAACGGTTAATTGTACAGAAAAATGCAACAGACCTTTTTTGTAGACAATTTTACGACGAACAACTTTTATGAAACCATTATTGACCTCTGAGCAATAGATCGCGAGATATTTGCGAAAAACCGATTTTCGTGACGTTTGGACCCCTATAACTTTTTTAGCCGGCACGATATCAATGTCGATTTTTCACATCATCATTACAATATCATAATTAAGGTGTATACAAAAAATCAGCTCACTAGGAATTATTCCGCAGATAAATCTAAAATTCCTGGACTATAATATTGACTGCCCGATTCCATGAATGAACGAAGCTATATCAAGATTAAGTAAATACCAATAACTAATTCTCATTTAACGACAGCGATAACTGTTGGTACAACTGTTTCTAATTGGAGAAGCTAATTAGGATCTAGGCGCCGATCGTATCATTACTTTACTATTTCCGTTTGATATTATCTAACTGTAACTATTTGGATGACCTTTTGTCGTCTAGGAGTTACTATCATTGAAAAATGTGTATAGGCTGAGTCAAAGCTAACGTGTCTCAACATCCATCTTGCAGTCCACTGCTGGACATATGGCCCTGATGGAGGGTATTGCCAAAGTCACCACGCTCGCTGGGCAGGCATGGTTGGCGACTGTTTTGTGAACAATTTACTATTCTATGCCGACACTACAAGGCACACGAAATTGACTTGTCTAATTATAAATTCTTAGGACTAACGCAGCAATTGCCTAGCCCCAAAGTAAGCTCGAAGCTTGTAGTAGGGAAGCTAGGGAACGGAAAGACATACATACTTAAATACTTTTACAAACATCCATGACTCGAGAAAAAATGCCGATGCTCCACACACAAACAGTTGTCCCTAGCGGGATTCGAACCATTCGACCAGGCGACCATTGATTTTCCAGCCAGGGTCTCTAACCACTAGACCAACGGGCTCGTCTAATTATTACTGTATTTTTGTAGTTGGCACATTATTCAAACACCTCATTAGCATTTTACACTAACTAGTAGCCCGTATTCTCTTTGAAGCATAAAACCATTTTGCCCGTCAAAGACAGCGCGTCGGTAATGATCGATATGTATAATTTTTCGTGTCAGATCGTGTCTGGCAGTTCTCAGTTTATCTCACCGAAGCCGATATCGCGAACAAATTAGCGACGCTGCAACCGCGGTCAGAGGCCAGAGTTGCCAGGTTACTACAACTTCCCTACAATTAGGTATTTTTTATGTATTATAGCGAGGCGAATAGGGCAGAGGTCGTAATAAACATTTTCCGTGGCACAGATATTACAGACAGCAAGAGGCGCGGAAGCGCAAACACGGATCATAATATTAAAACCAAAGACTTGACAGAGCACAATTTACAGTAGGGTGAAGATAAATCCCTAAAATAGTGGATCATATGATGGTAAGTTGCACTATGATCTTCCCGTTTGGATTGATTTAGCCTACGTGCTTGTTTGCGATAATAATTGTCAATCACGCTGAAAACGACTGAACGGATTTTGATGAAATTCGGTATACAGGCAGGGTATGGGCTAACTTAGGAAAAAGGATGCTTTTCATCCCGTTGTAATGCTCCCTTGGGGTAAAAAAATAATCTTGATAACGCGCGCAAAGCCGCAGGTTAAAACTAAAATAAACATGAGAGAGAAAAAATGAAGCGGTTGTAAATAAATATGAGAGAGAAAGAATTTAGCGGGGAATAAAAAAAACGATGGCAACACTGCAGAGGTCAGGCGTCCGATAAAAATGTGTCGTGTAGGCGCCCCTCTCGCGTCTGTAGTGCCCTCAGCCAACTCATTCATACTCATACCGACTATCACGCCAAGGTATGTGGCTCGTGACTGTGTGACAGCACGCACGTACTCCTATGTAATGTACATTATATGTATATAATGTACAGAGTCATACGAGTACATATAGAGCAAGAGCAGATAGCTGGCGAAAGAATAAAATACTCTTATTCCGAGTGTTTGTTCTTGATTAGCGGCTGCCCGCGACTCCGTCAGCGTGTATTTTGTTTTCCGCCCATAAGTATAGTGTAGGCTTTAAGCTTCGTCATCAAATGGACTATTTATCCAACACAAAAAAAAAGAAAAAATAATTCAACCTGTAGCTCCTGAGATTAGCGCGTTCAAACAAACAAACAAACTCTTGAGCTGTATTATATTAGTAATTTGAAGCATGTTTTAAGTGGTATCTACCACTTAATTGGTGAAATCTTTGTCACTTTTATAATAACTGTTGTAATTTAATATTCATATGGGAAACATATATTCAACGCGAATGTTGGAAAACTCCTATTTTACTTAAGTTATGAGTAAAATAAGCCACTGCCGCTATTGCATAGTTAAAATGTGCCTTACTTTGCGTGATCGTCTGCCAACTAGATGACACAGAAATAAAATAAACGCAAGCTTTTACATTACAGCAACTATCTAACTTCCGAAAGATAAGTAAAGCAAAAAATGTAATCCAAAGACCGACATATTTGAAATATCAGCAGTTAAAGAAACGCGATCGTACCAACTCTTTATCCGTCGGAAATGGACAGTTACACATAAAATAATGTGAAAGAAAGTCTTAAATGGTGCGTATTATTTTCAACAAACCGTACTTCGATATTTTAACGAGGATTGCATAAGATCACAGTGCCGGAACAAGTGATGTGGTGCATCCTAATCTAATCATTTATGTGAAACAAGAAATATGTTTTTATTTATGATTATGACATGTTGATACCACTTATTATACAAGCACGCAAATAGAAACTGATGCATTCAGAATGATAAACTTATAAAAGCACCTGATTATAAGATCTATTAAATTACGTAAGTAAACCTATGCTCAAAGCTAACTGGGCAAGCCGCTAGTTGGCCGCAGTGTGATCATTCGTTTTAATACAGTGGAAATGTTCTTTAGAGTAGTAGTAGCTTTTAAAGATATCTACGGGAAGGGAGGTGGTAACTTGTTCAAGGCAGTCACTACATAGCCAGTACAGCCGATGAGCACATTGCCTGAATAAAATTCAATCTCGCTTGGTGTCTTTATTATATTTTTTTCTTTCATCATTTCCATTCTATTTCTTTCTTCATTCTTCCCACTTATCTTCGTTTATTTCTCTTATTTTGGCCTCACCAGTAAACGTCAAAGACACCCTTTACGAAAAAATTTGAGCCCTCGTACCTCCCTCAATAGTGGTTATTCCACCAGGACCCACTGGAGTGTTCCTCAGGGGTTATTCCCTAAATATTCTATAGGAAACCGTCTAAATAAAAATACATCCAACTACGATGAGTCTTGCTTACAAGCCGGCCCTGTACCAAAGCACAGCAACACTAACGGACCATTAGAGCGAGGCAGCCCGACGATTAGTCAACATTCTGCCCCGCAATTAGGCGGGACACGCTTACGGTAGCCCCGAGCTGGGGCTACTTTCTCGCCTTCCAATCTAGACATTAAGATAGGCTTTGCCAATAGATCTCTTAATTATAAGTAATTTTAATCCGAATCAGACATTAAGGGCAACTACGTTGAACTCAAGCGCATTCATTAATACCCCGTGAACTGCTCTTCATCTGTGAAACTTATTATAGAAATGATGGAAATCGGATGAAAGCTCGATGGAGGCATTTGCCCTGCAGTGGGATAGTAATAGGCTAAAAGTTTACTTTTGTACTTTATTACTGAAGGAAGCGAACAAGACTATTAATATTGCTTTTAATAATCTCTAGAACTGAAAATATCCACTACGGACCCTCTAACTTACATATTGAGCTCAAAAATACTGAACATTAGAATGCAAAATTCTACTCAAATAGATGCCTTCTTAATATATATGAATATTATGTCCTGTCATATTTGCGTGAACTCACGACATCTTGTTGTAATTGTCAACTTCTTGACCATTGTAACAGTCGATTGTCAGGTTTTGGTGGCATAGACCTTGTTTCGATCGCTGCACCATCCTAGCAAGCACACTACACCCAAAATCGTGTAGCAGCTAGGACATAAACAAATAAATAAAGGTACGCATTGTTAGCGGCGGATGGAGCGAGTGTCCGGCCGGACGCGCGTCCGCTCGCCGCCACATCCGCGAGCTGCGGACCGCGAGTACTCGCAGTCAGTCGCGGTCAACTGGCCAGCTGACCTCACGCGATACTGACCAAAAGAGATGCTAAGTGATGAAAAGTAAAGTAAGTATCAGCCAATGCAGGCCAGCCATTGCAGGGCATAATTTTGCTCTACACATGATTCGAACCCAGGACCCCGAGACTACGTCCTTGCAGTTAAATCACCAGACCATCGAGGCGTAATGAAAAATGCCGATAAAATTAGCGATTTAAGGGAAGAAGAGCTTTGTAGAACTTTCATTCGGTTGAGCACGTCTGGATGTGTTTATTTGAAGTTGCCGAGTGCTAGGAGAACTGCTCCTTATCTTATCTTTATTATTTAACGGTGTTATATTAAGTCACCAATCAATTGTTTTAGTTAGACCGTCGAAACAGCGCTCGTTTGATGCTTACGATGCACTTATACGTAGCCTTATTGATCAATAATCGTGTCGAAACACATCTGAGCCAGTTGGCTGGTGACGTGTTCGCTTCATTCATGGCGCCCACGCCGCCCCCGTAGGCCCCCGCGAGGCCCCACCGGGCCCCCGCCGACCCCCACAGAGCCCCCACGGACCCCCGCCGGCCCCGGACCGGCCCCAGACCCCTCCGGCTTCTAGGATTTCCCAACTGCTATAAAAAGCACGCAACTCGGGTTATTGTTTTAGAATGTTGACAGAAACGGAAAGTTTCGCGCCCAATTTGGACGTGATTAGCAAATCTTGTTATTTTTATAATGGAAACTTGAAAGAAAAATATCAATTTTGTTGCGTTCCTGACTGATTTGGAAATATGTTAATTGTTTTAAGGCAGTATGACGTACGGCACAAAGTTAGTCGGCTATGACAACATTGGTCGAGCTTTTGGTATAAAATAAATGTTAGGTACTTTACGACACTTTATAAAGCAGTGCCTTCTAAGAGTTCTTTCTTTGTCATTCATATAGTATGGAGCATCAGGTAAATTATCAGACGTTTTCACAGAAAAATTCCCAGTTTCACTCGTTCGGAGGTAGCATTCTAGGGGAAATTTTGGAGGTGATTTCGATAGAGACGAACCAGTGACATTTTCGTTATTTTTGGCCTAGAATTGAGCCCATTACCTCCATATAAGACACACACACAAACGCAAACCGATCGCGAACGATTCACAAACGAACACGACTCGCCTGTGCCTTTTGAATCTGATTATGCAAATACTAGATTCATAACGTAATCTCGCAACCGCCGACCCCGTGAATGGGGGTCGACGGGAGGGGGCGATACGTCAACAGCCCCCCCGAGCTAGTGGAAGCGCCCCACGATTCCGTTACATGAATGATGCCAGGAATTTTGTGTGTGTGCGTATAGACTTGTTGGGGAGTGGTAATGCGCCAGTTTGAAATGCACTAGCGGTTTTCTTTTAAAATATTTGTAATAGTATAGGAAGGTGACTGTCATATTAAATAAAAAAAAATACAATATGATTGATTTCAGCGACTCATGGACAGAGTAATAAAGTGGTTTGGAATTCTATTTTAAGCACACATTTGCTTGTTTTGGACTATGAGGTAGGTATAACTACTACGTATAGATTGGATTTCGAGTATCTACTCTATACGTAGTACAAAGTAACAGTATTACCTCAATAGTTTTGGAGAGACCGCTCTACTTTATCGGTGTAACAGTTCAAATACATAAATAAGGACATTCTTACACAAATCACAAGTTAACCAGCTCTGTTCATGTTTTTCAGCACAAATCTTATTGTTGTCTGGAAAATCTTAGATGACGCTATAGTTTTTGTTCCCTCCTTACTAAATTATAGATTATGATTGTATGTAAATTATACATACTTATATTTGTCTCCTATAATGAATGGTTGAATGTGAAATTTAATACACCGTAAGTACTTGTCTTATCACACTGCAGAAAATTGTATACAGATAAAATGAATTTAATTGAATACACAAAGTAGCATCGCTGCTGACAGCTTAAAGCTTAACACGATTGAACAATTCAGTCATAATATTTAAAGTGTTGAGGTAAACGACGAACAAATACATTATTTTCCACAGGAAACGGCGACAGTTATCTGCGAATTACTGTTACATAAAACATGGTATTATAATGCTGCATACAACTTTGTAAGATATACGTGGTCCGAGCATCAACCTCTGGTGAACCCACTGCACTCGCTTCGCGGAATAAAGGACTCACATATAAATGTGTTCTGCCGGGAACAAACAACTGGGATACGTAATAAGGGATTCAACCTATTCACCGACTTCAAAAAAGAACGAGATACTATGTACGAAAGTTTTTACTCATCGATTATAGGTACGGCATTTCTAGTTTGATTTTTTATCTCTCTTTGATTTTTTTATCTCCTTGGTTCCACTGAAAATCAGCGTCTTGGCTTTCAGCCTCGACATTTTGCTGAGTGGCAACCGTTTTGGTAGCATATTGTTTTTACTTTTGCATTTCATATTTTTTTTAATGCACTATTTGTCTTGCACCAAATCAACGTATATTCATACTTTCTTTCTTTTCTTTTCAAAATTGCGCAAATTGCGTTAGATTTTTCTATTAGAACTGGGTTGTATTGTAACCAATTTCGGTTTACGCATTTGGTAATTCAGAAAGCATTATTAAAATTTTATTAAATAATAGGCTGATAAATCTCTTTAGATAACGATTAATGAAGTAGCTGATAGAAATAGTAACTTGACCGTTAAAATATCGCCTTTAGTAGTTTTTACAGGGTTAGAATTTGTTCACAAAGGGGGACGCCGGCTGGCCATAGAAGTGCAGGCCCACAGTGCACACATATGAAAGTACTATGGAAATATAGAGTAAATAGTCATTAGTTAACTGGCGAAAGAAAGGGTTTAAAAAAAGTCAGTGTTTTTGGGTAAATGCATATTCATTATTTTCCATCAGTAATACAATCTACGATTTCCACCATATTAGCTGTTGAAGGTTGTAAAAAGTATTTGTTTACCTGCTGCGACTGAACCCGGATCGTCGGAGTCAGTATTCATGATGAAGTTGTTTAGTTAAACGCACGAAATAAAACCGATCACTTTGTTGATGCAAGAAAAACACAATTACTTTTTGATATTTTGAACTTTGACAGTTGAATTGGCAGTTAATTTAGTGTTTCCATTGCGTAAAAAAATATCGATATTCGATTTTAGATCTATTCGATTCTAATATAGTTTTATAAAATAATGCAGCCTTAAATAGACGTTTCATGAAAATATTTTACTAAGATTATAAAATATTTAAAAGATAAATAGGATAATGACACTATTTTAGCTAAGATCCACCAACGTAATAATATTCGATATTCTCTTATAATCGATTATCTGAAATTATATTTCTGTAGTGGCAACTCTTAACACACACGAGCCCGCCGCGGGTCGGCTCGATACACACGAATTTGAGCTTTACTTCAATGCTGGTAGGGCGTAGATAGATTTGTTTACACATATCTGTCAAAAGGACGCAATTCCGGTGGGGTTAATAAATAGTTCAATTTCTTTTAATTTTTGTTATATTAACCCCAACTTTTAGCGACATACAAATAGCGCGAATAATTAAGAACGAATATTTTAGCAATTTTTATAAAATGGAACATCGTGTGCACTTCTTGGCCATATTCCGGCATCCCTCTTTAATAAACGGTCGGAAGGGTTGATTTAAACTGACCTTTAAAACCCTTCAGTGACGAAAGGTTGCTTATAATAACCCTTGCTTACAATCGCTGGTCGGTTAAACTTGTTGGTTGTTCGTTATTCTCAACAATTATGAAATGCATCATTAGTGTAATACATAGGTATGGCTGAAATTAAAATCTTCTCGTTTACTTATTTTTATGTTGGAGAGCACGCTGAAACATCTGAACGGTTTTTTATGCTATTTAGTATACAGGGTATGGGCCGACTTAGGTGATAGAATCCTTCTTATTATCCTTAATAATGCTCCCATGGGATAAAACAGGAATCATGATAACGCGTGCCACGTGTAAAGACTAGTACCTACTTTATAATTGAACACCTAGATTGTTTTTGAACTGCGCTTAGGAGTAACTTAGATGTCAATTCCCACCATAGAAGTGTGCAATAGAACTAATGATTCCGATCTCGTGTCGTCCCGAGTAGGACGACGTTAAGAGCGTTGTACAATTTAATTAGTTGCTCTGAGTCTGGCAACAACTCGCGCTCGCAATTGAGTCGGCTGTCCCCGCTGCGAGGAGAATGGGCTCATAGAATAAGTTGTGCAGAGGAACCAATCAGCACACGGAGAGGAATAAACTACCTATGACCATCTTAATTCTCACCATAGTTGCAATATAACTGATGGTCCCGATCTCATACCGACCCGAGCACGGCGACATAGAATTTAATTAGTTGCTCTGATTCTGGCAACAAGCAACAACTCGCGTTCGGAATTGAGTCGGCTGTCCCCGCTGCGAGGAGAATGGGCTCAAAGAGCAAGCTACGCAGAGGACCTAAAAGGCTCGCGAAGAGGAAAAATTAACCTCAACCAATGCAAGTGCAATAAGTTAGTTGTTCTGAGTCGGCTGTCCCCTTTGCGAGGAGAATGGACTCATAGGGTGAATTCCGTTGAATGTCCAATCGAATCATGGACTGAATTAAAGTTTTGTTTTGATGAGTGAGTGAGTGAGAGTGAGTAAGGATCTAGGGATAGGGAGAGAAAGGTGTCCTTTTAATACAGGACACTATCTGCGAATCTTCTTGAGTTGATGATTAATCAGTAACTATTCTGGTGACTCTTTCGCTAGCTTGTATCTTCAAATATTTGGCCTCTTGTTATAAGTATGTGTAATTTATAAAAAAGTATATCATGTGTCTATTCTTCGTGTGTTGTGATGGCAAAGCATGTCACTTATAAAAGTTGGTAACACCAGAGGAATACTCACAACTCGCCTTGTACATAATTTCTCCTCCAATTTAGCTCCGTGTCTTACGCCTCCGACAGACATTGTTAATTCACTATGGTTTTCTGGAAGGACCTAAATGTTTTTTCTCACATAAGATGCCTTTATTTTAGTACAGCAAGTATATGCTCATAATCACTTAATCAACTGCTTTTTTGCTGGGTACCTACCTACTAGTTTTGTTATGTCTGTCCGTCTGTCCGACTGCCAGGAAAGGACAGACGGTTGTCCGTCCGTCTGTCCTGGCTCGTTTTTTGTCAGTTCTGCAAGGCTCTTAGTGTTTGCCGCGAGCCTACGCTACTACTACGGGTGTGGGGCGACGTAGGCGGTGTGTGGGTGCCGCGTAGGTGACTCCTATACTCATATACCTACCTACAAATAAGCAAATGTTTTCGCATTTCGGCAACTAAATGTGCTTATGCCGATGTTCTGACGTCACCAGTCGGTCTAATGATACCGCTGGGTATTCCATTTGTCGCTCCCTCATCGAATATTCCATAAGTGTATGTAGAAGTAAAAAAAGTAAAGTATCAGCCTTACTGTCCTACTGGAGGCCAAAGGCCTTCATCATGTAAAATCAAGTTTTTGTTACAAAGATGAGTTTTGGCTTAATCGCAACACTTGCCAGACGCGAGTTGGTGATTCAGAAAAATGGACACAAATTGTGTCTGACCCAGGGATCGAACCTGGGACTTCGAGACCACGGCCCGGTACTTAAAACACCGGACTAGAAGGCGTTTGTTGAAGTAACTGTTAATAATAAAATACCTGCATAAATGTTAAATGTCATTTGCATATAATCTGTAGGTGCATAGCATACTGCCTCCCACGGGACTGACTGCGTCTATTGTGAGAACTTAAGTGTAAAACACCTACTCGCAGTTAATATTTTATACCCATATCTATTGCAAGCCATGCAATACTTGGTATATTAAGTTATTGATTTACCTTAGTTCCATAATGGAATATTTTAGATTAAAGAAAGTGCACTCTGCGAATCAAGTGAGTAACTTTAATCCGGCCAACTTATGCCGGGTACAGTGCAACTGATACATAGATATTAATGTGTGTTGCAGGAGCCAATGGACCCAATTAATCAAAGTATTTGTTGCATAATTGCAATTTAAAATATTCATTTCGACTAAGTTTTTGGTTAGTGTCCCTGACCACAAAACCGAGGATCACAGGTTACCTGTTTGTGTCATGGACCTACACGAATTATTATTGTTTTTAAAAGTGTTTACTTCAATTACATGTCCATTGTCCATACGTTCCCTAGCATTCTGAGGTATGCATTAGTGTGAGATGTTAATTAGTGTGTTTTACCAACAAATTTAACTTAAGAAATGAAACTCTCGCATTGCCAGCACAGATTTTCCACGTTGCTCGAACGCTGCGCCCGCGCCGGTCGCCGCTCGGGCGTCGTCGGGCGCGCTCGGACGCACTCGGCGGCGGCGGGAAACAGGAAGTGGACTAACCGCGCGCTTCCGCTCCCATTCGCGCCGCTCCGCTCGGCGGACGCGCCGCACTGTTTCATTCACAACTCTTGTGTTTCGATCTCAGATTTAAGAATACCATAGATACTCCCTATGACAGATTTGAGTGTACCCAGCAAAACGTCGAAAATTCACCTAACTGTACACCTTTTAGTTCGGTAGCCTGGTGGTAAGAACGCCGCTTCACATGCGTGAGGTTCGCAGTTCAAATCCGGTCAGCCTATGGATTTTCAAAAATCTATGTGCGTAATTTCATACCGGCTATATGGTGAAGGAAAAATCGTGAGGAAACCTATACTACGAGTTAGTGTGTGACAAGGAGAAGGCAATGGCAAACCAGTCCTTTAAAATTGCCTAGAGAGCTGTTGTGTGTTTCATTTTCATACAATGATCACAACCCTCATTAATGAGGAATACGACTCAAGGATAGACACCGAAGTCAGTTCTTCTCAACAGAAGTCGACGACCACGCAATAATGTAATGACGTCATCCCACTTGACGTTTAGACAGTCAGAGTACGTGTGTCTGTTATCTCGCTCTATCACAAGTGATTCATACAAAGGAGAAAAATAATAGCATAACTGTAAAAAAAATCCCTTCATCTATTGAATCATACATCTGACGTTTCAATAGTTTGTGCTCTACGGGTAAATGCACGTTTTGATATAGAGTTTTCGATGGTGAATGCTTGGGTTGGGGAAAGCACGAATAGTCAAAATCAAAAACGAAATAAAAATTATTTATTTGCGTAGGTTTCAAAGATGCACTTATAAATCGTAAAAAATATATGACTAGGATTCTACCACCGACTTCGGAAAGCAGTCATTGATGGAGAAGCGGCTTTTTTACTAACACCTTGTAATTTGGTTTTAGGTTTTAAAAAGTCTTATTTCATTTTATAGGAAATCTAAGCTAGGACACATTTGATATTAAAAGTATGTACATAATTATGTCAATATGTAAAATATTTTGTTATTGTTATTTATTTGCGAAATTAAATTGGTCGTAAACAACAATATAGTAATTGATAAACACGTAAAGTTTGTCATCATCATCATCCTAGCGCCTCTCCCGGTTGCATCCTCGGCCATTGCCTTGGAGCCCAGGGTACGCTGCGACTATGATCCTGAATTGACATGCCTGGTTATTACAATGGAGCGACTGTCGTCTGACCTCCGTAACCACAAGGGAAACCAGACCAGTTGGATCATAGTCGGGACCAACGGCTTAACGTGCCTTCCGAAGCACGGAATCATCATTCTTATCGGACAATCAGGTGATTCAAGCCTGCAATGTCCTAACCAAACTGGGAAAACCAACACAAAGTGAAAGTGTTCCCCGCGGGATTCGAACCCACGACCTCCGAGTTCGTAGTTTTAGAGCGCAGCGCTCTAACCACTACACCACGAAGGCAGTTACTACAACACATAAAGTTTGTCATTTACTTAAATAACAGACTAAAAAGCAGCCTGTTAATCACTTGGAGTTCCTTGTAAAACGACACGACAGTTGTAGAACGTAACTCAAATTGAGGAGATGTTTTGTAATGGGAGGCTACCTGAGCATTTCTTTCACAAACCCCGTCAATGACCCACTGTCGATAATAAATGATACAACTTGTTATGAATGTGTACTTTACAAATGCAAAAACATAATAATGACGAGTGCTTAAACTTTGGTGTAGTGGTTAAGAAGTTGACTAGTAGAAGATCAAAAGGTCGCGGGTTCGATTCCCACACAGAAATAATATTTGTGTTAAATATTACACAAAATATTAAACGAAAGAACACTTATGGTATAATATTGCACAATTATATTGCGTTATACTTGTTATTAAAAGATTGAAAGTAACAAACTACAAATTGTGCGATGACTCCATAGAAAAATATTTTTCAAAAGAATGGATATGCTTCCGCATAGGAACTATTCATATTTGTGTTCAATTATAATAATCATTATGTACCTACTTAATTGAATAGCAAACGTAAATTGATACTTAGTCAATTAGTCATTCGAATCCGTCGAATCTGTGAACTTTGTGACCGGAAGCTCTCGTATCGTAAATACGTTTATGCAAACTAAATTAGCGTCACATTCACATACATACCTATGTGTACACACGATTCATTATGAAATATACTTTTATGTTTTTTATTTTTATTTTATAGGGAGGCAAACAAACAAGATTCTCACCTGATGGTAAGTGATCACCTCTGCCGATGGACATCAACAACCGCACAAGGGTCGCAGAGACGACGCCTGCCTATAAGACCCCATCCATACCCTCCCCAACTGAATATGTACATAAGACTTCGTTGTCAAGGCAAAAATAAATGCCTTGGACTAATACAACAATTGCCAAGCCCCAAACTAAGTTCGAAGCTTGTACTATGGATGCTAGGGAACGGATAGACTAGACATACTTAAATACTTTTATAAACATCCATGACTCGAGTACAAATGATAGTCTCCTAGCGGAATTCGAACCAGCGACCCCAGGTTTTGTAGCCAGGGTCTCTGACCACTCGATGACACGACCAACGAGTCTGCCAAAGTTAAAACATTTCTTGCTTCTCCAATATATCAACAGGGAGCATAAAGTATTACAAAGGAGAGAATCAAATCACTTGATCAAAATCAAAGTAAGCAGCCACTAAAACCGCGTTAACTCTTTATCACTATCCATTATAACTTATTAACGGAAAATTATATTATCCAATGTTACATCGTGTGACGTCACGCATTTGTGGGCGGGGGCGATCAACAAGACAAAGGAGAGGGGGGCACGACATCTCAATGAAAGTCGGGATGGCTACTACGTCACAGCCCGACCGCCAACGGTTGCGGACGATACGACCTTATGCCAAAGGAACAAGGACTAATTCAGAATGGCAATGGCGAAATTACATTTTCAAGAGTTAGGCCTGCTCGGGGCATATCGATTTTTTGTAGTTGTCGATGAAATATTATCAAGGTTAAGAATTTGCTAGTAGTTTTTAAAAAAGCAGAAATTTGTGGAACTTCCACTCGAATGAGCCGCTGGTCTGGAGAAGCAAGTGAAGTAGAACTTCGTAACTGTTGTGCTATGTTTCTGCTGGTGTGTAAGGTTGCCAGAGCTCAGTTGGGTAGGGTATGGGGTTTTTAAAGGCAGGCAACGCATCGGCGACCCTTGTACGGTTATTGATGTCCATGAGGGCAGCGGATCGTGATCACTTACCATCAGGTGTCCCTCTTGTTCGTTTGCTTTGCATTCACATAAAGGAACCTTTTTTAAACCATCATTCAAAAATCGCTGTCATGGCAATTTGGGCTCCTCTTTTGCTAAAAGCAAAAGAGCCAATATAATCATAATCATAATCATAATATTCTTTATTGTGGAACACAGGTAAATAAAGGTGTTGTTACAATAATATGAAAATGTTGTGCTACTGTGTACTACCTGCCTCATAGGGCGTACAAATAATAACCCATGTCATAAACATAAATAGTACATAAAATAAAACGGACATAGAATTTAGAATAAAGAAAAGGTAACCATGCAATTTTACAGAGAGCCAGTAGGTATAGTATTAAAAAATATAGTTTCATCTTTGTATTCATATAAAATATAATGCTTAGTCGAAGTAGGTATTAAAATAATGTTTAAAACAAAAAAAAAAAAAATCATCGATACAATATTTTCCGTTGATCGACAAAGTCCCTGACACAGCCCTACTTACGAGCATTGCAGGATTAGCCGAGACTATTCGACCTCACCCAAAAGGGATGTTTTGAAGAATGGATAGCTTAGTTCATCGCAGAATATTCTATTTTTAGACGCTTTCATTTTGACAAAACCCGTCTCGGTTTGGTTAATAATCGTTACGATGCGTGGGCGGATATCGTTGTATTTATAGATGTGGCAAGTAATATTTGGCAACGTAATGGGTATTACTTGTTTTACTAAATAGTTACGTAGCTGCGGTGAAGTAAACAGAGTTACAACTACTGTCTGTATCGGTTCGTCGTTCTGAAATGATGCAAGAGAAATAATAAGACTTTATAAATATTAAGGTAGAGCTACAAGTGACTTCTTTGTTAAGAACCGCAACAAACATATTGAAGTCAATGATACTAGTACGTACTCTTCAATTCATGCTAGTAATTACGGTTTAAGAATCTTTATTCTCATAAGAATTACATTCACTTATATATGAGATATTATAGACAATAAATGTTTCTTACTTAATTAATTACCACTGGGCCAAATTAACAATTTCACCCATTGTTGATTTCCATCTTTCCTAAATGTGGGTAACCTTACTCGATATGTCAATATGCGCAGAGTTCGCAAATGCGGCCAAGTCGGCGGGCACAGTACGCGAATTATTGAATAAAAAAATATAGAATTGACTAAGTGACTCATAAAGTAGGCGGTACTCAATTTTCAGTAATTATTTAACAGTTTTTGACTACTTAGCAATGTTACAGTTGTATTGTTCAAATTATCGGCAGCCGTGGTGTTAATGGACTAGTCCCTAAAACGTCCGAGCCGTAGCGACTCTACGCTGGTCTCTACCCGTGCCAATCGCGCCGTTCATGACGACGGAAACATCAATGAATGAACCCCGGCTCCATTCTTATAAAACTTCCGCTAGCTATCCCTTTCCCTCACTCCTGCATCGCTACCGTGCGACAGAGATAGCACCCATTCGCGAGCCTCGCTGCAATCAAAACAATTGCTTGTGAAAGTGGTGTCAGATTGTCCAACTTCCATAAAGTTCTGCTTTTGAATTTTATGGAAACAAAGGTTAACTGAATGTCGCCATTGAAAACTTTAAAGGTTGAATTGAACAGTCTTATTTAGCTAAAGTTATTCTAGGTAGTCTAATGTGGATTACAAACCAAGATCGCTAATCTGATACAGGGTTTCATACTTGTGTGCGTATGAACTATGCCATGTATGGAAAATTGCGTCAGCTATGCGAGCTTGGTAAGCCAAACTACTCGTAACTTGGCTTAGCTTATGCGCTAAGACGAGCTCAAGTTGCTGATGTGCGTGTTTACGTGCTTTCCGAAGTTCTCGAGGCACAGGTTACCAAATACCTCCATTATCCTGGATTTTTTTCGAAGAAACCTTTATCAAATTATTGATTCGACCCGGATTTTCACAAAGGACGCTTCGAGGACAAACTCAGACATAAACTTCTTAACCAAATCAATCGATCAAACTCAAAATCGACACTTCAAGAGCGCTATTTTTCAAGTTGCTTATTCAATTACCGACCAGTCTAAAAACCACGAGCAAGCACTTAAATAGGAAATAATAATCAATGGCAGAGCACATGCATCCGGCGACAGCAGGATCGGAAGCGACTCCAGCGGAAGTGACGCGCCCCTTCCCTCAGGAGCTGAGAGGGCGCATGTTCAACCGTGGGAACCTCTTGGAAAGGGTATATCTTGTGTCAAATTCAAATTCAAAATATTCTTTATTAACATAGGCTTCATAGGAGCACTTATTAATCGTCACTTATAAATTAATCTACAAAATGACTCTACCACCGATTCGGAAAGCAGTTAAAGCCGAGAAGAATCGGCAAGAAACTCGACGTGTAACGTATGTGCCATCTCCCTATAAATAAATTAATAACTGCAACTCTTTAAATTGTCTCACAAAACCCTTTGAAGGCGACCCTACCAGTTTTCAGTTGTCCAACGAAACTGCAAACTAAAACTGCCAAATTGACCCCTCATGCCGTGCCATGGCAAATCGTCAGTGGCTACCATAAGAAAAAAAAATCCAAAATAAGCATTTGAAGAAGAAAAAAAACTCTAGTGATAACCCTTCTTGCTGATGGTTGTAATGTGACTGCATTGAAAGCATTGTGCTTAACTTCATTTAGGCTTTTCCCCCCATCAGCCCACGAAAGCGGCAACCACGGTGGAAGAGACGCGCTCAAACCTACCCGCCGCGACTCACGAATAAACGGTAAAAATAATAGAATTGATCAGATATTCAATTGAAATCTGACAACTCTTCCAAACTCCAAACAGTTTATTTGATAGCAACATGGTAGAGTTACAAATGATACTCTTTCTATGTAGTACCGATTTATTAGTTGCGTTGGAAATTTGGACATTGCTATTGTTTCTAACTAGAACTACGGTTCAAGTAATTCCCTTGCTTCTTGCTAATTGTCCCACTGTGTTGAAATCGTTCTGCGTGAAATAATTTCATTCAAATCCAATCTTCCCTCATTCATCCTACGGAAGTGACGCGTCTTCCTTGGATGCGCGGGCGCATGCCATTCAGGCCGTGAGAACCCGCCGGAACTACCCGCCACGACTCATGAATGGACGTAAACCGTAACAGCCGTGCGCTATTTAAATAAAGATAATGACGGTTATCAGTGTTGCCAAGTAGAACAAACAAAAAAAATCATAGATATAGAAATTTTATTTTTGTGAATATTTTAAACAAATAAGTAGAAAATAGATATAGACAATTGTCTGACATACGTATATATTTCTTGTAACTAACTTAATTACACAAAAATTAACCAAACAAAGGAATAATTTTACTCGTAGGTTTAACCTAAAGGGCCTCCGTTCATCACGTGCCTATTACCTATGTGAAGTCTAAATCATGTCTTTTAAAGGTTAACTTTTAAAGTCTTATAAGTAAAAATTTGCGGGTAAGAAATAAAGTAATAAATAGCAGTTACTAGTATATCTATAAAAGACTTTACTTACTTATAATCATCACCATTAACAAGCTAGCGAATCATAGATACATAGATACTTATGAGAACATTGTATTTACTCATCAGAAGACTAGTCATCAGTGGTTTGTAAACGTTAGATTACTAATATAATCTTTTGAAGAGTGATACTGAGTGGGTGATAAATATCAATAACCATTATGGAAAGGAGGATGTATGCCGGTATGAGACTTGTTACATTGCTGAGGTAAAGTCTAGGTCCGATGACAGTGATGTACACATAACACATATCCCATTAGTGTCTTCTTATGTAATCGCGACTACTACTTATTAAACATAAAATGTAGTACATATAATAAACATCAGGTAAACATGAAGGTTCATACGTAGGTTGGTTTCAACATAACACTGTTGGTCCTATATCATTTAAAACTGTAAGCTCCTGTATTTTTTGTTTTGGAAGATATTTTTTTTTTTTTTTTTTATGTCAGAGGCGGCAAACTAGCTAGCGGGTCGCCTGATGGTAAGCAATCACCGCCGCCCATGGACATCCGCGACACCAGAGGTATCGTTGATGTGTTGCCGGCCTTAACCCCATACCCTCCCAAACTGAGCTCTGGCAACCTTACTCACCAGCAGAAACATAGCATAACAGTTACGAAGTGCTACTTCACTGCGGTCTTCTGTAAGGTGGAGGTACTTCCCCAGACGAGCGGCTCATCCGAGTGGAATTTCCACAAAGCTCTACCACGTAGTTGTTCACGTAGTGCTCAGATAACAGAACCTTTCTAGTTAAACTGTTAATAGGTAAGCCCAAATCCTACCCCAGGACAACATAGCCATGCCATGCATATCTGGCGCTCCCTTACGACCGTTACACAAAACAAAATATGTTATACAAGTCTATGAACGTAACCACTACCAGTATTAAAATAACTAAATTTATACAAACTGTGTGTTAATTGGCAACACCAACTTCTACTCGGTCGGTTAACCTCAGCTGAGCAGGATATGAATGAACCGGAGGGAAGGTGCCTATTTTTACGTCTTGTGACTTTCTCATACTATTTTTATGGCGTGATTATCAAGGTACAAGACGATGGGAAAGCTTTGGTAATTGAATGTTGGTACTAACGATGTCTGCGCCGAGCGTTCACCTTGTAGACTTATATAGGGTGTGTTTAAACAGTACCGTTTACATAAATACAGAGTGATGTTAAATAGTTAATTCCTTTTAGTAATATTAACAGCAAAAGTGCGTAATTTTATACTAGCTGCACGGTGAAGGAAAACATCGTGAAGAAACCTACACACTACGAGTTAATTTGTGAAATGGAGAGAGCCGAGAAGGCAATGGCAAACCACTCCATTGCAAAAATAGTTGTTGTGTGTTCATTTGATACAGTCATCACGACCCTCATTAATGAGAAATGCGACTGAAAGAGGAGTCATTTATCTGAGAATGTTGATTCAAGATCGATAACATAGTTTGAACTAGATTATTTGTGAATGTCTTCTTATGTCATACCATGTTAAATTAACTTCACAAGGTCTATTGTTATCTAAGTATTCAATTTAACAAACTAACGGTCAGCAGTGAAGCTTTCGATGCACCCCTGACAATTAATCACATAAATTAAAAACAAAAAGGTGTTACAGACGTACAAACAAAGACATAGTTAACTGTACGCTGTCATAAATTCTAAGAAAACCTAGTCAATGGCTGGGAAACCTCCGCTACCTAACGGAGACAGTTTTCCGCACAGTTTTATCCACAGTTACGATTCGATTGATATTTTATGGATGAACTCTTCGAACGATCATCAAAAGTGTTTCTAAGTCACCTATACAGAAAGTATTCTCAAGATTACCCGTGGCCTTCTCTACTTTTATTAATTATGCGAAAGTAACTCTTTCGGTCTGTCGCTTACCCATTTAAACCCACTGATTTTGATATAATTTTCACAGACAATCTTTAGAACACAGGCTACCTTTTATTGCGAAAAAAGGGATCTGAAATCCACGCGGACAAAAACGCGGGGACCGCTAGTGTTTAACTTAAAAAATACGCTTGCCACTAAATTAATAAGGTTACACTTAAATATTGCTTTAACAATGAATTACTCGGTCGAGTTTGGTAGCCTTTCCTAGGCCCAGTTGTGTAAGTTAACATTTAAATTCATAGAATCCATTCACAATACTTCGAGTGGGCCCAGGATAATAATTATCTCAAGATTTCTAACCTTAGAAGATTTCTTCAGTACTTCTAGCGCTACCTGCGGCTAACATTACACACGTAGAAAGATATCTAGGTGATAATCCACTAAGTTTAAAGTTTCACCTTTAAAGTCTAGTTCTTGTTATAAAGAATGAGTAACATGCAATCGTCTATACAAACTTTCTCGTCCGTACATTTGTAGGTTCAAGCATCCGTGACTAGAGTTATCGCGACAAGTCGCCTTATCAATGAAATTATGAATGAGCGAGCAAACACGAAACCACATAAACACACACAATCACGTAATTGGAAGGCAAATACGCGTCAAAAATATCTATTTAGAGACGTTCGACTGAGTCAGCTTTAATAGTCATTAGAATATAAATAAACGCCGCTATCACAGATTTGATTCCCAGCCAAGGCTAATGTTTTATTTGTTGAAGCGGTTCGAGTTGTTTTTTATGTGATGTGAATTAATGTCTCTGAACTCGGAAGGATTATTGCAAGACTAGTATGAACTCTTCTGCAGTTGATTTGATCGTTTTTAGGGTTCCGTAGCCAAATGGCAAAAACGGAACCCTTATAGTTTCGTCATGTCTGTCTGTCTGTCCTGGCTCGTTCTCCGCCGTTTCTGAACCGATTGCCACGAAAATTGGTGGAGAGATGCATAGTGATAATTCAAGAATTGGTTTTTAAAATAATCGAAAAATAATTATTTTTTACCCCCCCTCCCATACATCGAAAAGTAAATTCGAAAAAAAAATTCGACTTACCCCTTCGTGTGGGGTATCGTTAAAAAGGTATTTTGAAATACAACAAAACTTGCCTTGAAACCATGTGGATCAAACACCCCAGTCTCGAGATATTTTAATACAAAGTTAAAATTAGAGCGTCCCCCCCCCCCCCTTAACTTTTGAAATACTATTACAATAATTCTGAAAAAAATGTCCTGTATACCTCCAAGTAAGTACTTTCAACGAAACCTACTATAGCGAACTCTATATCATGCATAGTTATTTTTATACAACTCGACCAACTTATGACGTGCAGTTGCCCTTACTAAATGGTGTCTTAAGGGTCGGGCCATCTTTTAGCTACGGAACCCTTTCATGGGCGTGTCCGACACGCTCTTGGCCGGTTTTTTTTGTGAATGGAGTTCTAAGGTCAGTCTTGAAATAGCTCTTTAATATCTGAATTATTGTAAATACGATAGTCTCTTCAACATTATCTATTTCTTTATCGTTTCACATTGCTACTAAAATTTTGATGCGACTGTTTTTTTTTTATTGGCTTAGGCGGCAAACCAGCTCTCGTGTCGCCTGATGTTCAGCAATCACCGTCACCTATGGACATCCGCGACACCAGAGGTATGTATCGCCGATGCGATACCGGCTCAAAACATCCCACTCAACATAATACATATTATAAATGCGAAAGTAACTCTGTCTGTCTGTTACGCTCGCTCCCCCGCTTAATCATATTAACCGACTTTGATGAAATTTGGCACAAACATTCTTAAGACACTAAGAAAGAACACAGGGTACCTTTAATTGTGAAAAAAAGGGATCTGGAACCCATTCTATGGCGGCCGCTAGTCTTAATTTCAGGTCATACCTACGTCAAATCCATTTCTAGACCACGTCGAAGCTCTTAGAAAATAAAATACTAAGACAGATTAGTAGCCAGTACTTCAAAAGTCCCAATCCCATTCAGGACGGTGTGCCACAAAGACACCATATGTTGTGATAAACAAAAACTGCCGGTGAATGGTCGCAATTGATAAAGTTCAGCTTGAATGGAGGCATGTGGCGCGGACGCCAGGTGGCCGCCGCCTGCGCACTGCATGCCTATTATACCGGATTCGATTCCCAGGTGAAACAAGATTTTTTTAACCTCATATTTCGCTGTTTTTTTCAGTAAATTACAAATTGTAGTCATTGAGTACTGTACTGAGTAGTAATAGTAAGTATACTATAACTCAATCGATGAGTTGATGTAGGAGTTGGGTAGGTAATAGTAAATGTACAAAACTCAACATTCTACATTATGTGTGTAGGAATACACTATGCCGAAATTGCGCGGCCTAACTTCGGCGGCAATGATTTTTCTATATAATAACTCCCATTTCAAAGTTTGACGACGGTACCAAAATACGGTCCCGTTTTTTCCGCATAGTGTTTTCCTAAACTAAGAGTCCACGTCTTTTTAACGTAATTTGTCGTAAATTAACTGTTTTCTAGATAGAGAAGAAACGATCGTCTCTTCGGCTCAATAATTTTATTGTCAGTCACTGCCACCGCCAAAAACATCTGAAAAACGAATGGCTGTCAATATTTGAAAATAAGATAATCCCATAATTATTTAATGATACAAAATAAGTGAATGGACTAACGAGGTGAAACGCGGTGGAAGTACTACGCCGGTTTCCTACGAGGTCGTTATATCTATCCCCGGTCGAGCCGGCCATTCATGCGGCAGGTAAGCAACACGGCTCTCCCACGGTAAAAAATAATTGTGTGTATTAATCACCATGATTACGGTCATTGATACTTTTTGCCCTGAAATAGGCGATTAACAGGAATGGATAGGTGTTCATCCATATTGATACTAAATTTGAATTAACTCTGCGATTGTGTCAATTTTATTTTCATTCCGAAAATACCAATAAATACCTACCTACATATGTACCTATATCGTTTCTTTATTACAATATTATGTCTCTTATTTCGGTTTTCCTTGTGGCAAAGGGTCCTCCAACAATTTCCACTGTTGTTGTCCTGAATAACCCTTCTTCAGTTTTTATGTACACCTACTAATTATTGCCATGTTATAATTTTAAACATTGTGTATATTAACACTGCTTATCTACCAATGAATACACCTTATTTTTAACCTTATTAATTGGTATCCAACAATTTGTCCTTATAAAATTATTTTCCCACATTATCCCACGACTCTCTGATTTTATTCGTCTGAATCCCAATTAAACAACTATAAAAAGATCTTCAATCTTCAGACCACATTAATTCGTCACTCCAAGTATATTAATACATTACATCTTTTTATTCTGCACCGTATCGCATGATCGCAATTAAGCTTCTTTTAAAAAACTTTAATCAGCTGGTCTGTATGTAGAGCAGGGTCCATTGACGGCGAAGCCAGTTCAACCAGTGAATCCACTCTCATCTCTAACTGGTGCCTTTATTTTTCCTCGACGCGAACTTAAATTAATTAGTAGCCGTCATCTAATCTGAGGAGCAGGCATTGGTCATAGTAAAATAATGCTCACGTATGATAGGAGCGCGATCTCTCTTTGGTCGTGTTACAGTTGCTTTTCCAAAGGGCTCTGAGAGAAGGAAAGTAAGAGTACGTCTTGTCATCATTATCATCAGATGTAACATTATTCCCAGTGCCACGAATAACACCCATCCATTAGTACTGAGCCTACATTGGTGGGTAATTGGTTTGTGTAGTGTACGCCAACATGTTATTGCTAAAAAGTAAAGAGTCTTCCTACGCTTACGTATCTTCAGAAAAGACTCTTAGACGATAGTTCAATCAGCCAAGGGACTCTACACTGTCACCCTTATCTTTCGGATTGCAGGAGTCTAAGTACCTAATGGTTCAACACTAGCTATTTGGACATGCATTAAGATGGCGTTTTTGTTTGTATAGAGAGTTTAGAGACTTCCCAGGCTTACGTACTCGTATCTTCTGTACTATCAGCCCATAGCTCAACTAGCCTATTTTGCCATACTTTCCACATGTACTACGCGCGAGGTGCGTTGCGTTCCCACGGTGCGCGCGCTCGCCGGAAGCCCCCGCCGCCCCGCGCCCCGCGCCCCGCGCCTGTGCCCGCGCAGCTAAGCCCCGCTCCAGCCCGCTGCGCACGCAGCTCCCTAACACTCAAAAAACAGGACAACGGGCCGGGTTTCGCATTGGATGGGAAGATGCAGGTTCCGTACTTCTAGATTGAGAAAGTCAGTAGAGGAAATTATTTCAGACTTGTTCTAGTCATTTGAGCGTTTTGCCATGACCCATGTTTCGATTCTGGAGTCCGTAAAAAGTATCCGATTTTTCACAACTAATCTTGATAGTTTGAAAAATCGGATACTTTTCAAACTATCAAGATTAGTTGTTCTAGATTTGGCGAGTTGCCATGTTTGTAACAATTACATGATTTAGATTAAATAATGTACAAGTGGGCCTTTACTCTGTAGTGGCAATTTAATACAATTACATGATTTAGATTTAATAACATGCAAGTGGACCTTTGCTTTATAGTGCCAAACTAAAAGGCTGTAGTTAACTGTATTTGAAAGCAATCACTAAACAGGTAATAAAACTTTAAAAAGCGAAAAAATCAGGTTACGATTGCAATTGACAACTTGCTGCTAGAATGGCTACAAAAAAGGTACCTTACTAGGAGTATTAACCACAAGAACAGTTAATAGTGTTATTTGTAATTAACAGCGTGGTCACACACCAGTATTCCATCCATGGACTATCGGTCAGGTTTACTAATGGTGTTACCACAGTAAAAATAATCAGCCTGATAATGTGTCACTGCAGGGCAAAAGTCTTCTTCATTTGAAAACATATTTTCGTTGCAAAGATGGGTTTTGGCCTAATCACCGCGCTTGCCAAATACGGATTGGTGGTCACAAACCCGGGCTGTGTTCTGAAAAATCAACACAAATTTTGCTCAACCCAGGAATCAAACCCAAGACCTCGAGACCACGGCCCGTTGCTTAAACCACACCAGACCATCCAGGTGCCAATATAGAGTACCACAAAACATCAGTCTTTTTTAAAAATCTGATTGAAGTTTCCCATTGAGCTTTATTTTCTCAACATCGAAAAACTTTTATGTTTCCGTTCGTTCCCTTCATCAGAATCAAACAAGCTGATCCCTAATACCGCTGACGTACCGTTCAGCTGCAACAGTCCCGAGACACGTATGGCGAAATCTATTCACAGCCAGCCGGCCGCTTTGTCAAACGTCTCAATTGCACTTCCTTCCGTTGCAAGCTGCAGTTTCCGCTGCAGCAGGACAATGCCCACAATGCCCAACAGCCCAATGCCCACCCTTGTCACGCATAATAGTCCGGAAGGAAATTATTTAAACAAACGCAACAATCCCTTGTCACAGCACATTATACTCCGGAAGGAAATTAGACGGCAATATTTAAACTAACGTAACAATATTACTTCCTCTGGATTTACCGGTTTGAAGTTTTACGAGACTAGTGATGGGAACGGGATGGGACTGAGCTATTTTCGAACTGACTGAATGTAGTCGCAACTAAGGACTCTTAAAGGAGAGCTGATTAAACTACTTTTAGACTCAAGGCGATCTTATAATGACTTGCTTTTACATAGTTAGACTATTACGTTTGAAGTCATAGTTTGAGTATTTTCATGTTTTATTTTTAATAATGAGGAAATAGATACTGATGAAGACATTGAAAACAATAACACATTTGTTCAATGGTCAAAGCCACAATAATCGTTATTCTTCAATATTTATTAATATATGAAAATTACTCAATCTAAAAGTAGTTGTGTTTCTATTTACAATATGTATTTACCAACATAAAAATACTTTTTGATTTTAAATACTATTGCGTCTACTTTTCCCAACACTATAACTACCTGATTTGACAAAAGAACTTACAAATGGACTTTCCGTAATCCGGAAATAATTCTTAACAAACAAACCTAATTGTTTTATTAGTGAACGGCCACCCTGACTCAAAGAAAAGTTATAATAATTTATCTTTTGTGTCAAAATCTTAGTGAATGCGAGGCCCAAAAAAGGCCGGAAGTTAAAAGCTGCCTTTGTCAACAAGAGGAAATAGTTATCGTATTATCTGATAATAGATTTTAGGTAAGCTCGTTTATTTCCTACATAGTAGAACTGCATTGTGACAAAGCTACGGTAACGCTATTCCTCTGGCTTTGCCATGACAGGCCAAACACTATGGAAGAAATACCACGACCGCGTGATAAAAACAGCGTGAAATGGTTTATGTGGTGTCGGTTCGTGCACGAGATTGCTGTCTGCCCATGGCCTAAATACGGGTAATACATAACTCCAGTAATATGTAGAGACCATTTTAACCCTTGAATACCCTAAATTCAGTACACGAATAGTTATCAATGCATTTTGGAGAGCCTTGTCAGTGTTTCGACTACCTATAAACAATTTTATGAAACAATCGTCTGAAGACAAAGTGTACACCAGGTTGAAAATACGCGGCCTAAGTTCGGCGGCAATGCATTTCCTATACAATAGCGACGTAATTTCGGAAGGGTGTGTCAACCATCATCCATTTAAATAACATTACGCCCGCCGAACTTCGGCTGCGCTTTTTCGGCTTGGTTTGTTTCTAACTACATACTCGTACATACAATAAAAGGTCTTGGAGTGCGCGTGTTCTGCATTTGTGCAAGTGACTGTAATTAAATGAACTTCAGTGAGTAGTCTCTATTTTGACTTCCATTTCTCTCATAATAAGAGAGAGAAAATCAAGATACGCATATACGCTTTTTTTCATTTGTGTCATTTTTATTTATATATATTATTATCTGCCTTTGCATTGCATTTCCACTTTGCTGACTGAGAATAATACTCGTCCTATTGGTCAACCTGAAACGATCCTATTGGAATGACTTATGGACGATTAGCTTGGCTAAAGTGTACATGGGAATTCAAAACGAAGTTCTCACTTAACACAGTGTCTATTACAGACTACATTTAGATTATTATCAATAAAAAAACAGATTTAAGATTATCATTAGCAACTGGACAAAGGTGTTATGATGCCTGTAGTCACCACTCTCTGCAGGCGGTTAAACATAGGAGAATACGCTGCCATGGTGCCCATCTTACGATCAGACAGGTAGGTACGGATTATAGTGCACAAGTGAGTGTGCGTTCACAGATGCACTCTCTATTCCCTCACTCTCATAATTCGGTAGGACAGCAATCAGATACGACCATAGAGGGATCAGGCTCAGGACCAACGCCTTAAAATGCTTTCCGAAGCACGAAGCAGAGCTCTAGATGAAACTTTACGGTCACTCATCCGATTATTGGCGAAAGTTGCTTAACTAAGCAATAACAAGCAGGCCGAGTGCGCTAACAAATACATTGAGTGTTAGGCTAGTACTACAGGGCACAGTGGAATCATTTTAATCATCAAGTTTCATTTAAGCCGTCCATTTGCCTATCCCTACACTGTGAAGGCTGGAGGCCGAGGTGCGACCTTAAAGGTTGCGCTGCGGACGTCGAACCTCTCTCGTTATATAACGTGAAACGCAAACTGACCGCGCCAGGGATCCTCAAACTTTTAGCCACTTAGGGAATTAACATTGTCAAAACAATATTGATGAGTAAATATCACTAGAAAAAGAAAGAAATTCTTACTTCGAATTATTCAATTCCTTGGACTATCACGCCAATTGCAAAGCTTCAAAATAAGTTTGAAGCTTGCACTGTGGATGCTAGGGAACGAGACATGCTTTAAAACTTTTTGAGACTTTCATAACTCGAGTACAAATACCGATGTCCATCACACCAACATTTGCCCCTAACCTTAAGGAGGGGTAGAGCTTACTGTTGTGCTATGATACTTTTTGATGGTGAGTAAGGTCGCCAGAGCTCAGTTGGTATGGCGTTTTTAAAGGCATACAACGCATCAGCGACCCTTTTTCGGTTGTTGAAATTTATGGCAGCGGGAATTCCTTCCCATCAAGTGACGCCCTTGTTCAGTTGCCTCCCTATCACATAAAAAGCTGAATTTGGTTCAGCGACCCTCGGTATCTAGTCAGCTTGTCGAGATCAAGGCCTGTCAAGTAATTGAACTAAGCTTGGACTTCTTCTCATAACCATTAATTTATTCCATTTAATAATCTCGCCATTAATTTATTTTACTAAATATTCTGGTTATTATTTGAAGATTGACAAGCGCTTGCGCAGGCGCAGTCTCGGGCGCGCGTGCCTCAAACAAAGCGCTCCCTCCGTGCCCTCACAAACAATAAGCAAACACATTTGTTCCGACGGCGGTCGTTTTTTAGCGCAGCGCTAATGCACACGCTGAAGGTCGTGTCTGGATACTGGACCCACTCCTATTTAAACTACAGGTCTGAGCATATTTGCGATGGCGGGATCCTATGCTCCCTTAAAATAGTGAGATGATTTAATTAATGTCTGGGGTTTACAAATATTCAGACTTTAGATGTTTGGGCTCACAAAGTTTTTAATTAATACGATAATTCTACCTCGGATTCCAACAGTTATGAAGGAATACATCGTGAGGAATTGGTTTTTGGTCAGTGTGCATGATATCTGTATGGCAACCACTTCCTTGCACTAAGACGGTGATCACGGCCTTCAGTAATGAATATCTAGATTTATAATGTAAAAAAGGTGAAAAGTTTGTTTGCTTGAACTATACTAGGTATTTCGAATAGAAAAAATATGTTTGTGGTTGACTAGTCCATTTGTCGAGGAAGACTTTGTATAACACTACATATGTATGCGGAAACCGAAATCCGATTACACAGCTATGTGTAGGTATGCACTTAAACAGAGTTAAAATCTACTTCGGAGGAGGACAATTCCTGTCGCTGGAGATGCAAAAAACGTATCTTTCCATCAATAATGATACCCGCATGAATATTTTCGGGAATAATCATACGTGGCTTTTTTCTCGAAATTGTTTGAACCTCTACCTACTTTTACAATTATCACATTCGAACCATATTACGGGCACCTGCATTTCCTTCAGAAATTAAGGCAGATGCGTGCGTTTCCTCACAACTCACGGATTAAAAACACAACAAAAAAATAACAGGACGAGATTGAACAAAACAATCTCACAATAATAACCCCTCGCTAGGATTTATTTGTACTTTTTAAAAACAAAAACAAAATCGGGTGCCACGGATTTGGGATGAATTAAATTTTATAGTATTTTGTTGCATTTGTGAGGCTTACAGTAATCGTCGGAGATCGTTGGACATTTTACTATTCTTTTGTTTGATTTTGATCTTTAGTGTGGTTGGAATAAGGGTGTGGGCTGGTGTGTCGGAGGACATGCAACCCGAAGCCCTGTCGAGGTCGGAATGTGCCGGCAGGTGCGCTCCCTGGGCCGGGTGACTGCTTAGGGTGGATACGACTTCGCTATAAGAGCAACAAGTAGTAAACACTGTCAATACTATACACGCTTATTAAAACATATAATATGCAAGATTTTATATGTTATTTAAAGCTAATATGTACGTCTTACGTTGTCGTATGTTTCGGAGAATCCTGTGTACGCCTACTACGCCTATAAAGGCATATGTGCCAGAATTTAAGTTTAAACTGTGTCTTTAGGTATGTGTTTTGTATGGATGCTGTTGGTCTACCTTACTAAATAAATAAATAAAAAATAAGATTTTATCTTATTACAATTCGGGATTACAAAACGTTTAGCATCCTCTACCACTTGAACAGGCTCATTCTGTAGAAATTGATGAAAGAGAAAGATAAATTCTGGTTTTTATTAATTGAAACATAAGCCAAACACGTTAAAATGATTCTATAAATTTCTAGTTCTATGTTAATTACAAACTAATCACAGGAAAACAATAATTATTTCGAATGCTCATTATTAAATTTAATGTATTTAATTACTTAATCACTGGTACTTATCCAAATGATGAAAGTCATAAAAGCTATTTTGTATACAAAAATACTCAATTATTTTTGAACTAAAATAAGTCTATTATTTTCGCTTCAGCGTTTTATTTATGCGTTTATAGGAAAATTATATAACGCAGGGTTACACCAGACGCATGTTCAATCATTACTCATACAAAATATGACGTTTTTGTCCATGCTGGCTATCACATAAGCAGCTATACTTGCTTAAGATCATAAGATACTTGGATGCTTATCCACAGTATTCCATCGCATCCAGTTTTCGGGAACCACATGTCATTTCCTTTATGGCCCCATGCGGAGAGGGGTGGCGCGGGTGTTTCAATGAAAAAATCTCCATTGTCTGGCCACCTCGAAGGGTTATTTTGCAAAGCATCCATGCACACGTGATCCCATTATCTTAGCTTTTGTTCCTTTGCCCTCTTGTTAAGAAAAGAAATATGTATATTCATACAAACATATTAGCAGTCTCGGCTATATGAACATTGGATTTGTTTTAGCAATTTAAAAAGATAGCAGACGATCATGAGATTCACCTAAAGGTAAAAAACTTCAAAATCACAACAAACTTCATTCAAAAAACTAAGAGTCATCAATAATATAAAGAAACAGATTGAATATACCATCGGCTTCGTAATGCAGTCTTCTACTGAGAAGAAGCGACAAGAAACTCGATTAGTTGCTCTTTTCAATCGCTGGAGTTTTAAAGACAGGCGACGAATGGGCGACTCTAGTGGGGTTGTTGATATCGATGGGCGGCAGTGATCACTTACCGGTGAAATTATTGGTCGTCGAAATGTCCATGGCCATCATTTACCATCAAGTGATCCGCCAAATAATGTTTTTACAAAAACATAAATAAACACATTATTTAGCTCAACGTAAACATACGCATTATGCGTAACGAGCGACATTGCGTATCTACAAGTGTTTCAACTACAATTAACGGGAGGAGGAGGTAGGAGGATCTCGATGACGCAGTAGTGAGCGCGCTCGGCCTGCGATTGCAAAGCAACTTTCGCAGAGACCAGTCATCGGGTGACTGAAAGAATAAATCTAGAGCTCCTCCATTCTTCGGAAGAGATCAGATGTCCATATAAGTGTCTCGTTAATAGTTTTCTACACTTTTGACGAAGTTTTCTTCATTTCTACTGCGAGTCGTCTACACGTTGTGTCAGACTGCTGTCACACCGAACTATGCGAGAGAGGGAATAGGGAGTGCACCTGTGCTTGCGCACTCCTTTGTGCACTATAGTATATCCCGCGTACCTGGCTGATCTTAAGATCGGTCGCCATGGTCGAAAATCGGCCCGAAGGGGTACTGCTATTTTTAACCGACTTCAAAAAAGGAGGAGGTTCTCAATTCGTCTGTATGTTTTTTTTTTTTATGTATGTTCACCGATATTTTCGTCAATTATTGACGGATTTCAAAAATTTTTGTTTTGTTGTGTAGAGTTCAGTTCTGAGGTGGTCCCATTTTCACCAGTCCAGGATCTGATGATGGAATCCAGGAGAAATCGAGGGCAACCACCGAAAATTGTATGCTCGTATGGTGTTTTTGTTTCGTAATCATGTCTTACTTAGGTATATGCTTCAGGGTGTCAACATTTGATGCTGCTGTCCTGATGATGATACTACAGTACTCCTTAACGGTTAGGAGTTGGAAGGCAGAACTGCAATTTGGTCGATGGAAACTATTTAGTAGTATGTAGGGCTTACATATTGCTTGTGAGGTATGCTTGAATCAACATCTGATGCTACTGTGCTGATGATGAAGGTACAGTACTCCTTAACGGTTAGGAGTTGGAAGGCAGAACTGCAATTGGTCGATCGAATGTATGTAGGGCTAACGTGATACTTGTGTATATTACATCCAGACCCACGGCGAGAAATTTCGCCGAGAAGTCTCGCTGGGCCTTCACGCGAGAACAAAAAATTAATCCACACTCTCATTCACTCTTAACAACAACTAAGTTCCTATTAATAATTAAGTTCACAACGCTTTTACACAACTAAAAATAATGAAATAAACTGACTTTTAAAAAAAAAAATTAAACTGACTTCAAAAAAACCGTAAACACAAAAATATACTAAAAATTAAAAAATAATTCCTAATATCTATTACCTCATACTGTAATTTTCCTAAACTATGTTAAAGTAATCTTAAACATACTAACTGAAGTCGGTGCCTGCCCAAAAACAGAAGAGAAGCACCGACTTCAGTTAGTATGTTTAAGATTACTTTAACATAGTTTAGGAAAATTACAGTATGAGGTAATAGATATTAGGAATTATTTTTTAATTTTTAGTATATTTTTGTGTTTACGGTTTTTTTGAAGTCGGTTTAATTTTTTTTTATTATTATTGTACTTTATAAACAAAATTATTGTTAGCTCAATACATATTAAAATTAGACTTCCTTGAATAGCGCAGTTAATTCAATGAGTTGGCGAGCGCCAGCTTAATCTTAAATTGTAATTATCTATCTGAACCGTCATTGTGTAGATAACAATTGCGTCGGTGCTCTGCAAAATACCCGCAACCTACGGAATACGAAGTCGTTTTATCAATACGCATCTACTGCAAACTGCATTGGTGTGGGTATGTGTAGCAGGTATGTTGTCGAAACCGAAATATTATATTCTAACCATAATTACAATTTCTACTTTTTTGTCATTTCTTACATTTTAAGAGCCTTCCGTTTCTTGCTGTTCGTCATAGAAGATGCACTGTAGTGATTTGATAAGATAAACTGCTTCCGTAACAGACTTAGATAAACTGTTAACAATAAAGCATTTTACTACGACATAGGTAATGAGTCCTTATGGTCAGATCATAATTTCAGTCGAGGGACGTCCACTGCTGAGTAGTCTAGAAGTGAGTCTAGAAATTAGCAATGTACCAAAACTTTTCAACTGGCTTAATGTGGTATGTATCACGATTGTATAATTTAACATAATACCTACACTATCTACCTACTATTCACATTCTGTTTAGCAAAGGTTGACTGGTAGAGTATGCCATGAGGTATTAAGTCCGCCTTTTGTTCAATTTATATGTCGCGCAACAAAGTTTAAATAAATAAATCCCCCCAGGCAAGTCACGATATCGCTTGCGTCGCCACTATCCCTGCGACATGCAGCGATACGAACATTGTAAGCGTCGTCGGCGTCGACTGTACACAAAACAGCGCGCAAACAATGCTTGAATGAGTACGAGTAGGTATCACCGAGTGCTAGCCGGCCTGTCACCGCGCCACTCGTGACAGGAATAGCCTAAACCACGTAACGCCGAAAAACGTGGCCCAGTCTTGCTGATTTATTGCGTAGACTAGATAACAGTGTACTGCCAATTCTAATGAGACTTTTTTAAACGCATTTACGCGCTTACCCTGCAGACTAGCTAGAACTGCAGACATTTGTAAGGCTTAGGCTGTATTGGTTCCACCCATTACTCACTACTTAAATCCTTCCGGTTTCTTTATCACCGTGTATTAGTGCTTAGCAAATACCCGGTCCTGATTTATAAGAGAGACTACGAATGGAATCAGTGCTCTTAAAACGATAGGTGCTTTTCTGAGCATGTCAAAATGCACTTTTTTCTAAAGCTTAGTCCCCAAGAAACATAGTATCAGACAGACGGGACTTTGTTTTATACAATGTACCTACGTTGTTATTTGCTCATTGTATTTTGTTACTGTACCGTACAGTTTTGGTCTGACTCGAGACCTCTCGAGTCTTCTACGACTCAGTGTGGACAAGTCTTACGTTTAATTAAACAACAGACGTTTTTGTAGTAAAAATGAACTCGAATTTAAATTTAAATAGACTATTCCCATACGTACAATAACGAAACGTAAACATGGTTGGTCTCATGAAATAATCGAAAAAAATAAACTTATGTTCCATGCAATGATCAGTAAAGGGCTATAACAAGTTTTGTATACGTTGCGCGTTGTAAGAACTAAATATCTTAAAGTAACATTCGAGTTACATCCGATAAATGACCCGTCAAATGTCCAACAAGCAAACGTCTGTGTTTGCTCGCTTCGCTTTGATAAGAGTGCGGAGGAAGCGGCGTATACTCGTATAACTTTGTTTTCACTCCGTCAGCTAGGAGCGGGCCGTCGCTGGTCGTGCACAGAAGTGGAACGCGCATGCGTGGAACAGGACACACGCGCTCGCGCGGACATTAGCATGCGCCAGCACGCGCCCGCCGGAAGCCGCGCGCGGGAACATGGCCGCCCGCATCCAAGATGGCGGCGCACTTACCGTGAATCAATAATTAACGATAACCGATTTCATATTTCAAATCCGTCGCCTCAGCCTTACACGAGATGTGATGCAACCTAGGACATAATGAGACAACGCGCCCATCTGAATGCGCGCACCGTCGGACCTTGCCTGCCCAAAAGGACTCGTTGAAATCGATCGCTTGAATAATTAAACACATTAAAGTCCGTAGTTTTATGGGAGGCCGTTCGGAGAACCTCTGAGGCCCCTGCGCATGTATTGTACCATTGTTTTGTTTGATTGTTACTCCTTTTCTGTATTCATCGGCATTGTTACACCAATAGGTAATACGTTTCAACTACCGGAAGGATTATTTCATCAATCAATTCATTTGTTGTCTTACTTGGAAAAAGAGATACTTACCAACATTCCTACGTATTACTAATTCCGACAATCGTTTAACTGTTCGCCTTAATTGATAAGTTATTTCTATTATTTCTAATTACAATGGTTTTTACTTTGGAATTATACCTAAGTACGTTATTTCTTGATCAGACCGGTTATTATCACGAAATAAGTAGACCTACATAATATACTCCTTTTAAAATAACCATCAAGTAGTATTTTAGTTCCGACACAACATTCGGTGACAATAAGGAATATTGGAGAGTCCAAAGGCGAAAAAACACCACACCAGATTACTGAAGATTCACGGAGAGTTTTTACGGATATCATGGCCAGCGGGACTAAAGAAAGTGTCGACTGTGTCTCTTAGGGCTGCCAAGACCACTTCTTTATTCGACGACGACAATAATTTTGAGATAGCTTAGTGAAACTTCCACCCAGATGAGCCGCTCGTCTGGCGAAGTTCCTCCATCCACAGAAGACCATAGCGAATTAGCACTTCGTAACGCATCTGCGACCCTTGTGCGGTTATTGATGTCAATGGGCAGGGGTGATCACTTACCATCAGGTAACCCTGTTGTTCGTTTGCTTTCCATGAATATAAAAAAATAAATATGTAAGTCAGAAATTAATATAATTACCTGAATGATGATTTCTATGCTCATATTCACCACGCTGGGCAAGCGGGTTGATGTTCGCACATTGTTGAACGACAAAACAGAAGAACGCTGATGCCTTTTCCCCTGGAATAATATCCCTAAGTCACTTCTTACGACACCCAAGGCGAGAAATTGGAAGTGCTATTCTAGGCCGGTAATCACCGGGGAGTATAAGTGTATTTGGTCTGTATTGTTCTGATACTCCTCAAGTATGTCTCTAGTATGTCCGAAGTTCCGTTTGCCTCTGTACGCCTCGGTCGGTCATACTCACTGTCGGCCGCTGCTGATTGCAACTTATCGAATACTCATCAGCATCAGGCTGGAGCCAGCAGCCCTATGTTCGATGGTCATAGCTGAGTGCGCCCGCTTTTTACACCTACCCTCGGCACGGTCCGCCGCGCGCTCCCGACACGACCAGCGCAACTTTAAACGATCGCCGAACCGCTGATACCAAGAGAACGCTTTTTATCAAAGTAGGTTGGAGCATCAGGGTTTCAATAGCTCACGCTGATTCGGAGTTTACTCATGATACTTAAGTATTTGGACGACATATTCGATCATTTCAGTTGATCAAAGTTATCTACAGGCAGACTTAATAAAACTTCATAGAAAACTTCTTACTACGCTACAAGTTCTGTGTTTGATCTGATTGTTTTTCAGCATCACCTTCCAAAGGAAGAAAAGGTAGATAAGGGCTCGTATAAGGGTGCCAGTCATCGAATGAACGTTAATCTTTTCAGATGATTCAGGGACAAAGGTTAGTTAGTACCTACGAGTAGAAGACTACAGCAGCTGTCATCTCAATCAATACACTGAATCTGACGTCAAGCTTTAACTCCAACTAAAGTTTAGTCCACCCCGAGTGAACATTTCGTAAATGTCATCTATACAAACAATCCTCTTTACTTACATGACGTTGGCATCGTCTATACCTAAAAGGAGGTCCAGTGACGTAGGCAGTCGTGACGTCAGAGGAGGCGAGGGCGCTGACCCCATCCAGACGCAGGGAGCTATGTGTCAACCGCTCGCAACATCTATAGTGATAGGGACCTTAAAACATTTACCTTTGATTGACGCTTGAATGTCTAGACGTTGATATCGAAGTCTCTTTTCCGGGTGCAATCTAATTTGTGTGAAATTTTAATAGTGCTAACATGTTTAGCAGAAAGAAAGAAGGGATTTAGTTTATTCTATTGAAGCAAGGGATTTCTCTTAAGCTGGACGTAGCCCACCTCCAGATGCTAAGTCACACCACGTTGCGTACTTACATGTCCTTAAAAGACGAGTACCTCCAGCAATTTATCCTAGCCTTCCGAACTGGCTTGTTGGTCGATTGCAATTAACAGGACAAATAAGTATTTATTGTATTTTATGTAAGTACAAGCAATGTTCTCGTATAATATAAAATATGCAAATAGTTTATTGTAAAACAGACATCTCGTTTAAGTAGGTAATTGAAATTTTCTAGCTTCTACTATTACGGTACCATTAAAGTGGCACCTCATGTCATGTTATATTGTTATATTCAAGGTTTGATTCGACGAGGCTGGCATTTCTTTACAGTAAAAGCCCCTAAATTAAAATAAGATGCGAAAAGTAATTGAAAATTCATTCAGGAGATGATCGAGTCGATCGGTTCCCAAATAGACCACAAGCGCACGCGCACCTTATTTAAATCCCTTCCAGTGGCAGACCATCAAAACAATTTGGCAACTCTCATTGATATTATCGCGTGTTAACTGCCGTCACCTCTCAATGTGAACTTTACGCGCGGGAGATAAGCACACGGCAGCTTATCGCAGTGTCCAGTTACCTGCGATGCCATAACGGCTTCAACAGCCTGCTATGTTTATGTAGTCGATGAAAGCCTTCATTCATATTTACGGGGTTGCACAATTAAAGGTCACGGGGAACGGAGAGTTATATATTTTAGAGAGTAGGTGCTGAAAGTGGGATATAATCCATTACGGTACCCAAATGATATTTTACGAAAAAAACATCGATAATTCTAATAGCGTTGAAAATTTCAATAATACCCAGGCTTCACTTTCCTTTTTCAGGGTCCTTCAATTCAAATTAATAAAAAATTAAAGTATTGATACAATATTTCACTTATTATTTCCCCATTTTCACTTTCTTTTTAATTTTAATTTGTTTTTTCTTGGGAAAATCGTCAGACATACGCTTGGAGAAACTCTGCTGTAGGTACTAGCCATAGAAATATGTTTTTTTCTAACTTGCAATTTTGTCATTTTATATTGCAATAAAGTCAAGCATTCGTAAATAATATTCGAATTTACAACCCGACCAAAATTAGAGTCCAATCAAGCCCATCGTGTCAACAAGGCACCGGCATTAATTATTCGTCGCTAATTAGCAGTTTCTTCGGGCGAGCGTCTGCAGATCAGAGCGCCCTGCCGGAAACAGGAAGAGAGCAATCAACATTCCTATAAATATCACACATTTGGTGTTCATCCGGCGCGAGTCGCGGGCTGGCGGGTAAAGCCGCAAGCACACTGGATAACACAGATGAACTTCAAATGGACTGCAGAAGCAAGCATCAGATAGATTTCTCTGGGAGTTTTATGTTTAGTTTTTTATAATGGCACGGTAAATGGCATAAAGACTCATTTTGGGTCGCTGCGCTGCAGTAGTAAGTAATGGCACGGTAAATTGGCTCCTCTCTGCCTGATGGTAAGCAAAAATCGAGCCATTACTGCCATGACAACGGATGTGGTACCAAAATGGTACGTTCCGTTGACATCGCCATACCAGCCCGTATGTTACTACTTCACACTTCTCTTGAAGGAATAATAGTATATTTTCTATTTGTCAGCAAGTAGTATGCTGGACTCTCAAGCAGCGTCTATTGTACATTTGTACATATTTTTGGTAGGTATTACGTAATGGGAGGGGTCATTCATATCATGGGAAGCGCCAGGCTGCCACACCAAATGTTTCAATGTCTGGAGTTTCCTAAAACTAGTTTCACGAGCAACAACAGCAACGGCCTATGCCTTTTATATTTTACATAGTAACTACAAGTGATAATAAAATAATATTGATATGCTTGTTTGCTGCAAACAAGGTTTGCAATGCTTATCGCAGATAAGTAGACACAAGAAATTATTAGGGCTCTTGCCCTACGATTTAAAGAGAGTTACTACTATACCAATAATAAATAAAATGAATGCTAAAACCTCTGAACACAAGTATCGTGTGAGCCAAATCTTTATCCTCTTCATACCTGTCAACAGCATCTTTGTATTATCAGAAAACGCGGCGCTTGCGCAGATTTCCAGCGCTCGTTGTTAAGCATTGAATCTGCTGATTTTCAGGGAAATGTTGTGTATATCATGCTATTATTAGTGCCCACCGGCTGAATATAGATGCAGAAATTATAGATTGCTCTACCATTGCAATCCATTGAAGAGCACTTATACGAAAGTCTACGATACCCTGATAGGTAGATGAAAGAACGTGTAGCTTTCATATTCTACGTAAGTCCTACTTAACAGTACTTGAACAATGCAAATGATTTAAAAAACCATTAAAATGAACTAATTTTCAATAAATTGTTTTCTACTAAAAGCTTAAAGTATTGTTTTTTCATTATTTACTAACACATAATATGATTAGGTACCTACCATAGACTAGGTAGGTATACATATGTAAATGTGTAATTGACAACATTTAATTTTTTTCATGTGCTTTTTTAGGGTTCCGTAGCCAAATGGCAAAAAACGGAACCCTTATAGTTTCGTCATGTCTGTCTGTCTGTCTGTCTGTCCTGGCTCGTTCTCCGCCGTTTCTGAACCGATTGCCACGAAAATTGGTGGAAAGATGCATAGTGATAATTCAAGAATTCGTTTTTAAAATAATCGAAAAATAATTATTTTTTACCCCCCCTCCCATACATCTAAAAGTAAATTCGAAAAAAAAAATTCGACTTACCCCATCGTGTGGGGTATCGTTAAAAAGGTATTTTGAAATACAATAAAACTTGCCTTGAAACTATGTGGATCAAACACCCCAGTCTTGAGATATATTAACACAAAGTTAAAATAAGAGCGTCCCCCCCCCCTTAACTTTTGAAATACTATTACAATAATTCTGAAAAAAATGTCCTGTATACCTCCAAGTAAGTACTTTCAACGAAAACTATAGCGAACTCTGTATCATACATAGTTATTTTTATACAACTCGACCAACTTATGACGTGCAGTTGCCCTTACTAAATGGTCTGTCAAGCGGTCGGGCCATCTTTTAGCTACGGAACCCTTTCATGGGCGTGTCCGACACGCTCTTGGCCGGTTTTTTATTTACTATTCTGAAAGATTTTCAAAAACTAAAACTTACGTATTTTTTCAAAATATCTTTTTAGTTACTGAATGAAAAAAATTAAAATCATTTTTTCTGTGTTAATTTAGCGATAATCTCGAAATGGTTTTTGAATCATAGTACCTTATAAAAAATTTAATGTTGTCAATTATGAATACTTATTATAATTTCGATTGGGTAACGTATTTAAAGCTCTGGCTGTAGGCAATGGAAACGAAAAGTTGCGTGGTTATATTTGCATAGTAATCAACATGAACTTCAAATATTTCACTAGATATCACGGACGCTACTAATATTAAATTTATCAGTACAATTAGACAGCTTATCGCGCATTACAATAAACAGGTAACCGATAACACAGACCCGTAGGTACATTTATTACCGACTATCTTGAAAAAACGTTGATTTATCAAAATGTTACCGTAATAATAGTTGTGTTGGATAAGTCTGATTTTGCATTAAATTTTGTAGCACTTAACTAATTCAGTACCATGTGCACCAAAAATAGGTGTGGACGTAGACGGTATAACTTCTTTTTCTTAAGCTCCTGATGAATCGATCACATACCAGATACCTATCTTAAATAAATAAAATAAATAAATAAATAAATATTTCACAACATCACATACATTGATCTGACCCCGTGTTAAGTTGCTTAAGCACTTGTGTTACGGACGTCAGAATCAACAGTGGTATTACAAATATACTTAAATAGATACATATAACACCCAGACCAGGACAAACAGACATGTTCATGCACACAAATGTTTGTCCTGTGCGGGGATCGAACCCGCGACCTCTTGCGTAATAGGCAACATCTTGACCATAGATCTTGATCATATATCTTACGACAAATTAAAAAAATATGAAGTAGGTAGGTATGTACAACAAATATGACCATTTCATTAAAATGTTGTATAATTAGAAATTGGTACCTAGGTATGACACGAGCACAGATCAAGCTTGTAATGTAACATAAAATATAACAGGAAGCAAGAAATCGAAGAACAAATAACCATTATTAGCTCGCATCGCAGCTTGCGCATATAGGATTCTCGACAAGTAATCGGCTAGTACTCGCCGACACATAATTAGATAATTTCTATTATTTATATGCGATAGCGGCGTGTGCTTCGCATCGGAAAGACACTGCTTCCTCCGCTACGAAGAAACCCGACGCTTCTCACTATAGAGGATGTGCGCACCGCCAGCGATCAATTTTAAAAGGCGAAGTTTCTAAAACTTTTTATTTAGGAATGAGGACTAAGTAGTTTCTTTAAGGAAATTAAAGTAATGCATCGGACCCCGTCACAACCGAACCTATTTACCTACATTAAAAATCGGCGCGGCGGTTAGTACTTTGAGTACTAACTTGGAGTAAATAGCGCAATGAGAACACCACTGTGAGTGGAAATGTTAAGTTAGGGTCACTATTAACGGACCAGCAGTTGCTCATATAACCCCAAAACTTATGGAAATAAATATTAATAGTAATATAAGTAGTAGGTAAGCTTCACTGAACCGGTGATGAATCGAGAGAAGTTAAAACCTTTTAATCCTAAGAAACCCTCAATCCTAATAATTTGATAGGTTGCTGTATCATGATGACAATCATTGATACTCAGGGCGGTCTTTCACCTATTAGGTTCTGGTCACGTGGGCCTTCAAAGCTTTGGTTTCGGTAACCGTGCTGGCTCTGGGGGCCCCGATCGATCGTGGGGCCCTGGGCACGTGCCCACTGCGCCCAGTGGGAAAGAAGGGATTGTTGATACTGCAGTCTATTTGCAGTCTGTAGCTGCAATTGGAGTCTTATGTCGATATCAGTACCTACACACACCTACAAAACGACTGAACTCATGTTTGAAAAAGGAGGATAGTACCAAAAAGATGAACTCTTCCACCATCCACATCTTGAGCAACCAGTTTGAGAGGCGTCGTTCTCTCACAAAAAGTTCCTGTCGTGACTTTTCCTGCAGGTGACGCCTCCGCCTCTTCGCGTTTCCTCTATGTTAATAACAATAAACGTGTCAGCGTACTAATGAGATACGATATCAAGTCACGACTCGGGTTATGGCCAATACGCTTCGTGCCATAACCATTGTTTTAGACATGTACGAACGAGCGCCATCCAGTCTTCCGCACTAAAAGCTGAAATGAGGAAGTGTAGCGTCTCAGTTAATATGATTTAAGACTTGTTGTTAAATAACGCTCATTCGAAATGTTTATTTCAATCTTTTAAGCCAGTATTATCTCGCTCTTTTCTTTAAAAACAAAAACTACTCGATAAGACACAAGTTCCATGCACAATTAAATAAAAAGCTTCATGTTGCATTTCGGTCATTACTCCGGTTGATTTTGTTTATTTGATAAAAAACAGAAATTCAATAATACACAGCTGTTTACATTTTAGTCAAATCACTAAAATGTAAACAGCTGTGTATTATTGAATTTCTGTTTTTTAAATCAAATCAATAACTAACCGAACTATTGCCACTAAAGAGTACCTATCGTTAGTTCGGTGGTTCCTACCAACTGGACTTATAACCGTACTACCTACTGTCACTAGAGAAAAAAATGGTCATAGTAAATGATGGTAGGACGCCTGTTTCATCAACTTTGAAAATAGATTAATGTTTAACGTAAACGGGTTGCAGAGTGTATTTATGAACCAAGAAATAAAAAAAATGCATTTGTTTAATAATCATTCATTTATTCAACTATTTGTATTTCAATCATTTGTTAAATGCCTGCGTTTAATAAATACAAAGTAACTTGTATTAGGAAATTAAAAATCAAATACATAACAATACACGGATATGTAGTATGACTTCTTGACACCAAAATATAATAAGTAGTTTTCCTATTTTAACGCAACACCTCATTAAAACAAACTGGAAAACATTTCCTCGTAAAATCTATGATAAAATATTACAAATATGTATATTGCTAACCAAGCATTTGTACCACTTTAGTAAAATACTTCGAATACCATTGATTTATTTTATTTACTGCATTAGATTTATAAAATAATTATTTATGAGGCCAGTTATTACTATTAATAAGGTACTTTATTTTTTTTCTGGATTATAAAAAAATTGATATTAAGTGAATATCTTTTTTAATTCAACATAATCAATCTAAAAATACATATATTGAAATAATCTAATAATTATAATAAAATTTAAATTTTAAGGTCACTTGCAAATCTTGCAATTAATAAAATTATTTTCATTTTGACTAACTAGTTGCCAGTGTATTAAGCGAACTAATGCTACATTGTTTTTGTTTAAAAGTGGTGTTTCAATTTAAATCTAATTAAAAAGTAGGGCAGTAGTTTAATTCTCTATTCTCGTATTGTACCAAACAGCAGAGCAGACATTGATTCACACAATTTTATATTAAAAGTGAAATACAGTCAAAGAAAATAAACTTTTGCCTTTTGACATTATTACCTACATAAATACATTCTCGTGATCAAATTGTTAAACTCAAACTTATAGCCAAAAGATTTAATTCTCCAAATGCATTTTCGATTAGTGGAAGTAAAGTAATAATTCAAAGAGATATAAAAGCACTTACAACTACATATTTTATTTTGGAAAATAACCATAGTTTAAATTATATCATCAAACAATAATATTGTCATTTCAGAATATTAATGTAAAATATTTATTGAAAATACTCAATTACAGTGGGGCAATTTGCAGGAACAAGAAATAAAATATTCAGAAATCAATCTCCAGTGGTAATTTCAACTTTTCTTGAGCAAAGACCACATATTTTAGTTTTCTGATTTGTTATTATATTTATACTAAGATTTTACTGTTAGGCGTTGAAACAAATACTCTTAAAATAAAGTATAGATAATAAAGTATAAAGGTTACAAAAATGTTACAAGAAAGATTCAGGATGTGTAGTTAAAGTGATGCATCTTTTTAATTATAAATGCATTAGGACTAAACTAGTAAAAAAACTCTTAATCCGTGTTCTCACGTACAAACACATTTGTTGCGTTGCATGATGCACAACAACTTAGGCTCGTATTAAGAAATCGCTCTCAACTCTGAGATCGACCTTGAGCGCGAACTTTACATGTCATTCTCATATAAAACAGCACCTCAAGTTCGCGCTTAAGATCTATCTCAGAGTTGAGAGTGATTTATTAATACGAGCCTTAGATTGCACGTGTGTATCACTAACGATAAATTAACGAACGTCGAACATTCGCTCGTAAATTTTTTCCATAAATAAAAATCAAATGTTCATGTATGATGTTTTTGTGACGTGCGTACACGGCTTAAAGAAATTGTTATTTCAGAACAAGTGCAGTTGCTTTGTGCAATTCTACAATCACCTAATGTAACTATTTTATCACAACAGATGTTAATACCTTATTTTCTTTATTTACTAACACAACACAGTCCACATTTTCATCACTAAATTAACTGACTAGTAAATGCATGTTGGTGCAGTGCAAAACTTAAATGTAGAATAGTCTCACGCGTGATGTAGTGATTAACAAATCTCCATCGAAGAATTTTGTTTCTATGACGACATTTCCACTGAAAGTAAGGAAAAGTAAAAGTTAAGCTTGGTTGATATTGGTCCAACAAAATTTGGCATGAGGGATTCCTGTATGAAATAAGAATATTTTATGTCCTAATAAAACATATTTTTGCTTCTTTACCAGTACAATGAAGGTGGCATACGGGAGGAGCCAAAATATTTACCTGTAAAACTCTTTTAATAGACTTTTCACAAATTTGCAGTACATTAAAGTTTCTTAATTTGTCAAATAGGTTTTGGTTCTTGAGTTTTTCCAGGATATTGCATAAAAATACACACTTTAGGAGTTGTATGTCATGAAAAATGTTTTTCACCAGTCACAAGAGATTGTTAAATAATCTACCACACTATATTGGTTATACAGTTGTAACACCAATTTTTCATTGGAGATTTCACAACTGATGGTTCACAATGAACCTAGTACTTAGTTTTGCATTGCTATAAGGTCTAGAAAATGAAAACAACTATTAAATAGGTTAAATATCATCCTTTATGTATTAGGTATTTTTGAGGAACACTATTAATTATATTAATCAAATCAAATCAAATCAAATAGTTTATTGCATGTCACAGGTAACATAGGTGTTGAGTACACGATAAGTGCCTATGTGACGCCCTGCAAGGGCATAGCAACTTGCGAGAGTGCTAGTATTTGTTAATTATATTTGTTAAAAAAAATTACTTACTTCAATATGTTGGCAGGCATCATTTGTGACTCCGGCGCTGATTCTATCACGGACTGCCAGGTGTTGCAGGAGTTGGCGATGACATAACCAAATTCAAAGAACCACTCTTCTAAACATCTTCCTTTGAAAAGGATTTTCTGAAACAGGTTCAGATATAGATCAATACACTCATTAAAATTAACGAGCACTTGTCTTTCACTGATACTCTAAAATAAAAAAAAAGTTCATACCATGCCTGTATACTAAACTTCATCATTCAGTTCAGGTTAGTTTCAGCGTCTTTAAGAGACAAACATCCAAACAAATAAAGTTTGACAAATATTATTTTACTAACAGCCGCCCGGGACTTCATTCACGCGGATTTTAGTTTATCCCATGAGAGCATTTAATCAAGCCAAGGTAGGTAAGGTAAAACTAACCTGTTCTAAGCGAAACTTTTCCATTGATTCAACGGAGCTGAAATTCATTTCTCTTGAGACCACTCTGCACTTGAGGATCCTCTTCGGGACTCGTGCCTCGTGCTCCACATCAGGGCTGGACAGATCCTCATTATACTGCCATAGAATTTTACCTGAAATTATAGAAAAACAACAAAATTTCAATTTTAAGTTTAAAAATAGGTATGTCAACATCTGGTGAAATTTCAAAATATTTAATCAACATTTACCTGAATCGCCATCTCGTAAGTTCATCCAATTTCTGTATGTTATCAATGCTAAGGAATTAATATCAATGATGAGTAATTACTTTTGAGGATAAAAAGTTTTGAGTTGTTCAGGTCAAAATTTGTAGTTACTAGATGTGTTAGGTACAAAAATTTGTAGTGTGATAATCACCATGTTAAAACAAACGAGTACTGACGTCAGCATCGATTTCCTAAAATATGGGGGCATAAATTATTGGGCTACCACACAAAGAAACTTGTTAAAAGCCCACATGATTACGTTAACATCAATGTTTTCCGGAAAGATGACCTCCAATTTATTCACGTAACCTAAAAGGTAAAACTAGCTAAAGAAAAGATTATTTATGTAAGTAAAAATATGGTTTGTTTGGAAAAAGGATACACTTGGAAACCATTGAGTATGTCTTTGACCCGCTTTTGTTGACCATCTTCGGTAGGAATAACTTCCATCATGGTTTTACACTGATTCACTTTTAATAGTAATTTAGAAAACAACTGAACAGCTTAACACTAAATGGATGAATTAGTTTTATTTATACTCCAAAAAGTATTTTTTTTAATAAAGTACAGTATTATTATCCTCTATGATAAAGTACGAAAGAAGAGAGAGATGCCAGAAATTGAGATTGTCACTTTGACAGTCTGCAAAAAGTGTTGTTTTTATAATAGCTGTAGACAACCATATTTTGGACTCTTTTGACAATAGAATCTTCACTTGTCTTTTACTCAATTAACCCTCCACTTTAAGTGAAAAAACAGTGTTAAAAGGAATTTAAGATTTCAGGCATGTTATTTAATATAAAAAAGAAAATAACTGGGCTTATTAATGCATGTTTTTCTTAAAATCAAACTTTTAAGGGTTTACCTTTGTTTGTACTTTTTTAATCAATAGCCTTAGATTTTATTTAATGAGACAGTAAGAATACGTTCCGTTTTGTTCAACAAACGAATTAATCTGAATGATTTTTCTTTGACTCTTTATTTTTTCCTTTTAATTTAAATGTTACATTACATCGAACTTTTCCAAGCTAATGTCTAAATTGACACGTAATGAATTAGAATAAAATGGAGTAATTTCTGTTAAAAATAACTTATTGAATTTACTATTTTAAATGTGAAGACCGTACAATGAAATTTGTTCTTGTTCAAAATGGTTGACAGATTGTAGCAGAAAGAAAGAACAGAACATTTTTTTTGTGTACCCAAGAACTCAAGTTTATTTTGTGAAAACATTTCATTCTGGTTGTTGATAATAAGTGAATGTTTGGAATTTCATTGCATTTATATAATTGGTCACTTAGGAGGTGTTTAGTACTGGAGAGTATTAATTTCTATGAACTCAAAAAGTGAAACTGACGAAGCTTCAAGGTAAATTTTTCAGAGAATCTCTTGTCGTTTTGTGTTGATACTGTTTACCGAATTGTCTCAGCAATATCTTTGTAACAAAAAATATTTTTGACGGGGCTATAATTATTGTACGCTGCGTAATTGGCAGACAAAGGTTAGGTTATGCATTACTTGCTATTTTTGCCCTTTGTTTTGATATGTTAAAGTGGCTGAAGACTCGAGAATTTTAACGCAGTTTGTCACTCATGCACTTTCAATGTACTCCAGGGGGAACGAAGCATCATCGTCAAACAGTAATTTGGCCCCAAACGAATCTGAAGGTCAACCTACCTCGAGCTTATGCACATCACCAGATTCAAACAACACCCAAGACATTATGAAGCGTGCCGCGGCCAAACAATTGATTGAAAGATATTTCTACCAATTATTGGACGGCTGTGGGAACCCAAACTGCGACAATCAGTACTGTGCTTCTAGTGGAGAGGTAATTTGACTTATATTTTTATTTTAAGACAGTGGATAAATATGAATACTTTTATTTGTGTAAATAATTTTGATTGTAGGCAAGAAATTTAACACCAAATGAAGCTGCTGCTGAGGCCATAAAGCTATTTTACAAAGAGGCCCGCTTGTGCGACAGCCTTCCTAATAAAGTGCCACGGACAGAAGCTAGCACATGTGAATCAAGTGCTAGGTAAGAGTAATATAGGAAGTATCTGAGATATCAACTTAAATAGTGTTATGATATTTTTTAGGCACAATACATATAAACAAGTAGCTCATCATCATTATCCATATCCACCAAAACAAAATTCAGAAAGTTCCATTTAAAGGATAGGCTACCCACAGACCCCTCTTTCCCACAGGGCCCAATGGGCACTTGCCCAGGGCCCCGCAATCGATTGGGACCCACAGCTACCAAACGAGAGGTTCAAAGGTCCATGTGCCCAGGGCCTCTAAAATTTAAGAGACATCTCTGGCTACCCACAGTATTTTGTGAAGTATTAAAGTAATCCCCAGAGGAAGATCTTCTTTGATAATTCTAGCCATAGGACGATAATAATAATTTTATCAATGTATATTTCGTTCACAACCTTGCCTTAGAAGAAAAGTTTTAAAGCTCATTTTTGTAGTAACATTCAGCAGTAATTCAAGTCACAAGGAAATTCAAAATTTTTAGGTAATCTGATTAGTTTGTGGATATTCATAAGTGCTAAATAAACAGTATTCATTCTATTTCATAATTCCAGTACAACATGTTCAGTCACGGCGGCTGACGACTCAAAAGACAACAAGGAGAAGACACAGTCCCCCACGTCCAGCTCAGCGCAGGAGAGCACATCCAGACTCGAGGAACCGGAAACTAGTCATAATTTATCACAACAAGAGGATTGTAGAACTGTTAGTCATAACAGTATGTGGTTTTTTTCTCATTTTTATTTCATTAATTGATTTTTTATGTAGAAACCTTAATGATAATTAAGTCTTTTCTCTTTTAATAGGCTTCAAAGTCCTGCAATCAAATGATTTAATCTTAACTTTTTACTGTGTATTTAGATAACTCATAAGATCCTTCAAATATTAAGTGATTCCCTTAACTGTCAATTATAACAAAATGAGAATCACCTCTTATAATTGCATGTTCCTAGAATATTATAATTTGTTGATTTCTAATTAGACTAGACACCTGGGATACTCTTTAGGATCATTATTAATGAGGTCATTAAAAAGATCACTTACAAAATAAGTGCTTTAGGTGTAAAGTATTTTCTTTTATATGAAACCCTCATTTACTAATTATTGCATATTGTAACTTTTTACATGATAATTGATTATAAAAGTATAAAGTGTGAAGTGTTAGAAATTTTCAAGTTACTCCATCAGTGTATAGTCTTTTGTGAAGATGTCTGCTCAAAGCCCTGTGAAGATGAGTGCTCAAGAGAAGTTTGTGTTCTTGCTCAACGAACTTGACAGGTTCATAATATCTTTGTTAGATGGAGCGCCGCTCACGGAGGAACGGATCTACCAGCTATGCGATGAGTGCCTGCAGACGAAGATGCCGCAGCCACTAGTCAGGGCACTGGGGGAGGCATTTACACAGCCAGCTATATTAGCTCGATGTTTTCCAAGTAAAGTTACTCAAGAAAGTGATAGTGAAGTTGCTAAGACAGGTGCGTGTTTAAATTATCTTAAAGTGTTAGTTTAGAAACACAAGGCGGAAAAAACGCGTCTGAAGTTCGGCGTGACTACGCCTGCTATGTATTTTTAATGGAAGATGACACACTATGCCGAATTTTCGTCGCATAGTTTGGAATAGAAAATGCATTGCCGCCGAACTTCGGTCGCAGTCGGTTCGCTTAATATGTTTCTACACTTAGAATTAAAGATCAAGTGTATTTGAAATAGTAAACTACTTTTTAAAATTTATTGCAGAATGAAGCTTTCCGACTAAAACAGCAAAGTTTCAATTTAATATTTGTTTTACAGAAAAAGAATCAAAGGCAATGTGTTCCTCAAGTGATCCAGACAAAGACGTCGATAGTGTCGCCGGGCCCGGGCTAGATGTAGCCTCGTGTCGCAGAGCCTTCCAATACTTATCCAAAGTAAGTAATAAATGAGCTGAATTTATCTTATGATGAAAATGACGGATTTTTGAGAATGCTATAAAATTTTCTCGCCAAGGAACAGTTGCTGTTACATAACTAGAGCAAGAAATATTTTCGGATTTAAGATTTGCATTCAACTAAAATTAAATAAAATGCAAAACTGAATCGTGATTGTGATGGCTCGATTTCTACGGATAAATCGAAGTTATTGCTTAGTTTTAAGAAAAGTAACTTTGACAGGTCGAAGTTGAAAAGAGAGTGTGAAGGTAATCTAATTGTTAAAGGTGTTAGACAGGGCGGAATTTTTTCCCCAAAGTTTTAATTATTGTTTTTTTAGTAATAACTGTTTGAATCATTTAGACTGTGATGACAATTTCAGCTTTTTTAATGAGGTATGTTTTCTTTTTGCGACCGTCACATAATTTTTCGTAGGAATGGCACATAGGGGGATCGAGTAAAACCTCTTCATTTTCAGGTGCCATCAGAATACTACAGTTCAGCGTTAGTCACAGCGTTAACGACACTAGCGGAAAACCTGGAGATAGACTTGAGGATAACGAAGAAGATGAGCATGGAGGACGCGGTCAACTGCTTCGTGATCGCGTTCGAAGTGCCGGACTTGGGTTGCAGCGATTACTTGGAGATCGCGCTGCCCGCCTTGTGTCATGCTGCTGAGCACTTGCCGCTCAAAGGTAATTAATTAACATAGTGTGAATTTATAAGGGCGTATATTTTTTTGTTGTCATTTTGAATGTTGAAGACTGCTAGCGTATTTCCTTTCTTCTTTCATTCAAATACGTGTTTTATTACGCTGGCAAGGTTTCGGTTACGACGGCAGCCAAAGAAGCCTTCAAAAAAGTCCTCCAAAAAATTGTTAGCTTTGTTGAAGTTAGTCAGTTGTTTTTAAGCACGTTTTTCAATTCCATCCGAAAATCTTGTCATCTCTTCCTAGCATAGTTTCGTCTACAATACTAGCCAGTATACTTATGAGTATATTCCTCCCCCGCAGCGCAGGCTCGCCTGGCGCGTACGTGGGCAGGGTCGTGTCGCGCGTCGCTGCGCCACATCCTGGAGACGCTGCAGCAGCTCATCACGCTGCGCGTCATCTCCACCAACTACACGGCGCACTTCCAGCTGCAGGACGACGAGAGCGTCACCATGGCGACCAAGCTGATGAAGGTACTGTTGCTGGTCCCTGGTGATACAGTACCGCGGTGAATGCTGTGGGCAAAAGAAAAGCCAACCTGCCAACTCCTTCCTTGACTCACTGAGGCACTGCAGCAGCTCGTCACTTATGATGTCGTTTCCTCATGACTGAGGGACTTGATCATTGGGGGTGAATCTCGCCACAGCTCTCCAGGTTATTTCACAGGGGTACAAAAGAAAACTAGTTGTTTTTGTGAAGTGCGCATTCTACGACCGAACCGGTTCGAGGATAAATCGGTCAATAGCCCGAAAGCCTATGCGGTGTATTATTTAACACTGGAGCTTTCCTGCATGCTCGGGTGTTACATAATCGCATAGGTTTAGTGGGTAGGTAGTAGGGACCTTTTAGGCCTTAAGTACCAGTACCACGACATAGTACACTCTACGTATAAGAGCAGATTTGATGTCCGCATTTAGCGAACTGTCAAACATAGTGGAACGCTGCTGCTCATGGAATGATATTTTGTGATATGACATAAATATTTTACTTGTTTAATATTTGATGAAAATAAATATTTCAAATTTTAATACAGTGTTACCAGTAAACTAAATATTATAAATATTGTATTTCCAGATATTATACTATGCGAATATGCTCGCGGGAGTCATGGAGCCGAACACGTTACGGGAAGAGCCTATTGTAATAGCTAACCAATTGGATCCCCTGGGGGACGTCCTAGATCACATCTACCAAATCTCGTCGTTGAAGAACTCGAAACACTCGCAACCTGACGACCCTTTAGGTAAAACAATTAAGTATTCGATTTAGTTTATATTGTGTATTTCGATATTAAATTACATTTGCAAATTTATTATAAACTAAATGAAATATGAAATAAATGTATATTTCTTTCCTTTTCAGCTGTTGAATTAGATATAAATGTGTTAGACGCTAGAAAACCATACTTGCCATTTGAAGAATTTTACAACGAACCCCTAAGTGATACTATAGAAATGGAAATAGATTTTGCTAATTACAAAACGGAAACGAATAGTGGTAAGTTACCTTTTATTAAAAACTGTTAACATAATTTTAACTTGTATAAATATTTTATGACATACTAGCGGCCGCCCGCGACTCCGTCCGCGTGGATTTCGATTTCCAATAGTCTAAAGCCTTCCTCGTCAAATAGACTATCCAATACAAAGAGATTTTTTGAAATCGGACCAGTAGTTGCTGAGATTAGCGCGTTCAAACAAACATACAAACAAACTCTTCAGCTTTATATATTAGTATAGATAGATATAGATTTAAACACTTTTATAAACATTCATGACTCAAGTACAAATGCCAATTTTCATCATACAAAAATTTTTCCCTAGTGGGATTCGATTCCACGGCCCTTGCGTTTGTAGTTAGGTCTCTGACCACTAAACCAACGGGCTCGCACATAACATACAGTACACATATTTACTCGAATCCGCGTCAGGTGCTCAGTATATGACACTCTCGTCCTTAGGGCGCAAGTTCGCGTTCCTCCGCTACCCGTTCATCCTGACGACGGCGAGCAAGTCGCTGGGGCTGTACTACGAGAACCGCATCCGCATGCACAGCGAGCGCCGCGTGTCGCTGCTGCATGCGGTGGTAGGCGCCGCCCCGCCCATGCCCTTCCTGCGCCTGCGCGTGCGCCGGCATCGACTCATCGACGACGCGCTTGTGGAGGTACTGTGCGAAATGCATCTTTATAGCTAGTGAAATAAGCGCTACTTTTGTACGAGTTTGACGTCAAATATTATAGGGGTGACCGAAGCCAATGGGGGCGTTTGGGCGAAAAAAGCGTTTGCAAGCGTTTGTAAACAAAATGGCGATTGTTAGCGCAAAATGGCGATTGTTTAGCGGTAATACAGTAAACTGACAGTTAGCAAACACGTCCTGGCCGAAAACAGTACAGTTAGCGTTAACAATCGCCATTTTGTTTACAAACGCTTGCAAACGCTTTTTTCGCCCAAACGCCCCCAATGACTGTATTTTGCGAAAGTTGTTTAGCCTTATTAAATGGGTGCCGCTCCGCCCATGCCCTTCCTGAGGCTACGTGTGCGCCGGCATCGGCTCATCGACGACGCGCTCGTTGAGGTACCTGGGCGTAGCCACACTGGGGCAAGCTGGGGCGTTTGCCCCACCCTGGCTTTGAGATGAAGTGCCTTTTATGATACAAACCATATTTTTTTCAAGTTACAAAAAAAAACATCGGTAGAGGGGTGGAGCATAGGTTTACCGCTGCCCCACCATGAGACCATGGCTGGCTACATCCCTGCAGTGTGCGAAATGCAACTTTATATCCAGTCAGATAAGCGCCACTATTGTATGTGCTCGACGTGAAATACTTTAGGAGTGACCTAATCCGATGACTGTATTTTGCGAATGTTGCTTAGTCTTAATTAACTGGGCGCCGCGCCGCCCATGCCCTTCCTGCGCCTGCGCGTGCGCCGGCATCGACTCATCGACGATGCGCTCGTTGAGGTACTGTGCCGGATAAAATGCAACTTTATAGCTAGTGAAATAAGCGCTACTTTTGTTCGAGCCGGATGTGAAGTATTTTAGGTCACATATCCAAACCAATGACTGTATTTTGCGAAAATTGCTTAATCTCAATTAATTGGGCGCCGCCCCGCCTTTGCCCCTTCCTGCGTCTGCGTGTGCGCCGGCATCGACTCACCGACGACGCGCTCGTTGAGGTACTTCTGTGCGAAATGCACCTTTATATCCAGTCAGATAAGCGCTACTTTTGTACGTGCCGGACGTGAATTATTACGAACACAGACCGATCGCGTTAACCCATTCAGGGCCCCGCCCTTTGGTGGTTAAAAGTTCATTCGTTACATATCGTAAGCGCTGGAGTGGCGAATCTCGTAAAAACTAAATATCGCAGTATTGCAGTAAAGTCGCTACTTCGTGGGCCGGCAGCGAGTGCGAGCTCCTTCACTCGAGACATGCTTAGTTAGTCTTAAGCGGCCGCCCGCGAATCCTGCGAAATATGCGTGGATTTCGGATTCAGCACCCATAGTGTTATGCTATGGCTTAAAGCCTTCTTCGACTAATGAACTATCCAAAGCAAAAATATTTTTTCAATAGGAACCAGTAGTTCCCTAGATTTGCGTTTAAACAAAGAAACTTCAGCTTCAGCTTTATTATATTAAAATAATTAACTTAGAAGAATAAGTAAAGTACTCGTTTACACCGACAGCTGGAAATGGTAGCGATGGAGCGAGTCCTAGACCTAAAGAAGCAGTTAGTAGTCGAGTTCGAAGGCGAGCAGGGAGTGGACGAGGGCGGCGTCAGCAAGGAGTTCTTCCAACTGATTGTGGAGGAAATATTCAACCCCGACTACGGCATGTTCACGCACCAGCCCGACTCTAAGACTGTTTGGTGAGTAGGCGAAATTGAAACTAATTGGAATGGTGTTAAGATCGGTTTTTGCATGTTTACTTTTCAGCTGTATGGTACAATTTGTCTTATTTGAAAATAATACGCTTCTGACCGACCGTTTCTGGCCACACTACGGACGCTACGTTGGCTGTTAGATCAAGTGGTCGCGGATTCGATTCCCGCACCGGACAAACATTTGTGTGCATGAACAAGCTTCGGACTTGGTTCGGGGCTGTGTTAGTCCAAGGAATTTATTTATTTAAAACGATTAATAGACACTTTAACTAGTTTGTGCTCTTCTAATTGGCTTAGCCTGAACCAAACAGGGTTTCTGAAGTTTCCGCTAGATGGCGTAAGGTATACTTACGGTCCACGTTATGCTGTCATTGGTCAATTTGATGTGCTTTTTTTCCGGTACATACATTTTGTCAGTACCTTACATGTTCACTTACTTTTTTGACAGGTTCAACCCCACCTCATTCGAGACAGAAGCCCAGTTCACGTTAATAGGAATAGTCCTCGGTCTGGCGATATACAATAACGTCATATTAGCCGTCGACTTCCCTATGGTTGTATATAGAAAACTTATGGGCAAGAAGGGATCGTTTGAAGACTTAGCGGATTGGAATCCTGTAAGTATATTTTCAATGACTAGATAAATGCTTTTTCAACTATATTCTTTTTTAGCGGCCGCCCGCAACTCCTTCCGCGTGTAATTATCCGCACATATAAAGTGTAACAAAATATACTGCAAATATTTTAAGGGCGAATTCTTTAGTGGCAATGTAATCAATATCAGATATTAGAAAGTCAAAATTAATGCCTACCAAATTTTGCATTTTCTGCATTGGCCAATTTGCTCTTTTCGTCCCGTAAGCTTCGCCCCCTCTCCACCACTTTGCTTTTGGGGCAGGACAAGTGTAGTAATTGTATTACACTGATAAGACACGACCAGCTATCTTGCATATATAACAAACAAACGAACTCTTCAACTTGGTTTCAGATTTTGTACAAAGGTTTAAAAGATATGCTTGAATACACGGGCGACGACTTGGAGGAGGCGTACTACCAGACGTTCAGGATATGCTACAACGACGTGTTCGGCAACAACATATTCCACGACCTGAAGAAAGATGGAGATAGTATATTTGTAACTCAAGAAAATAAAAGGGTAAGTGCCTAAATTAGTTTTTATTTTATTTTGTAAGTTAGCTATAGTAGGTTCCAATTTATGTATTTGTGATGTACTGTACCTGAGGGTAATTGGAAATATTAAGTATGGTTCGTGCAGTGTGTTTCAATGAGGGTTTTCGCAAATGAAATCCGCTAGATGGCAGTAGGTAGGCGTAGGGTCTTGCTGGTATGTGTTTGGTGAATTCTGGCATGTCATTGATAGATAACGCAAAATTCACCAATTACATAGCAGTTAGACCACTCGCCTACTTGTTGTCATCTAGCGGATTTTTGAGTCGCATACACCCCCATTGATATTAAACCATAACTGTCGGGCATTATGTTGAAATCGATTGTAGATTCTTGTTACTCTGGTCTTCCGTACCTTGATATAGCAATTAATTGTTAAAACATTTTATAGAAGTCGCCTTTACCTACATGTTTTATATCTAAATCAAAGTGTCCAATATAAATATAATATAATTTGTTGTTTTCAGGAATTCGTAGATATGTACGCGGATTTCTTACTGAACAAGTCAGTGGAGTCGCAGTTCAAGGCGTTCCGGCGCGGCTTCATCATGGTCACGGACGAGAGCCCGCTCTCAGTTCTGTTCCGGCCGGAGGAGGTGGAGATGCTAGTCTGCGGTAGCAAGGTTAGCACAGCATATTTGTATTAAGTTTTTGCCCAAATCGTAGTCGAATGATATCGGTAAAAAGAAAATTTAAATTATCGACAATTTTCGTTTAAAAACTTGACTCATTCAAAATGCCTTAAGATCGAAGACGACGCACGTCGCCACAACGTGTGCGCTGCGCACGCGTTTTGAACTTGAAGGCGAGAGACGAAGCGCGGGGAGTGGTGCAGCGCTCTGACACCGGAACGACGACGCACGCGTCGCAGTATAGTTGTTGCGGATTAGAATAAAAACTTTGTTGTTCACAAACTAAACCTAATATGAACATTGGACGACGCCTCTAGCGCGTTGCGCTTGGTTACGGCGGCGCATCGGATCATGTGGCACCCATTCCGTCGAAAACTTGTGCCTCTGTTTAACCTGATTACTATCTATCTGATGCTGACTGTACTCTGGTTAATCAACATGCTTTACAGTCCTGCATTGCATTAGATCTCCTGGACATACTCGTTTATCTCTTTCGGAACTGACGATACGTTTTTGCAGCTATGTCTGACAACTTATTCGTAATTTAAACTTTTAGACTTTCGCGTTGCATTACTATACAGGGTGGTCCAACTAGTGACGTCAACAGATTTTTTTCAGGTTCCTCACACCTTTTTTTTACACTTTGTGCTATCCGAAAATACCCTTTGTATGTTCCGCGATATTTCTACTCTTATATTTTCACTAGTTGGACCACCCTGTATAGATTTTATTAAATAGGGCTAAACCGTTTCTTTAACTAATATCAATATAATTAATTTGTCGTTGTTCGCAGAACTTCGACTTCAACGAGCTGGAGAAGTCGACGGAGTACGACGGCGGGTACACGGCGGAGTCGCGCACCATCCGGCACTTCTGGAGCGTGGTGCACGCTCTGCCGCCGGACGACAAGCGCCGCCTGCTGCAGTTCACCACGGGATCCGATCGTGTTCCTGTGGGAGGACTTAGCTACCTCAAGCTGGTCAGTGGGGTTTTATAAAGGACGGAGTATATGGATCAGTGCACAATTACAAGAAAACATTTTTTTAATCAATAGTACATGAGGCTTTGCCCGTATTTCTGCTTACGTAAGAACATTATAAAAGTTTGATAGTGCCACTAATAAAAAAACGTTTAAATAAATAAATAAAAATGTTGCGTATCTGCAATTTTTCGGTGAATTTTAGCAGCCACATTAAATACTAGCGCATTAAAATAATACAAATTTATGTTTGATTTTAAATAATACAGTTATATGTTAAAAATTTAAGACAGTTTTTATCTTTATGTAATTCAGTTTTCTGACGTTGATTTTAAAACATATCTGTATTTTTTGAAAATCAAAAACTATTTATTATAAAAATAATTCAGATTTCAGAAACGGTAGACTTATTTGAGGTCTTACCACGACCTCTGAAAAAGCTGATTTTATATGTAGGGTTGAGAGGTCCATCGCGTGGAACAGAGATGGAAAAAACAATTGAGCAAAAGTAAAAGTATTAACTGTAAATAGGGCAAAAACCCCTAAAATACTTTTTTACGCTCCATTCGCTAACCATTGCCGCGCGTACAGGTGATCGCGCGCAACGGGCCCGACTGCGACCGTCTGCCGACAGCGCACACGTGCTTCAACGTGCTGCTCCTGCCCGAGTACGACAGCAAGGACAAGCTGCAGGACCGCCTGCTGAAGGCCATCTCCTACTCCAAGGGCTTCGGCATGCTCTAACGAACCGCTGTGCATGGTGTCTTTGTAACATTGCTGAATAAAGTTTGTTTTTATTTATACAAGTTGTGATTTCATTTAAGATTTAGTGTAGGAACACACTATGCAGATATAGCGCGACCGATTTAACGCGGCTGAATCTTCCGACGTGTTCATAATATGACACATTTTTAAATGGAGGATGACACACTATACCGAAGTTAGGTCGCGTATTTTACAAATTGTTATAGAACTTTTACTGAATGGTGAATATATTTTTATTAATTTTTAGAGGGTGCTCACCCATTGCACACGCATATGCGTAATTTTGTATAGAAAATGCATTGCCGCCGAACTATACCTTATAGCATGCAGACTGCACACTAGCGCCGCCAATCGTTTTTCTGTAATTGTAAAAAAAAATATTTAGATAGAAAAACGCTCTGTAGTGCAGTAAAAAAGAATTATTGGTGTGTGAAAAGTGAAAACCAAACGTACAATAAAATATATATCAAACAGAAAATCAAAATTATATTTAAATTACTTAACATTTTAGCGTGTGACAATACCGCGACAACTCCGACCAGTTCGCTAACCATTGCCGCGTCTGTAGGTGATCGCGCGCAACGGGCCCGACTGCGACCGTCTGCCGACAGCGCACACGTGCTTCAACGTGCTGCTCCTGCCCGAGTACGACAGCAAGGACAAGCTGCAGGACCGCCTGCTGAAGGCCATCTCCTACTCCAAGGGCTTCGGCATGCTCTAACGAACCGCTGTCCATGGTGTCTTTGTAACATTACTGAATAAAGTTTGTTTTTATTTATACAAGTTGTGATTTCATTTAAGATTTAGTGTAGGAACACGCTATGCGGAAAAGACGCGACTGAATTTACGTTCCGACGTGTTCATATTAGGACACATTTTTAATAGAAAAAAACGAGATTCTATCGCAACTTTATAACTTATTTATCATGATTGCAAATGCAACAATCAGCATCTACGGCGCCGAAAACGCGCGTTCCCAAAACGCGCGTCGTCTGCGCGTTTAAAAAACGCCGTGTGCTATGGCCCTAATAGCTCAATGTGTGTATAACTATCTCGGCCGCAGCGCTTCCCTCACAGAGTACTTTTTATTATACGCTTCCCTCTTGCCTGCACGTCAGTGATTCAAGTGCGACCGTTTAGTTTTCGGTGTGTATTAGTGGGTGGTTCGCCGTTGTTATAACCGGATTCTACTGTAAGTATATAAAACATAAAATCAAAATAATATTTAAATTACTTCACATATTCAATCGTGGGAAAATACCGCGACAACTCCGACCAGGGGGGCGATTCACTAAGCGTAAATGTCATAATCTCACGGTTGTGTCATCGGCGACAGTAGGAATTTAGTACTAATTTTGTACTGTCGCCGTTGATACAACCGTGAGATTATGACATTTGCGCTTAGTGAATTCCACCTCAGTTCGCTAACCATCTCTGCATCCGCAGGTGATCGCGCGCAACGGGCCCGACTGCGACCGTCTGCCGACAGCGCACACGTGCTTCAACGTGCTGCTCCTGCCCGAGTACGACAGCAAAGACAAGCTGCAGGACCGCCTGCTGAAGGCCATCTCCTACTCCAAGGGCTTCGGCATGCTCTAACAAACCGCTGTCGATGGTGTCTTTGTAACATTACTGAATAAAGTTTGTTTTTATTTATACAATTTGTGATTTCATTTTAGTAAGATTTAGTGTAGGAACACACTATGCAGATATAGCGCGACCGATTTAACGCGGCTGAATCTTCCGACTTGTTCAAAATATGACACATTTTTAAATGGAGGATGACACACTATAACGAAGTTAGGTCGCGTATTTTACAAATTGTTATAGAACTTTTACTAAATGGTGAATATATTTTTATTCATTTTTAGAGGGTGCTCACTGCTCACCCATTGCACACGCACATGCGTAATTTTGTATAGAAAATGCATTGCCGCCGAACTACACCTTATAGCGTGCCGTGCAGTCTGCTCACTAGCGCCGCCAATCGTTTTTCTTTAATTGTTTAAAAATATATTTAGATAGAAAAACGCTCTGTAGTGCACTAAATAACAATTTATTTGTGTGTGAAAACCAAACGAACAATATAAATCAAACATTAAATCAAAATAATATTCAAATTACTTAACATATTTTGATCGTGGGACAATACCGCGATAACTCCGACCAGTTCGCTAACCATTGCCGCGTCCGGAGGTGATCGCGCGCAACGGGCCCGACTGCGACCGTCTGCCGACAGCGCACACGTGCTTCAACGTGCTGCTCCTGCCCGAGTACGACAGCAAGGACAAGCTGCAGGACCGCCTGCTGAAGGCCATCTCCTACTCCAAGGGCTTCGGCATGCTCTAACGAGCCGCTGTCCATGGTGTCTTTGTAACATTACTGAATAAAGTTTGTTTTTATTTATACAATTTGTGATTTCATTTGAGATTTAGTGTAGAAACACACTATGCGGTACAGACGCGACTGAATTTACGTTCCAACGTGTTTATAATATGACACATTTTTAATAGAAGATGACACTCTATACCGAAATCACGTCGCCGAATATTGTATAAAAACTGCATCGCCGTCGAACTACACTTAAGTGAACATTCTTTAGTTTCATGTCATTAACAGAAAGGAAAATTATCCAGTTACAACGACGACGAACATTGATTCCAAATAAATAATAGCTCAATGTGTGTATCAATAAAACTATCTCGGCCGCCGCGCTTCCGTCTTGCCTGCACGTCAGTGATTCAAGTGCGACCGTTTTCGGTACCATATTTTGATCATGAGACAATACCACGACAACTCGGACCAGTTCGCTAACCATTACCGCGTCGGCAGGTGATCGCGCGCAACGGGCCCGACTGCGACCGTCTGCCGACAGCGCACACGTGCTTCAACGTGCTGCTCCTGCCCGAGTACGACAGCAAGGACAAGCTGCAGGACCGCCTGCTGAAGGCCATCTCCTACTCCAAGGGCTTCGGCATGCTCTAACGAGCCGCTGTGCATGGTGTCTTTGTAACATTGCTGAATAAAGTTTGTTTTTATTTATACAAGTTGTGATTTCATTTAAGATTTAGTGTAGGAACACACTATGCAGATATAGCGCGACCGATTTAACGCGGCTGAATCTTCCGACGTGTTCATAATATGACACATTTTTGAATGGAGGATGACACTATACCGAAATTAGGTCGCGTAATTTTGTATAGAAAATGCATCGCGCCGTCGAACTTCACTTAAGTGAAGATTCTTTTGAGAGTTTCATGTCATTAACAGAAAGGAAAATAATCCAGTTACAACGACGACGAACATTGATTCCAAATGAGTCGTATGTAGGTACACATTGAGCTAGTAGTAATAGCTCAATGTGTGTATAAAACTATCTCGGACGCCGTGCTTCCCTCTTGCCTGCACGTCAGTGATTCAAGTGCGACCGTTTAGTTATCGGTGTGTATTAGCGGGTGGTTCGCCGTTGTTATAACCGGATTCTACTGTAAGTATATCAAACATAAAATCAAAATAATATTTAATTAGTTAACATATTTTTATCGTGAGACAATACCGCGACAACTCCGACCAGTTCGCTAACCATTGCCGCGTCTGTAGGTGATCGCGCGCAACGGGCCCGACTGCGACCGTCTGCCTACAGCGCACACGTGCTTCAACGTGCTGCTCCTGCCCGAGTACGACAGCAAGGACAAGCTGCAGGACCGCCTGCTGAAGGCCATCTCCTACTCCAAGGGCTTCGGCATGCTCTAACGAACCGCTGTCGATGGTGTCTTTGTAACATTACTGAATAAAGTTTGTTTTTATTTATACAAGTTGTGATTTCATTTAATTATAGTAAGATTTAAAATTACTGACGCCGCCATTTAAAAATGCGCATGTCGCTTCGCCCTACGCTACGACACAATGTAGTTATTTATAAATAATGTAATTATTTTGTCGAAACAACGAAAATATTGTTGAAACATTAAGTTGAGAAAAATTATGAATTGCGCTAACAATCGCCATTTTGTTTACAAACGCTTGCAAACGCTTTTTTCGGCCAAACGCCCCCAATGATTCCAAATAAAATCGTATGTATAAAACTATCTCGGCCGCCGCGCTTCCCTCTTGCCTGCACGTCAGTGATTCAAGTTGGGCCGTTTTCGGTGTTTACTAGCATGTGGTTCGCCGTTGTTATAACCGGATTCTACTGTAAGTATATCAAACATAAAATCAAAATAATATTTAATTAGTTAACATATTTTTATCGTGAGATAATACCGCGACAACTCCGACCAGTTCGCTAACCATTGCCGCGTCTGTAGGTGATCGCGCGCAACGGGCCCGACTGCGACCGTCTGCCGACAGCGCACACGTGCTTCAACGTGCTGCTCCTGCCCGAGTACGACAGCAAGGACAAGCTGCAGGACCGCCTGCTGAAGGCCATCTCCTACTCCAAGGGCTTCGGCATGCTCTAACGAACCGCTGTCGATGGTGTCTTTGTAACATTACTGAATAAAGTTTGTTTTTATTTATACAATTTGTTGATTTTATATTAGTAAGATTTTAGTCTCAGGTTAATGAACTGTGCACCTAAGTCTGTTTCTCTCAAAGATACGATGACGGCCACGCGTTAATGACGTCATCTCACTTGACCGTTTAGGCGGCGAGGTATCTGCTATCTTGCTCACACGTGATTCTTAATAAGGAAAAGGATAGCATAACTGTCAAATTATTCGCTGCATCTATGGATATTCAAAATCGGAGTTTTCAGTGAACAACAGTTTCATGTCATTGACAGATAGAGCTGCGGCTGTTTCCTCGTGGTCCACCTATTTTGTAACCCCAGGGGGAAACAGCAGAGCTGCCAACGAAAAAATTGGTAAAGCATTTAGTTGTCAAAATAATGTAGGGTTAAAAATTAAGGAAACGATAAGTTAAAAAACATATTGTTTTGTTTAGTTGTTATATTTGCATAAAATTGAAATTAAAACTATAAATATTGAAAACTGTAAATCTATTCCATAATAACTATAAGCAATAACACCAAAATATTTAGGAACTTTTACCGCTAAAATTAAATAATGGTCTAAAGAGTTTGTTACTAAAATACCGCTTAACAAACAAAATTGGTATAATTCAAAGAAATTGTAATAATGATCTAATGAGCGTAATATCATTGTTTCTTTATAAAAAAAAAATATGTTAGATTCACTCAAAAGACATAATAATAATGCGTACTTAATTAAATTTTAATATCTATTAAACTATTACAATCTGTCGTTTATAAAATTGTCTCCTAACGTCCAGCCAGTGTGTAATTAGCTGATCAAATTTCTATTTCGATAAAAAAATAATTATGTAGTTTGTCGTTTGTTTGCGACTAAGGTACATTCTAGGGGGATGGGCACCACCGTTCTCAATAACATGTACGTGCGTACACTTGAGCACATCAAATAACCACTAACTGTCAAAATTCTTCAATTAATATTGATCCTTAATGCTGTTAGGTTTACAGTTAAAAATCGTTTGAAGATTTTTGACAGCCGTGTACTGTTTGAAATGCTATCCGTACAAGATTTGTTCAGACGAATATCTTCTGATGCGGCACGATGGTCTTGAGCCGCAGATCGTGCACGACCAGGGGGAAGGGGCGGCGGCAGGGGGGGCTGGGCGGCCGCGGCGTCGCCGACACGTCCGCCGATGCGCGACGCTGTTGTTGGAGCCTGGAAGATTTAGTCATGTTGAGCATTGGAATATGTGAGTGCTTTAGAATGCCAGCGGAAACGTAAGAGTGATAAATAATACCTTCCGGCCATTTTCGACCATGGCGGACGGTCTTATGAGCAGCCAGGTATACAGGATATATGTAGGTACATATTATAGAGCACAACTTGCACAAGTGCGCTCCCTATTCTCTTACTCTCATAGTTCGATGGGGCAGCAGTCTGACACGAGTCATAGAGAGGTCAGGCGCGCAGGACCAACGGATTAACGTGTCTTTCGAAGGACGGAGGAGCTCGAGATGATTTGTTTGGTCACCCATCCCATGACTGGCCTCTGCGAAAGTTGCTTAACTTTGCAATAGCAGGCCGAGCACGTTAACCACAGCGCCATCGAGCCGTCTCATCACATAATACCAACTACGCAAATGCCAACCGATCGCAAAATGACAACTTCTCAGAATGCCAACTTCTCAGTTATCGAGCTCCTCTAGACTAAGTATACCATGAGTCAGTATAAAACTGTTTATTGTGTATGATCCGATCGTAGAGTTCCACTAGTCGGTGAACCGACCTGTGCCTTGCGTCGCAACAACACGCAGCAGCCAATATAATCAGGAGGTTGGTTTGGCCGTGGGTGGTGGTGGGAATTGGTCAGTGTACTAACCTGTGCCGTGCGTCGCAACAACACGCAGCAGCGGAGACGGCGGCGGCGGCGGCGCGCGTGGCGGCTGTACACGCGGCGCGGGGACGCCTGGCCCGCCTCCAGCCACGACGCGTACGTCAGCGCCGAGACGCAATATCCGCGCGCATCTGAGATTCGGCCAATATAACCAGTAGGTTTGTTTGGCCATGGGTGGTGGTGGGAGCTGGTCGGTGTACTAACCTGTGCCTCGCGTCGCAACAACACGCCGCAGCGGAGACGGCGGCGGCGGCGGCCTGGCGGCGCGCGTGGCGGCTGCACACGCGGCGCGGGGACGCCGGGCCCGCCTCCAGCCACGCCGGCGCGCTGCCGCGGCGCGACGACCGCGACAGCGACGCGTACGTCGGCGCCGACACGCGGTCCACCTGGCCATAGCATGAGGTTAGTGTACAGTTATGTATCTAAACATCTAGATTTGATTATGGAGCCGTCCATTAATCATGTGATGTATTTTTTGGCATTTTCAGCCGCCTCCCTTTCTCCTTGGTGACACATGGAGAGGTTCAAGACTTAAGAGGGGAGTGGGTACTCCCCCACCCTATATCACATGTATTTTAGATGATCCCGGTGAGTTTGCCTTCAAAGGAAAATCTACTCTATTCTAAAGTAATAAGACCCCTACGCAAAATAATTAAAACAGCTCGTGGAACTTCCTGCCTTGAAATAAAGTTTAATTTCGTTTAAGAAATACATACATCTGCCACAGAGATAATTTAACGTGAAATGGACTATAGGCACCATGCGTAGCGATGACTCGGACATCTCGTGACAACTATAGAGGGCGCTAAAATCCCGTTTTTTTTCTGTGGTTTGACAGTAAAATTTGACATTTACCTTGGTCAGTTCGAATTCGAGTCACTAGATGGCAGAATAAGGCACGGTGTTTTCCGTGGTTTGACAGTAGAATTACCGACATTGAGATTGACATTTAGCTTGGTCAGTTCGAATATGAGTCACGAGATGGCAGAGTCATCGCTACGCACGGTGCCTATAGTGAGTACTCACGTCGAGCGTCTGCTTCTTCCCCTGTCGTCTCTTGCGCGGCGTGGTGGGGTCCCGCTTGCGGCGCGCGGCGGGCGGCGGCGGCGCGCCCGCGAACAGCCCGCGCTGCTCCGCCACGCGGATCATGTACTTCGCGTCTAGCCGGGTGATCTCCTGCGGGACACGTCACCCTACCCTTCTGTATTTATCTGACGCATTCGTGCTTATGTGGTACTTATTGGTAACACAGAAAACGATGTTCTTTGCTTGTCCAATAGCAAAATACCCCCCCGAGAGAGACTTTAATTCGGATACTTCAGTCTATTAATGTCCCAACACAGGGCAAAAATCATTTGAAAACATGATTTCGTTACAATGATGTGTTTTGGCGTATTCGTATGCCAAATTGGGGTTGGTGATCCAGGCAGTGCTTAGAAAATTCGACACCAATTTGCCCGACCAGGGAATCGAACCCAGGACCTCGAGACCACGGAATGGGACTAAATCACAAGACTCAAGGCGGAATTCCTTCTAATTAGCAGCGTAAAGAAGAGCTCAAAAGACAGTACTGCACTGCGCTATTCGCGATTCTTTACACTTCTTTAATAAAATAACATCACTTTAAGTCGCCTTTTTTCTTCTACTCGTAGTAAATACCCTTTTGAATTATTCATCCATCACAAAGTGAAGTTGTAATATCATTCAAAATTAGTTTGTATTTAGAATTCATTGATTTGATGGATAATAATGTTATTAAAGATACGTTAATAACTGAGTGGACATTGGTAATAAACACCAACCTTCCTTTGGATGAGCCCGAGGTAGCATCCGTCCCGGTCCAAGATGTAGTTGATATCCAATCCGTTGCCCAAGTTCGGCAGAGTCGTGAGTTCAAACAAGTCGCAGTCCGGCACCTGTAAGATGTTTTAGATCTTTATCATAGATGCTGGTATTCGGAAACAACGTTCTTACTAGGAATTGTGCATTTATTTAGCACTACCATACCATGTCGGGATCACAAGACCTAGGTATAGTATTGAAAATTTCTTGAAAAGAATTTCCAGTTTTTGTACTTCTTTTGTTGGTTCCTTATTGGAGGCTACTGGTATTAGGAAAAGCATTTAATAACTTTTTTTATGTTATGGGGAGACAAACGAACATGAGGGTCACCTGATGGTAAGTGATCACCGCTTCCCATAGACATCAACAAACGCACAATGGTTTCAGATGTGTTGCCTGCATTTAAGACTCCATACCCTCCCCCCAAACTGAGCTCTGGCGACCTTAGACACCAGCAGAAACATAGCACCACAGTTATGAAGTGCTACTTCACTGTGGTCTTCTGTACTGCCCCAGCGGCTCCTTCGAGTGGAAGTTCCACTAAGCTCTTCCTCTCTTTCCTGTCTAAAACTAATAAATCAAAGATTCAAGCCTTACAATTATATCTGGGCTATCCTTATCCGGGTCCCTAGGAAACATTTCCTCTGGCATCTCCGGGATCGGCCTGGCCTTCGTCGTTCCCGGCCGGGAACCCGCCTCCGTGCCCTCTCCCTGCTTGTTCAGAACTGATTCTCCACTCGGAGGCCTGGGGGGAAACATTGGAAATTATGAACATCAATTATGGGATTAAGTGTCACTGTTTTAGTTGTCATGAAAGATATGAACTGCAATTACAGTATTAACACCATTTTCAATCCAACAGTCTGTACAAACATTAATCAATGGACTAGTTTCACTGCCTTTTCGATAATGCTTGTTTACCAGTTGGCAAGAATATGTTCAGTTAATTTTACTACATTTTTAACGGACGTAGAGAGATCAAACTAGATGTCCCAACGAACTATGAGAGAGTGTGCGATTTGTCAGTCAATCACGCTGAAACTACTGACCGTATTTGGATGAAATTTGGTTTTCTACAGGCCGAGGCTGAATTAGACATAGGGTGCTTTTTATCCCGATTAAATGCTCTGATGTGATAGAACAGGAATATCGTACGCGGGAAAAGCCGCTGGTATAAACTAGACTAGTATTATTATAATTACCTAGTTCTCCTGGTGACGGGAGGTGACATGGAGCCCCGTCTCGAGGGCGATGCGTCGCTTACTGAGAATTCGTCATCGTCTTTGTCTGGTTCAAACTGATTTCCTGCAGCTGTTTCAAGTGACGTCGATGAATCTGTCACTATGGTTTCTGCCACTTCTTTTTTAGGACTCTGAAATAAAAAAAATCCTTACTTGCAGGATTTGCTCCAAGACACGAGCTGGGTGTGATACACTTAACTCTGAAATAATGCAACTTACTGCTGGCGCCGGTCAAATGACGGAATACGCTTTTCATCAGGCGAGCGTAGAATGCAACTATTTTTGATACCAACTTATTAAAAAAAATGTGAACGTCTGTCTGTCTCTCTTATTAAAAATCTACTAAACACTAACGTGATGATGATCTCTGTGTTTCTTCTTCAGCAAAGCGTGGCGCTCCCTAGCCAGCCGGTTCGCTTCGGCGACTGCCCGCGTCACTTGGGCCTGGTTTTCTGCCTCCAGCGCCGAGTGCGTTTCGTATAGGATCAGTTGGATCTGCAAGAAGCATAATCTTTAGCTATAGAACCTAAGTAATAAATAAGATGTCAAGTTATTTGAGTGAAGTACCTGAGGTTTCGACAGAAGAGTTTTCAAAGTTTTCTTCTGTTCTTCAAGTATCGATTGCACACGAGCTTTTCCATTTGAATCTATCTCTGATTCGGTGAGAATCTGTGGCAGAAAATTATAAACATCATAACATAAAAAAAAAGTTTGTTTTCCAAGTTTGATTTCTACTAGCAGATTTATCCAACCTTGCCCAAATTTCTACACATGGTCGGCATACCTCTCTTTCCAGGGGGTGGTAGCCAAGATGTCACTAGCGCGAGCGCAAGCTATGTGTGCGGGATGGAGATAAAATTCGCGGCGGCAGCGATAGCTCGCGCTCGCGAAATTGTTATCTTATCTAGGTCCAGGTGGTCACCTGAATGTTTAAACTTCACAACACAAAATTGAATCCTACTGTAACAGTAACAACAGGAATACCAGAGGACGTTAGTTATGTTACCTCGAGCATAGCCAGATCGCCGCCGCGCCCGCACACCAAGTCAATGGGGTCAGTGACGGCGGAGTAGGAGTTGGGCGGCGTGGCCAGCACGGCGACGACGCCGTCGAGCGCGCTGGCCACGGCGGGCGCGTCGCAGTGCACCGGCTCGCTCAGCACGCAGACCGCCGCGCTCGAGTGCGGCAGCTCCGACGCCTCGATGCCGAGCTCGCGGAGGGCGCACACGTAGCTCTCCACTCTGCGGGATAACAGCTGATATCAGTGGAGCTGGAGGGTATCTATACCGCTGCGATGGCAGTCAAAAGTTGCGAGGACTCGACCAAAATATAATCCCTCAATATCTCATTCGTCTGGAGATATGCTGCTCCTTTGGCATGCTCGATTGAAGAGGAGGACATGATCAAGCAAATTGGTAACAAGTGATTAAGATAAACCATCTAAGATAGAAGTGTATATAAGATTTGGAGCCTCATTTTTGAGTTCTGCCAAAGTTTCAGAATATTTTGGGGCGATAGCGACCAGATAGGCTTATATTGCCATCCCACAAACGAACTATCTATGTGAGCGGGAAGGCGATATGAGTCGCTACGTTAGCGTTGGCGAATAATCGTCAAAGTGGCATCTTCGCTAGCCTACCTTGTTCCAGATAGTTAGTGAACATCATACTTATCCCCGGCGCCGAAGACGACGAGCTTGCCCAGGTCAGGCGTGGCGGGCGCGGCTGGCGCCTTCGCCTTGAGCACGGCGGCCAGCTCGCGCAGCTGCGCCGCCAGGTACGCCGAGCAGCGCGGAGAAGACGCGTGCGTCTGCGCAACAACGCCGCGGAGCGAGTTCGCGCGGAGAGCGCGGCAGAGGGTCGACGCGCCTTCGCAGAACTCACGTTCCTTGCGGAGAAGAAAGTTTAGTACAATTTCATGATCCTACTACTATTATAAAGGCGAAAGTTTGTATGTGTGGATGTATGGATGTATGGATGTTTGTTACTCTTTCACGTAAAAACTACTGAATGGATTTGAATGAAACTTTACCACAATATAGCTTATACATCAGAATAACACATAGGATATTGGAAATCAAAATCCACGCGGACGGAGTCGCGGGCGGCCGCTATTCAGCTATAAAACGCTAAGTCTAAATGTTTGTCTGATAAATATGGAATTTCTATTTCTACTCGTCTCTTAATTATGAACCAGAATTTCTATTTCTTGATTAAGAGACGTGCTTGATGGAACTTCCACTCGAATGAGCCGCTCGTCTGGGGAAGTACCTCCACCTTTCAGAAGACCAACAGTGTCACTACACTGTACTAACATAGCACAACAGTTCGAAGTGCTGCCGCACTTCGAACTGCAGTGCCATTAATTCTGCTGTGGGTAAGGTCGCCAGAGCTTAATTGGGGAGTGATAGGCTTAAAGGCAAGCAACGAATCTGAGAAACTTGTGCAGCCGTAGATGTCCATGGGCAGCGGTGATCAGTTACCATCAGGTGACTCTCTTGTTCGTTTGCCTCACTAAAACATTTAAAAAATCTATCCGTTTGGCCCCAGGCAATGGTATCCACGGAACTTTCCTGTTTCATCAATATTTATCCGATATTACCAACAATAAAAAGTCCAAAATCATAAAGCAAAGCAACAAACCTGGAGAACTATCACACCGTCCTTTACCAGATCCAACTGGCCGATGCTCACGCCATTTGGCGGGCGAAGCGTGATGAACCTGTTAAAACAATTTGACAGTGGCAGTGACAGTGAAACAAAGGGACGATGAATTAACGAATTACTAAAATTAGAAAGCAATAAAACCGTTTACCTTGGACACACGCGATCGAACCGGTACTCCCCAGCGCAGAGCTGGCGGGAGTTGCTGTACGAGTATCCTAGTTCGTGTAATGTCTTCACCAATTGGGCCACTTTCCTAGAAGTACAAAAAAGTTCCATTTTGGGTCCAGGTCTTGCTGAGCCTATATTGATTCGTAAACGATTTGGGCATAATAATCGCATTTTAAGAAGAATGGAGTGTTTCTTACTCCCGAAGCTGTGTTCATCAAAATCCCAACTAATATTATAAATGTGAAAGTAACTCTGTCTGTCTGTCTGTCTGTCTGTCTGTTACGCTTTCCCGCTTAAACCTCGCAACCGATTTTGATGAAATTTGGTACAGACAATCTTTAGACCCTGAGACAGAACATAGGCTACTTTTTGACCCATTCCAACCCCCCATTTCCCCGAAATGAGGGGGTGGAAGTTTGTATGGAAAATCTAAACTACTTGAGTCAGATGCTTGAAAGGACATGGCCAATTCCTGCCTAGTGAAGTAGTGATGGCCACGAATGGCACAAAAGCACAAAATATATTAAATTAAAATATGAATTTTCATATATTTTACAATCTTGTAGAACTTGTCAGTATTTAAAAGAAATTAATTAGTAATTTAACTTCCGCTATACACTGCTTTTGAGAAAATGCGTTCCTTTCAACGTAAATACGGATAGTCTGCTCTTGTCCTCCATTGACACAATATAATATTGTAAGTATGAAAAACAGTGACATACAATAAAATATAGCTTCAAATATAAAACATCTTTGAAATTGTATCATTTAACGTATTATTTATCACCAACAAACTATTTTAAACATAGTATTTTATTATTTTTCCCAAAATGAATATTACTTTCAGCAGAAAGGAATGAATATTATTGTCATTATTTCGACAGTTATTGTCAAATATTTAAATCCGTTGCCATGGAAATAATGAACAATGCGTGACAGAGTAAGCGTCAGCAAAATTACGATAAGAGAAAAAGAGACAACAGTTTATAGGGAAATCACCCATTCCCTAAAAGATAGAAGTACTTCTGCCGAGCGGGTGATCTAGCTCGGGGACCGAGGTCCTTACTGCACTGTGTTGGTGCAGTCGTATATATGCTAAGTCGCGGCGGAAACTCTGCTAGCGCGATGTAGGTTTGTATGGAAATATCGCTTTGCCGTGTCAGCGCCATCTGTTCAGATATTTCGGAACTACTCCTTTGTGGCGATGTAGATAGGTGTCGCCACAGGACTCCCCCCCGAAGACCGGAGGGCGATGGTCATTGTAGGCGTCAGTGCGTGCAATCTGTGCGTGCTTGCCAGTAGAGGGCGCTGCTGTGAGCGCATGATGTCGGATGTGCCATGTCAGTCCTCGGTGAGTCGGGATGAAGGCAGAAACTCCGAAGCCGGATGAAGAAACCCTGTAAATCCGCCGCGGTTCGAATAGTGGGCGAGGAATCCGGTGTGTGAGCTGGGCCGGGAACCAGGAAGCTGCTTGAGCGGCTGCGAGTGGTTCCATGAGGCTGGCTGCGGCTGGCGTGTGCTGCGTGGATCACTGGAATGCTGATGACCTGATGGTGGAGTAATGGTGTTCCGGAGCGAAGGCTGCGCTGATGTCCATGTGCGGGGTCACCAGTTATAGGGACCGATCACGTCGGGGTCACCAGTATAGGGAAATCACCCATTCCCTAAAAGATAGAAGTACTTCTGCCGAGCGGGTGATCTAGCTCGGGGACCGAGGTCCTTACTGCACTGTGTTGGTGCAGTCGTATATATGCTAAGTCGCGGCGGAAACTCTGCTAGCGCGATGTAGGTTTGTATGGAAATATCGCTTTGCCGTGTCAGCGCCATCTGTTCAGATATTTCGGAACTACTCCTTTGTGGCGATGTAGATAGGTGTCGCCACAAGTTTTTTCACGGTACACCGTTGAGTAACCTTAGTAACCAATGTATCATGTCATCAATCAAAACAATGCTACAGTAAGGGATTGAAATGTTTTTTGCAATCTTTGTGTGTCTGTATAATTATAACCTCAAGTTCTTGGACTTTATTTGTTAATGATATTGAATGTTCTGATAGTAACGAGTCTAATGCAGTACGACATGTTTGTGGGAAATGAATTTGGTGTCTAGGCAAACGTTCCATAGAATGTTGGCCATGTCTTTTGGCATGCAGGTCCCTTAGTAAACTTGATGCTTAGTTGCAAAAGGATATTGCAAAATTCCCACGGGAACTGGAGTTAGCGGGAAAAAACATTCGTATAATGAAAACCGACATCCACGCGGACGAAGTCGCGGGCGGCCGCTAGTATGTAAATAATTGGTTAAGTACCTATTGCAATAAATGAGGGGTAATTCGGTTGGTATCAATTCTTATCTTATAATATTCTACGCAATGTGGAGATTTCCATTGCAGACGAATAATAAATCGGTTACTCTGTCGGTCTGGTGTCATCAGTATAATAAGTACTTAGAGATTTGTAAGATGGTAGGTACTAACTTGGCTTTGAAGGTGTTGACCCATCCAGTGACGCTGTCCTTGTGGACGCAGGCTGACATGCGTTCGTCACGCAAGTGGGGCGGCAGGAGATCTGACAACCTGTTGAAAACAAGGTTCGGAGATTAACATCATGTGGAAATTCAATCTTGATTATTTTCATGATCATCAACTGCTAAAATAACCTCTCTGTTGCTTAGTTAAAAACGGATGTTAAAAAACTATACCTGTAGTTGCTGTAGTTCGGTAATTATTCCGCTTGTCTGGACTACTGCAACTTTTGTTTGTCAGTAGGTAGGTTGTTAGGAACCACCGAACGAATAATACCCTTTAGTGGCAAGAGTTCGGTTAGTTATTTAACTTAAATGAAAAAAGCATGCCGAAGAATGTCATGAACGTTTGGAGAAGCCAGCAGCGGCCTGCTTCACGCCAAAGCGATGATGATGACAAAATAAAATCAGATATAAAATAAATAAAAGGACGTACGAGAAAGCTTTATTTTTAATGCGAATCCTGGCAATGGCAGCGGCGAAGTGGACCCTCTGCTCCCAGATGGTGCTCTCGATTTCCTTGAAAGGGCTCCCGGCCTCATTCAGCAGGCGCGTTGCTCTCTCGATCTCGGTCCGAGGCCGCGCCCCCCAGCGCCGGCGAGCCAACTCCATCAGGAAGAGCCAGACTGCATGGCGATGTTGGCTAAACTGCGATAGAAATGTTATTATGATAGCGTCATTCTTTGTAGCCCTGTCCATGCATTGACTACCATACTGTGAACCTCATCTATACAAATATTATAAAGAGGAAAGGTTTGATTTTTTGTTTGTTTGTATAAATTGAATAGGCTCCGAAACTACTTGGCAGATTTGAAAAATTCTTTCACTGTTGGATAGCTACATTCACCCAGAGTAACATAGGCTATATTTTATCCCGGTACGGGAAGTAGTTCCCCCGGGACGCGGGTGAAACCGCGTGACGGGCCGCTATTCAATATACATTGTCAAGACCACTGCCGGTTTTAACTCCGCCAGCTCCATGGCCGAGATTACTTCGAATGATAAGAAAAGGTCGAGGCTGCCTGCGGCGCCCCTTATATGCGGCGCCCTTATATGCGGCATTTTAATCTGTTTCTAATATTCATGGACTATGATCTCCATTACGTACATCTATACACTTTGTTTGGACCAGCCCTGAATTCCAAGTAACTCACATTTCACATAGTATCATGGAAATACCTACATTAACTACAAATATCCAAAATACACATAGGTACTTTTAATGGACTGAAACCCATCATAAATCAAATGTTTGAAATGTTGGGATTTCCCATACCATGACTTTATAAAGTGAAAATGTTTTGGCAAGGAAAACCATTAACACTAATGGTAGGTAGATTGTTGGCCGAAGATATAACTTTACCCAATTTGCTCCAACGACAGTTTAATCATCCACCATCTTAATTACCACACTCACTGAGGTGCCCTGCCTGATGTATTCTAATGCATTACTCCGTGATATTATTAAAAGGGACCACTTTGTCAAATCCGAATTTTACCGTTACCGATTCTTTCTGCTTACGAAAATAGATGTCGTAAATATAAAGCTCATTTTCGTGCGCGTCCTCAGCTCAGCAGTCGGAAAAGAAATGGCTTTGGTCACGAGAGTGGTGTAATGGCAATAATGCGATTTAGATGGGCATTACTTTTTACTTACATCTTGTCGAATCCGCCCTTACCGAACTTTTGGAACGGTAACGACGTATAAATATGCAACCTTGAAAAAGAAATCGTATTTTTAAGGCCTTCATTAATCATTCTACAAGTTCGAGAACTTGATATTGGGGGTTTGAAAAATAACAAGCACGGTTAGCGGGCACCTCACTGAACTGGAATGTTAAGAATCTAATTTATACTTAATGCCTTGGGAAACTTTTGTACTTCTTTAAGAAGTTAACTAGAGACAGGAAAAATTCGTTTCGCAATGTCGGACATGTTGTGATTCCTACTTAGGTGGGTAGGTACTTCGAATTGACAGTGGTATTCAAATTAACTACATAATAATGAAAACTTCGAGGTATTTGAAAAAAATTGTGCGTCCTTCCAGTTCCATTAGTGATTTCTTTACTGGCACGAATATTTAGCAATTTTGTATTTATAAGTTTCCAAATATTTTTTATCATTTCATTACAAAATATACGAGTTTTTCTTCCATTTCGTGTAGATCATTAATCTATTAGATAGATTTTTATAAATAATTAATATTAATACTGATTATAGCACAGGTGTTTTTATATGGTATGGTACATTTCTCAGTCCTAAGGTTAGTTCAAATTTTTAATGACCAGGATCATTTCAATCAAATAGGGCGTTTGGCTTGTATTTTATGGAAAGCTGGTGTCCTCATAGACAATTAAACAAATGTTTGATACATAGATGGCCTTCTTACCTCTGGAAAGTCGCCCAAAAAGTCTATGTCATCTATAGCTTGATCCAATATCGATTTATCTGTAAAAAAGCAAAATTCATCTGAATAAAACATACGCGATTCGCAAATACGCTCACGTAACTTGCGTGACAGCAAAGTATTCGTATGAATACGTGAAGTGTCCAACTGTCGGGTAAAAAACAGTAAAACACAAGTAAACCGTATATTCTATATATACGGTTTATTTCCGATATTACAAATTCTCCGTCATATATCTTTGGTAAAGTTCGAAGCCATCACGATACTTCGGTTGTTTTGGCATCTACATAAGTGGGTAGTTATATACAACTACCAAGTTTTTAGGCAATTTCAAATGTCAAGGCGGACTAAATATTCTACATTATTTCACGTCATTTGTTAAGCATTTCGGAATCGTCACGAACCAAATTCGGCTAAGTAGGTATTTATGACCAATGCCATCATTTCTAATCTAGAAAAATGTTAGGGAAGCATAAGAAACTTATTCTGAACTGTTTTAGAAAGACCCATTAGGGAAAAGAAGTATTGGAAAGTAACCTACCTGCTCATAAAGTAACATACAACATGATTCGTGCATAAATTAGTTCTAACTCCCACTTTTGTAAGACAATAACTTCGGCAAACTTATAATTAACACTCCCTTCTGACAAAACTTAGAACTCGGCAGTGGCAAAACTAGTATTTTAGTTTGGAAGTTGCAGTGTGAGTATTATCGTGACATAATCGTGTAGGCATCGCGATAAAAGTTAAATAGCGCCAAGAACAGCAGTAAGCCGGAACATAGCGTGTTGTAATTTACAGCTGAGTTGGGTTGCATTTTGTACGCTGAAGGGCTGCCTGGCTCTTATGAGACCACTTTTGAGATTCTTTCGAGTGGTGTAGCTATTAAAGTGAATCCTGATAAGATTAAGGTTTGGTAAAATTTTCGTATTATCCTGCGCCTGCATAATTTAAAATCATGTTTTCGTTACAAAGATGGGTTTTGGCTTAATCACCTCGCTTGGCAAATGCGATTGGTGACAAACCCCCGGGATGTGTTCAGAAAAATGGACCCAATTTTTGGCCGACCCACGAATCGAACCCAGGACCTCGAAACCACGGCACGCTACTTAAATCACTAGACCATCAAGGAGTTTTTAAAATGTTCGTAGTAACAAACTAAATAGTTATAAAAACTGTAGCTTTGGAAACAGCCGTTTTAAAATGATTATAAATGTTACTGTGGAGTAGTAACCCTATAAAAGAAACATACGTGTTGTATCGCGACCACCTGAACCTTGTAAAATATCTTTCAGGTTTCAATTTTTTCCTACGTTTATAACTTCACAAATCACCTTGCTATCCAGTGATTTACAACTTATGGTAGCAGTAAAAATGAAAACAAAGTTTCATCGTAAATCTCTAGCAACTTTTTACGGCTTTCGTCTGTTACCTTCACGTGATAAAACTAACAGGACAACTTCAAAATTTGCCAAATGTGAAAAATTATTGCTCAAATTATATACAAGATCACGCAATATCCAAACTCATAGGTAGTATATACTTACAATTTATCATATTTTCAGTAAGTACATATGTAGGTAATACAATTCTCGAAAGAAAGACATCACCAAAAATAAGTTCGTGGTGTGACGCTGACCTTTAAAGAAGACTCGATTCGTTTATTGAAGGTTGAAATGTCGTATTGATTCTTGAGATTTATTAAAACTTTCCTGGGTTAGACTCATGCTTTGATAAGTTATTACATTTTTTCATTTCGTTTTTGATACTCAGTGAAGCTACTAATATAATGAAGACACAAGATATATCAACTTTTTGCACAAATGGGGACAGCATACTTAATGATGACAAATTAAACCGCTCCTAAATATTTTTTACTTTTTAAATGAGTTTATTTTTGATATTTTTGTATTTGTATTGTATTTAAGATTTTTAAATAAATTCTGGAACATGCAACAAAACTATGAAAATTCAGACTGAAAATTAGCTTGAAATTAAACCACCAAACCATGAAATCATAAGTACTTACATCTAAAAACATCGTATATAAGCGAGTAGACACATCGCATTTCTTGCTCATCAGCAAAGTCCACGTCTAGGGGCGGCTTACACAGCAGACGAGCCGCTTTCAGGACCTGGACACAAAGTTTATAACACTTTGGTTTATTTGATCTGGTTGAGAACGCGGGAATAATTTGGCTGATTGCAGCACAGGATCGGTTTCGAGATCCTCTATACCACATGGTCGGGATATACTCGTAGTTCGACTGCTATCGAAGGTGATTAAGCTAACCTGTCCTCTTCATTCCACGGCGCCCACTCCTCGAACGTTTCCTCTATGGCCTTTTGATCTTGCGCCTTACCACCGTCGTTATCCCTATACCACGTGGCAGGAATACACATAGTTTGACAGTTTTTAAAAGTGTTTATACTGACCTGTCCGATGTCCCAGGCAGGCCCCGGAGCTGTCTTGACGGCGACAGGCGGCGGTGCGTTGGGGTTCTTGGTCGGCACCACCAGGCTCCACGGCGCCCACTCCTCGGGCGGCTCCTCCATGGCCTTCTGATCTTGCGCCTTGCCGCCGTCGTCCTCTCTATAGTACGTGGCGGGAATATATAGTTTTACGGCTATGGAAGGTGATGAAACTGACCTGTCCGATGTCCCAGGCAGGCCCCGGAGCTGTCTTGACGGCGACAGGCGGCGGCGCGTTGGGGTTCTTGGTCGGCACCACCAGGCTCCACGGCGCCCACTCCTCGGGCGGCTCCTCCATGGCCTTCTGATCTTGCGCCTTGCCGCCGTCGTCCTCTCTATACCACGTGGCAGGGATATAGTTTTACGGCTATGGAAGGTTGGTTGTCAACACTACACCTTTGATGCCATTGACGGAAGGTTAATTTTGGACAAAAATGTCCAGCACACAATTCGGAATCCTTCATGGGCATCTTAATATTGTGCATCAGTGAATGTGATAAATTGGGTATATGGCCTATCTCCCTATCCATCCAAAGGGAAGGCCTTGCCCCAGCGTTAGAGACGTTAATAGGCTCACGATGAATTCGAATTAAAAACAATTCAGAGATCAGAATTTGAATAATTCAAGGGCATCTCAATATTGTGACTTAGTGAATAAACTAGTTATTAAAGATAGTTGAAAGAAAACATTATGCACAATAAAGACGTAATGTGAAATTCGGTGTTATAAAAATCTTTAATATAGTGAAAAGAAAAATACCTATTGTGAAAGATTAGAAAGTTGAAAAATTATTAAAAGGTACACCTATACAAGGTTGTACAAAACCTATGAAAAATTGTACAATCACACGTGCTATACAAAAGGAATACAAACCCGTTCAAATTTGAACATCTCGGTGTTGACCAGAGACTTGAAGGTGTAGATAGAAAGGTAAAGTCTGATTAGTCTGTACAAGAGTTATTTTAAGTCAAAGCTTTACATATGAACAGCTTAATTAAGTTTTTGGCTTTATATTTATGTACAATCAGTTTATTTCACCAGTTATTACAGGTAGGTAAGTGATGTGAAGAGGACTTAACGTGTCAGCTCCGCATCCGGTGATAACAACGTGGTGGTCTGTCAAAGCATTGTAACATCACACAAAACATTGATCTGATACCAAACTTACTTTTAACATTTGGTACGAGATCAACAAATCTAACACAAAATAGACATAACATTCCAACACAAACAAAATGTTCATCACGTCCTTTCAGTGGGTGTTTTCCTAAGGCTTGTTATTAATGTAAGTATTGTAGATTTAGCAAATCTGGACATATTATCTTCACTTATGAGCCAATTGAGTAATAGATTTAAAATCTACGCGACGAGCAGTGACCAATGCGTAGACTTGGACATTTACAAACGATGTGCTTTTGAAGAGTTTCCTAATGAAAATGCTCGTTTGATACATGCTATCTTGTGACATTCCAGTTGTTTAATAACTGAATGGAAACTTACGCTATCCCACGAGTAATTGGTTCATTTAGGAGCATGTTATTCTCCGTTTAAATATGAGACATACTGGTGACACACACAACATTAATAATTTCACTATTACAAAAATGTCCCCATTCTTTTACATAGTAGTTGGTTGTTTCGTAACACACTAAAGTCAAGTTTTACTAGAATCAAATAATGTTTATTTTTTTACTCCTACACAATTTTCTTTTTATACGAAAGGTGACATTTTGCAACTGTTTGACCAAACGACACACTTTTATTTATTTATTCAGATTGTGGCCAGTTCGTTGTTCGATTCAATGTTGTGTTTAAAACTTTTTGAGTCCATAATGAAATAGCTAAGTAATAGAAAATAACCTTCTTTGATTATAAATATTATATCATGGAAGCGATGTTTTGTTTTAAGGTATCACAAAATCACTTTTATGTTGTTGCATTTTTGTCATTTCAGATGTCTTGTCTTCATGATCGCCGATTATTTCGTGCACCTGTGCAGTTTTCATTTGCAAAAAAGGTATAAAACTTAATCAACTATGTACATACAAACCATAAAACTTTACAGTAGGTATGTGTGTAGGTAAAGCCTTATGACTGCAATGCTTTTCAATACATAATCATAGAACATGGGCGAACCACGTAGATTGATGCAATCGAAATGGCAGATTGTAAGGGTTGCACGGAGTTATACTGAGATGTTGCATGCAACAGTGAACATTTTACCTTGCATAGTTTCTATACTAGACGTTAGTAGGCATTTTACCGAAATCTCAGGCTTGTGCCAATATCATCCACCGCGGACCAGTCACCTTCAAGATGTCGTTGGGCCAGCATCTCGTAACAACTAAACAAATTATTACAAAGTTATGTACTAGCCTCTGCTTATATTTTCCATCCCTGTGCTTTTGGAGGGAAAAGGCGAAGTCTATCTACTTACAATGCCAAGAGTTAGCTTAACCGCTTTTTGCTTACCAAATTAATGAGACGTGGCAAATTCTTCAAAATATAAGCTGCAAGAAAGATTGTAACAGATAGGTCGCTCTAGCTAGGTACCTACATGAAAGTACAGGATACAGTCATTCACCTCTTTTTCTCATATTTCTCCTCCTCCACTCGTCATGATGTATGAATAATACCTACTATCGTAAGGCGTCGGTTGTTTATAAAAGTAATTTGATCCTTCCGATTAATTTCAAAAATTACTGAACTTGAGGGCCATCCTTTTGTAGACGCAAGCATCTAATCACTCTTACAAAAGTGTCGACCATCTCAGATATTTTTTCCACTAAAATAGAGTTAGTCGTAGAAAGAATTTTTGACGTATTACCTACTGGAAAATACCTTGAACACCTACGGTATTCTGTCCTTCAGGCACCCTACAAAAGTGTTTTCAATTCAATTGATTGCTACAGCGTCTACCTAGACGGGTATTTGCCATGTATAACATTAACATTACCCACACGAACGCACATGTATGGGAATATAAAATACAGGGCGGGTCACGGTCGCCGCCCCATATACACCCACCTATGCCAATTTGAGCCCCGACAATGTTACAGAACGGATTTTATTATCAGCTGTTTATAGGCTTTCATGTATAAGCCTTGTACATATTGTTGGGAATGCCTTGGAAGTCGAACATGGTGGTTGCTTGCTGATTCATATAATTTCCTGTGGATATAAATTGATTAACAAGTACGGGGTCCTCGTAAAAACAGACTCAATCTATCGGTGTTTTTGGGCATTACATAATTCAATTGAGGGAATGAGTATTTCAAATGAGTATGTATTATATGGAAAAGACTGCTTCTTTTCATTGACATTCTCAGCTTTACCCGACATAACTGTTGCTGAATGAAAGGGCATTTGGTTGCAGTTAGGAGCCTAATTATTTTATAAATAAATCATAATTAATGCCTTGGACAAACACACAATTGCCTTGCCCCAAACTAAGCTCGAAGCTTGTACTACTGGATGCTAGGGAAAGGATAGAATTTTTTTTTTATGGCAGTGGCGGCAAACGATCTAGCGGGTCGCCTGATGGTAAGCAATCACCGCCGCCCATGGACATCCGCGACACCAGAGGTATCGTTGATGTGTTGCCGGCCTTTCAGAACATCCAATTAGACATCCTTAAATACTTATGTATCAACATCCATGCCGATGTTCATCACACGAACATTTGCCCCAAGTTTGATTAGAACCCGCAGCCTTGGTTTTGTAGCTAGGGTCTCTGACTACTACGTAGACCAACGAGCCCGTATAATATGGTTAAGTTATTTCTTTTTATGTGAAAGGAAGGCAAATGAGCCAGCGATTCAATTGATGGTAAGTGATCACCGCTGCCCATGGACATCAACAACTTTTCAAGGGTCGCAGATGTGTTGCCTGCCTTTAAAAACGCCATAACCTCCGCAACTGAGCTATGTCGATCTTACTAATCAGCAGTAACATACCACAACAGTTCCAAAGTGCTACTTCACTGTGGTCTTCTGTAAGGAAGAGGTACTTCCCTCTCATTCGAGTGGTTCGTTTGCCTACCTATCACATTAAAAAAAAAACAACAAATATAAGAAGTAGCCTCATTCAAAATCCTAATGCAAAATCTGGAATGCTTGTGCATTAGCAAATATACTTACGTTTCCAAATCCTTCTGCATCCCGACGAGCAGGAAGTACTGCTGCAGCCTGTAGTTGTAGTCGCTGGGCAGCACCAGCTTCTCCGCCTCGCTGGTGTCGCCGACCTGCCTGGCTGCGTCTTCTTCCACCAGCAGCTTTGCCAGCATCTTCGGGTATACCCCGAAGAGATTGCCATCGCTGACCTCGCTGACAGCGACCCATAGCGCGTTTGCATCGTAATTAGTCGACATTTTACAGTCATTTCAATTTTTAATGTAGTTAAATAAATAAATTCTCGATCTATCTATCTACTGTTTCAACGCGGAACTTTGGAGCGAAATTCCGCGTGGGAAAGTTTAAGCTAGCGTGCGCCCCTTTGCGAAACCTTTTCTTCGAGGGTCGCCCGCCTACTGAGGCCGTCGTCGACAAGTCGTTAGTAACTTGTTGCTTTCGATTCTTTTCTGTGTGTTCAGAGTTTCAGACATGAACGGAAGTCGAGGGAAATGTGCCTGTTATAGTAACAACCAATTAACTCTTGTATTTTTAGCCTAGAGCACTCTTTTTAAAATTTTATGTAAGTACCAGTCTAAATTTATCCAATATTTGTTGCATGATTCATCTATTAGGTATTCTATTTACTTAATGAAATATCAACTAACTAATGAGCAAATTCCGTGATATAAATAGGTACTCTTTAAATAATATTTATAAGTAAAACTCCTTGTAATAAATAAAATAAATATCAACCAATATTAAAAAATAAAAACCTGCAATAACAAAGTCACTTTGACACTCTTTATTGTTAAAAAATCCAAAACCCTAAAAGATGTAACGATATCTCCACAAAAACATGCAACAACTGATATAAAATATGGAAAATACAGACTCAACATGAACAAATAGTTATTTCCGACTTCCGACAAGTTCTAGATACCTGCAGGCAATGGATCATCTGAACCCAGAGGACAGCTACGCTGAACGTCGACAGCTCTTCAAGAATATCTGGGAAACTGCGATGAATATCGAGGAGAAAGACGCCGACATCATGAACAAACCGAAAGTTATTAAGTAAGTTAATACGAAGATAGAAAGATGATTACACAATACTTCTGCGTTCTGGAGTTCTTGTCAATATTGTAACATAGCGAAAAATGTAGACCTCAAAAACATGAAACTTGTATTAAGTACTTACAAGGGAAATACGTTGTATAGATTTAGGTGCTGCTGTTGTGTAGTTAGTATGGGCGCCAAGTTAAATGTGCCTTGTTACTATTTCCAGGACATTGAGACTGGACGAAGTTGATCGTTGTGGTGTCAACAAGAGAAAGAAATTGAAACTGAAGAATCTACGCCATGTTTGTAATAAGATTTTGGACTTCTGCGATAAGCAAGAAGCAGATGACCAATTTTATGAACAGGTAGGTATCTACTCCTATACAATTGATTTTAAACTTTTGATTTTTTACGAATCGTTGTTGTTGTGTAAGGACTATGAATAACTCTCATTTCTTGTTTTAGATGAATGCCGAAGGTCAGACACCAGCTTGTCTCATGACTGTTCCGAAAACTAAAATTAAAAGCGCTAGAATAAAGAAGAAGATTAAGAGATCCAAAAGCTTACACGCGCACAGTAGGAGTCCAGCAGCCAGGGCCACTAAATCCGAGAGAAAAAATGAGTTCAGCGCAGCGTTCCCCAACAAAACCTCAAGGAACACCTCACCTATAATAGCTACAAGAAATACTAGGCAGAACAGAAATAAAATCCAAAAAACATCAATAACTATCCAGGACCTGACTATAAAAGGAAAGCGAATGACAAGACCTAAAAGAGATTCCCAGGGCCATTTTTTACAAACGCCAGGTACCAACAACGGAATGGCCCAAGTTTAAAATTAAATCCTGAAAGAACCGTTTTTCATGCGTTTGTTAATTTTCAGGTGTCGCAAAGTACAATAAAAGTTATTACTACGTTGATATCAAACCTATAGAACGAACCCAAAGCCCCAATAAAAAGCCGCTACGCATACACAAAGTAAATATCAAATAAAACTAAAAATTTAATAACGGAACATGCACTCGTTATACCAGATCTTAAAAATTAAGTTAAATCGGTTCAAAAGCTTTTAATAACTAAAATGTAATGACTAATTTCAATATCGTGTAACATTTTACTGCTGACAATAATAAAAAGCCATTAAAATAAAAGTTATTTCATTTTTAGCTTTTGTTTCGTCTCTTCTCTTATTCGTAATTTCGTATGTGAAACTTTCGAATTCAGCGCCAAATTGGGTATTGATGGATTCGTTCGTCCGTATGCATCATTACAACATTGTCTTAACTATGATTTAAATAATTAAAAATGGAATTTAAATTCCTATCTGAAGAGTTTATAATAAATTTAAATAAAAATGATTTATGTAAAATTTCATCGAATGGTAAGTACTAAATTCTTGTTTTTCTTCTGTGATCATCAGATAAGGAAAAACAAAAACGGACATAATTTATCTGTGGCAACATTTAGTGCCTTGCTTGCACATAATTTCTAACGAATATCGATGAATAGTCTATACAATTTTTAAATATTGTTTTTTAATTAAGAGTGTTTATTTAATATTTAACCATTCGCTTTAAAAAGAAAAACAAAGTAATGTGATGAAATAATATCAGTGAAGTATAAAAACGGGATTTTATTAACAGGTTATCAACTTGCCTGTCACTTAAACAACTCGATGTCGATAACCGATTCTTGGTTTAACTCACACATCACTTTTATTATTATACTGCAAAAAAAAAGAGTTTACCATTTAGTTGACATATGTCTCGGACCTCTCGCTCTAACGATAGTGTTGAAGAAGTGAAGAAGCGTGTTACAAATGTCAAAATTGTCAAGATGTGTACATTTTAATTTAGTCGATTGTTTTTCCCGAATGAGGCATACAGATTGACCCATAAAAATATAAAATAAAATACAGTTTGGCACTTTAAACACAAAATAACGTGATGTCTTGAAAAATAAACAATTCTTGCGTTATCAGGAAGTCCTCCTTAGGTAATAATTGTTGAGTTTTCGATAATTTATTGCGTTTTTAGTTTCGGCGTTGATCAAATACCAAAGTTTTTGTATCGTGTTATGTGCATTTTATAACAGTGCTCTTATTGTTTTAATTCCCACGCTCATTTGATTGGTGTTTTAGACGCCTGTTGAGGGCCGTCCGATAATGTCAGACTACGATCTTCAATTTGAAGCCGATTTGGAGAAGGCCCAGGCTTTGAGTTTAGAAAGTCTGGCTTTGGAGCAATTCCGTCGGCAGAAGCAAATATCTAGCGCAGGTAATTGACGTAACGTTGTTTAATTTGTTAATTATTTTTATGCCATTTTATTTGGCACTAGGCCATCTGATGGTACAGGGACAGTGTGGCCTATGGCCTATAAAACACTGGGCCAAAATCTATAAAAGCCAGCTCTTTATGTGGCTACTATGAAGGCCTCTCTTATAAAGAATAATTAAACATATCAACTAAGTTGAGCGATACAGACTGTGTCTATGTAACCCACACTTCAACAAGTTGTTGGGATGATGATATCTTTACTAATAAAATAAAACTGAAAAGTTTGTTTGAATGCGCTTATCTTATGTTCAAATTAAAAAAGTTTTTTTGTGTTGGATAGTCTCATTAGTTGAGGAAGGCTTTATACCCACATGGACAGAGACGCAGGCATCCGCTAGTGCTCTTAAAAAGTAATGAGTTCAATGCTTATTTTTATTATTGCCACTATATTCTTTAGACTAATTTCACTGATAACTCCTCTGTTAAGTAGTCAACATACCTTCTTATCAGTATCTTCTTTGTTTACCAAAGATAAAATTGGGCTCTTTATAAACAGTTGAGAATTATAAAGTCTAATGATTCTGGTCTTGATTTGTCAAAGGAGCAGTTTATCCAATCCAGTAAAAGTCATGAGATATGAGACGAACTTCTTAGCTATCCATGGATTCTCCGTGCGGGTGCCGGGTCCATCACGTGGAACAGAGAGGAATGTCAGTCGGCGCCTGGGACTTGCGACCCAGCGTGTAGGTTTAAGGGGCCCCTTTATAGTATACTAACGATCACCTCCACCGATGACATTCCTCTCCCTTCCCAACCATATTTGGTATGAGCCGAGTAAAGCAGCTTTAGTTGCTCTTTCCAGTAACGAGCTAATATTAGATCTTGGTAATCCTAAGTCCTTCAGTAGGTTGTAGAGAGATTTCGCTGGTATACCTCTCGCACCCACTTCCACAGCATACAACCGTGCTATATAACCATTTTTAGTCATTTCGTTGGTTAGGTCATAATACTTATTTGTTTTAAACGCGTGATCTTTGGGAATGTTTGTCTCCCATGGAACAGTAAGTTCTACCAACAGTACGCGCTTAAGTTTTCTAGAATAAATGAAAAGGTCTGGTCTAGACGACGATAACGCAATGTCCTCTGGAATACTGTAGTGCTTTTCATACGTGTCCATCATGATCTTCCAATCTGGAGCTACACTAACGATGGAGTAAGGTTTGACTTTGGACTTCTTGGTAGATCCTTCCTTGACGAAGTTGATGTTCCTTGTATTCGTCGTCAAACCTTTTGCTGCTCTTGCTATTGAAAGGCTCACCGCTTCACGTATGATCTGCAACACTCCGTCATGGCGGCGAGAGTAGTGCCCTCTGTCTAGGAGTACTCTGCATCCCACCAACAAATGCCTTGCGGTACCTACGGCCTCACCACAGAGCAAACAGGTTTTGTCCACCGCCATTCCCCACCTTACAAGGTTGCTCTGATCGGGTAGGGTCAACTGAAAGGCATTCAGATAGAATTTAAGCAGCGCTGGAGACCAATCGTACAGTATCGACCGCCACTTCAATGCCAAAGGGATACAAAACTCACCAAGGGACACCCACTCGTTTTGCATTTCGAGATTAAGCGCATGTACTCTATACTCGTTATCTTCATCCATTCGCAGAAAAGACTTAATGATGTTCCGGTCATCCTCTCTTCCTCGACATCCCAATCCTACCCTGTTTGTTTGCGCTCCCACCATAAACTGCTTATGGAACCGTAGCCTAGACTCTAACTCACTCATATTCTTATCTTTTGGGAGTGTTGCCACTGCGTTGTCTTTCGATTTACCCAGAATGTGCAACTTGGTGACTCTAAGATGTTTGTATAGCTCCGATGGCTTGTTTAAATTCATCCCAAAACTATTTTTGCCCCTAAATAGTGTAGAGGGGTCTGCCGAGTGAGCTAATCCAGTCCAAGACTTCAACGATTTCACAACAACGGCATCTAGTCGCGACAAAAGGGTTTTTCCGAAGTCGTACACGAGGAAAGGCCAAGACAAGCGCGATGACAGGTAGTTGTTGTAGATCCATAGCTTCTTAATGTTCCCTATAGGTTGGTTCTCAACCCTACTAATGGAATCAATGAAATCCTCAACAATACCCTCCAAAGATGGTGTGCGGCCTCTATAGTCTATCTTTCTGCCTAGAAATTTGAACGGGAGCGCTTCAGAAATTGTGGCAACATTCTGACCGCCAATCGTGAGTCCAGGGTCATAAGATGTAAATTTCGTATCTCGTCTACCCAGACATAAGCAATAGCATTTACTTGGTTTCACCTTCATGCCGTCAGTCCAAGCACAGAACTCATCCACCTTTTTCAATAACACTTGACACTGCTTCGGGTTTCGTGTCAAGATTGCGAGATCGTCAGCAAAGGCTAGGATTGATTCTGTGTACTGATTATTGATTTTAAACCGATAACCCCATTTCTTCTCCTGTAAAATCAAAGTGTCAATTAAAATATTTATAACTACATTAAATACTATAGGAGATAAACAGCATCCCTGAAATAGACCAATATTATAATTTAAAGGTTTTGTGTAACCGTCTTTACAGCTAATTACAAAAGATAAATTAGAATAATATGACTTAATCAAATCTAAAACCAAAGGGGGGAAGTTATACCATTCTAACGCGAAAAACATCAGCTCGTGCTGAACTGAGCCAAATGCATTCTCTAGGTCAATCCAGCACACCGCTATTTGTCTTTCGTGTTTCCTGGCATCCTTTAAACTTTCCGCCAACAATGTGTTATGTTCTAAGCAACCAGAAACTCCTGGTAAAAACCCCTTCTGGTGCTTTGGCGTAAAGTATTCGTTGTTTAACATAAATTTTGACATTCGATCTTGCAAGATCGAGAAAAATATTTTCGATATAAAAAATATTTTCGATTAAAATCAAAGTTTTTAATGAAATTACTTGAAATTTTACATCTAGGTTTATCAACAATGAATATTGAATTTGCTTTGGAAGTAACATCATTTAAGGCAGACCTTAGCTGAGCCAGAGCTTCTTGCGCTATTTCAAACATAGTGTATCTATTCTATTTGTTTTATATATTTCTTAAGTAGACAATTAACTCTTATTTACATCTATGCAACAATTTGATGTACTGTACATAAGTAAGAACCACTTAAATCATACAAGTTACTTCCATTCTAGAAATGAGATCAATCAAAATTAGAAGATGTGAAATGGAGGAATTGAGTCCAGTGTTTTAGTTACAATAAAATATCAGTGTAAAGGAAGGAAAGGTCATTAGCCTCTGTTTAAATAGAGCAATGATTAGGTGTTAGTGATTGACATAAAATGTTTAATTTTATTATAATGTTTTCTTTCTATTGTAAACATTTCCTTGTGTAGTTTCTGCCTTCGTGGTATAGTGGTAACAGCGCTGTGCTCAAAAACCTCAGAGTTGGGGGATTATATTCCGCGGGGTACACTTCCACTTTGTGTAGGTTTTCCTAGTTTGATTATGACATTGCAGGCTTGAATCACCTGATTGTCTGATAAGAAGGATGATTTTGTGCTTCTGAAGACACGGTAAAGCCATTGGTTTCAACTTTGATCCAAATTGTCTGGTATCCCTGGCAGTGGCAACAGACGTCTGACCTCCGTAACTGTAAGAGTTCAACATCTGTTGCTCCATTGTAATTACTGGGCTGGTTGATTCAGGATCTTAGTTTTAGCGTAGCCTGGGCTAAAAGGAAATGGCTGAGCATGTTACTGGGAGAGATGCTAGCATAATGATGATGATCCTTGTAAAGTCGTATCTTGTATTCATAAACTCATTGTGTTATTTGAATGTGGTAATAATTTCAGTGTTGTTCATAATTTTCAAAGTAGTATGACAAAGACATGATATTATTTCTCTTCTATGTCATGAAGATAATTTAGATAATAGTTTCTAATAACAAATTATTCTGTATGCAAAAGGTTCCAAAGTAAAATAAAATGTTTTGAATTAGAAAATACCCAACCAATGTGGGGTATAAACCACTCTTTAATTAAGCTGTTTAAAAGATAATTCAAGGCTGCATTGATTAAAGGAAAGTAATGTGTTAGTCATTAATAACACCTTTTATCATTAGTACCTACAGTCCTATAAGTGTATACCTAGTTGTAATGGTGAGTTGAATAGATGGGCTGCAACACTTTCCTTAAAATATATTGTTATAATTTCAAGTAACACAATATTGTTATTATATGTACTGTACAAAAAATTAAGTAATGTATATTTATTTGTATGCCCTAAATGTATGTATGTTAGTGATTGATCACCAAGGCAGAGTTTACTGGCTGCTGAGATGTAGGTATCTATTTTATGGGGTAGTTTGAAGCTAATTTCAAGAGTGGTAGAGTTTAGTGATCCTTCCACTCGAATTAGCCGCTACTCTCATTCGGGAAGTACCTCCACCTTACAGAAGACCACAGTGAAATAGCATTTTGTAGCTGATGTGCTATGTTTCTGCTAATAAGTAACGGAAAACTTGGGGTATGGTACCCCATTCCCCAAGCTATGCCATAACTTGGGGAGGGTATGGGGTCTTAAAGGCAGGCTACGCGTCTGAGAACCTTGTGCGGTTATTGATGTCTATGGGTAGCGGTGATCACTTACCGCTATGTTTGTTTGCCTCCCTGTAACATAAAATAAAGGCTACATACAATGAATGAAACGCATCTGAAATGTTTGCAAATATCATACAACCAATATTATTGTCACTAATCTTATCCGGTATTATCAAAATGTCGTGTTGATTAATTCTATTGGTTTATTTGTTTATCTGATTAACACTGTGTCTGTAGATAATGCCCCGAGCATCGCTAGTGCGCGGCGTCGCGACGAAAGTGACGGACCCCCGCCCGCGCTGCCGCCGCCTCCGAGGAAGCCTCCGCGCGGACGACCCTCAGCGGATACCCCCAGGTGAATATACCCAAATTTTTTTATTCTGTTATGCAGAGTCACGCAATTTTGAACCTTATGCGCTTATGGTAAGGTCTAAAATAAGTGCGAGTAAAAGTTAAGCACATGCTCTGTCTGCCTTGTAAGGATACATACATTGGTTTTGGTGATGATGGACATTGTCTAAGTCTTGGATCAGTTACATACAGAGAATCTTAGATCGGGATCACAATAAGATACACAGGCACTGTCTTTTTATGTCCGTTGTCTTCATCTTCCATCATTGACCTAGATGGCTGCAAGGGAGGGAGAGTATCCATTCACTGCACCGCGGACAAAATCTATGGGTCAGTAACATATAGGGCTGCCTTTTACCTATTAGAGACCCTGGGCACATGGGCCTTTCAATTCAACCTCTGGTTTGGTAATCGTGGGGCCCTGAGGCCCTGGTCTTTGTGATTTATCAAATCAAATCAAATCAAAATCAAAATCAAATATCTTTATTGCGATTGAAGGTACATTATGGTCTTAAAACTAGGTCACAGTTCAGCACATGCTCTTATATCGATTGCCCTGGTCTCTGGGGCCTATATCGGGGCCCTGGGCAAATACCCAATGTGCCCAGTGCGAAAGAGGGGTCTGATAACAAAGTTCGTAACATAATTTATAATGCAATTTGCCCTATGCTATGAAAAGAAGTCATTGAAGCTAGGACCCTTTATTCGCTGGATTGCGAGATCATGTTTGACAAAAAAAGTTTGCGTATATTGCGGAAATACATAAACCAATTTAATAGACCTGTTGGGGTCGATTCGCATTTGTACGTTCGATATAATTTGTTATCATTAGCGAGTAATGTAGGCCGGATGCGGAAGGCGGGCGACAGAAGCGCGCAGAAAGACACATGTCCAGCCTACTGTGACTATATGCTGAGTTACGTGGGGCTATATAGTAAACAAACAAATTATATAGGATTCATAATATGTCTATAAGTAGCACTATTAGACGCTAGTTGTGCCAAGTTTACTGTGGACCAAATATGGGAACATAAAATTTTTCGTTGATATTATTCAGAGATTGCAGGTTAGATTGGTGTCGTATCTTTACGATCGTATCATAAAATCTTGTCCTATCTGGGAATACAACCTAGATACTCATCGAGTTTTACTCGGTATCTAGAATGAGGAACCAATTCCGGTACATGTCACTTTCAACTACGAAAAACACTAGTCGTAATTATCAGTTTGCTCCAAATATACAGAAGCAATGCGATTAAAACGATATGAACAATTAACAACCATTAGTGTGTCGGAAAATAAAGGTACTACCTACTGCTTGTTTGATAATAACATAAAGCATTAGTGGTGATTTATATATGTTGTTAAAATTTAACTAATGCGGATGGGAAACCATGCATTTTCCTTGTGAGTATAGTTTATACCACTTGCAAAATAATATTTGTGAGTTTTTTTTATGTGATTGGGAGGCAAACGAACAAGTTTGACACCTAAGTACGTAATCAACGCTGCCCATGGACATCAACATGGAACAACCGTAGAAATAAATTAGTAAATATCATGAGCATGAGCAAATGGCATACGCGAAAGCGATACGATGTATATTGTTCCAAATATATTTTAAATAAATATCCTTTCTTTTCCTGTAACAGAACAATAGTAAGCATAGTATGAACGATATAACACAGGAGTCGCCTCACGAAATATCGATGAGCCTTTTATTCATACTTGCATATTCATTATTTTATTATAATAAGTATTAATTAAAAGAGAAAATAAATATCAGTCCAGTGTGTGTGGTTTAAAAGTAGTTGATGTAAATTTGTCATGTTTCTTTTCATAGATCAACCGGAGCTAGTCCAACAAGAGATGACAGTAGCGATCTAATATCGTTCGCGAGCCCTACCTCTAAGTCAGCGCCCAAGGATCCCCATGCCTCGCTCAAAGAATATATTGATCAGATAAACAAGTAAGTGTCTAGTTCATAATGAATCGGTTTGTTTTGTTTTCCTTATAAATTAAACTGGGATATTATCATAATATTGTTAATACAGAGAAAAAAATATTAAATTTTCAAAACAAGTACAAGTATGATTCATGATCTTAATGCATGTATCTTCGCGTTATTGATAAAAGGTATCACGCTGATAAAGTAACGTCGATAAAGTGGGCTTACTATTATGACTTGATAAATTAGGTTTATGTTATTTAAAAATGCACTGAGTTTAAAATCAATGAAAGAAATTGTTTTATTCCAGACAATCGGAGGAGCTTACTCTAAATACTCCAGACGCACCGCCGGGCACGATGAACAACCACCCGTACAACCACATCTCGGGGTACGCGTACCCGCCGCCGTACGCGTACGGGTACCAGCCGCCGTACGGGCCGGCGCCGTACCCGCCCGCCGCGCCCTACGCCATGCCCATGCCGCCCATGCCCGCGCCCATGCAACAAGCGCAACCGAACTACTCGTACTACGCGCCGTCCGTTGCGCCGTCGCCCGACGCCGGGTCGGTCTACGTGCCTCACAACCCGGCGATGTACGCGCCGCCGATGCAGTACAGCCAGACGCGCATGGCGACGCCGGCGCCGGCGTACGCGGGCTACCCGCCGCCCTACAACTACTCAACCACGAACATGATAGCGAGACCTCCCCCTCCCCGCCCCGCCAGTATATACCCTCAACTCAGCCAGGTCCACGCCTACCCGCCCGCCGCTACGTCGCAACCGCACAATAATAACAACTTGCAGAGTGTCAAGAATGAACCGAGCAAGGAAGTTGTAGAAACGACAAAGTCGAGGAAGTCTTCCGAAGTGAGTATAGGGGTGAGTTGTTGTTTTTATTTCTTACTTTAATAATTTTAAGGGTTACGTAGATTGACAAAGTTACTAATAATGTAATTAAATATTGTTGTAAAATCGATTTTTTTATTTACAGAGAATAAGAATTCTTAACGCCAACATCGAGAGAGAATTAATTGCATCAATTAATGAATATTTTATAATATGATCTGGATATGATTAATCACATCGAAACTTATTAATTGATTGAAATATGAGATGTATATGTCAACATTTCCTTTAACACTAATTGCAGATTCGCAGTATTCACATTCCATAAAACTACTACATAGATACGTACTATGTTGATGATGTATACTTGTAATATGGTAATGATAAATTATCCGTTTTGCAGCGCATTGTGTAAGCGCATTATGTATTGTAGATGCTGAAAATTACACAAGTTGTGTTCTGACTGTAGTTGAATAGGCACGCGTTTTAGAACGAAATCGACGATACGTGTGTAAATGTGTGGTGTTTATTGAAATTTGGGCCGTAGATTTAAACGCATCGGAAACAAATTGACCTTAATAGAATACCATTCTAGTAAAAAGTGGTTTGCATTTGAAAATATTAGTTTAGAGAAGTTTCACTAAACTTCACTAAACTAATATTTTGTGATGTTGTTTGAGTTCAGTGTTTCGCTCAAAGCCAATGAGATAATGATAATAGGGATGATGACTCATATCACTATTAATTTTGCAGTACTATTTTGCTAAAAGAAGACGCTTTTAGTTATCTAATGAGTTGGTTTGTATTCTGTCATTCATAAGATTTGTATTTTTAAATCACATAAAAACAGTTATTAGTTTCTCAATTGACTACAAAAATTGTGACGTCATAATAGAGTATTTCCATACAAGCTTCATACTTCGGAATCGTTTTGACAGTTAATAAAAGAACGTCACATGACTGGTGGTGTCATCATCCCTATTCACTGACAAAAGTGACACAACGTATTGACAAAAAGAAGTGATAAAAAACATTTTACATTAATTTTAATTAAAATTTCGATTTTAAGAAAGATCTTTCTGGTTGCTAATGGATAGTCGGACACAGAAAAAGCTCTAATAGTAGTAAACCAGGTACCACATAAAGCACTTTTACAAGGCAGTCAATCATACACAATTTAGAATCGTTGTTTGTAACATAAACATGCCATGAAATGTTTCTATTTCCTTTTCAGTCAAACGAATCAAACGACACGATAGGCAGCCTACCAAAATCTATGAACCTGATCGACTTCGGCGTTAAGAAGAACAACAGCGGCCCAGGTAGCGTAAGAGTCAGTGTGCTTGAGGCGTTTGACCCACTACTAACTGAGCAAAGTAATGCGGGTGAGTGGTTTGTGTTCCATTTCATTTTATGTGCTTGTTTATGTAGACGACTGTACTGCGTTGGTCACTGACGTTTATGATTTAGTTCAAAGTAGAAAAGTTGCCATAATTAAAAATGAATATGTAAAAACAATTTGAATTTTTTTTTTACGATCTTTCAATATCGTAGTGCTATAGTATAAGGCTTGTTGGGCTTTCCTTCAAGGTATTTTTTCTTTAAACGTCTTTGTTTAAAATTGTAATAGTCATAAATTAGACTTTTTTTCGAAGCTTTACCTATAATCATCGATAACTAAATGTTTGGTATTAGGTGAACGCGTAATGAATAATCTGAAACCGTAAGTGATTTCATTCAATGGGTCCCATTATTTAAGTCGTTAGTGATTTTCGCATGTAACGTACATACAGTTCTTTATAATCACGAACGATAACATAAGAGTAATGTTCGTTTGAATCCCAAAAGGTGTCGTACTTCGCTTAGGTGTACACATGTTGTGAACGTGATTTTATACACATTGATCAAAATAATTCTGGGCCCACATTCCCAAATAAATACGACATCTAAAAGGATAACGCACCTTACGTTGACAGTAAGGAAATGTCACATTAATTGTTTGATTGACTCATTTCGCGACTTCATTTTGTGTTTTTTTTTATGTTATGTTTTGTGTTGTAACATGCAATTTATGTTTCATTGTACGCTTATTTCATGGTTTGATTTATGTTATGTGAAAGTTCGTTTTTGGATTGATTGGTGTTCTTAATATTTTTTAAGTTTTACGTTTAGTCCCATATTTTAATAACATGGCCAAGTTTTGGAACGACTTATTCGTTTTTTTTTTAAATGAATTGGGCTAGATAAAGGGCTGCCTATTCCTTAGGTGTTTGACGAAAACGGACTCCAATATCGTAATTGATAAAGAAAAAAATACTATCAACTGTCATGTTACAATTACGTTTTGAAACGTTTATCATAACCATCTCATCAAACCAATACCATTCTCCAGAGTATGCAGGAGCCAGCGAGTGTTCGAGCAGTGTGTACGAAGAGTACGACCCGCTGGACTTCCTCTACGGCGAGACGGAGATGCGAGACACGCCCGTGTACGCGACCATCAACAAGCGAGAGAGCACTATGCTGCCCTCGCCGCCGCCCAAGACGATACCTAGCGTGCCTGCCGTCGCTAAGAGACCTACTACTGTGAGTATTACCCACTAAGATATTGCTTAGAACTCTTAGAAGGATCTAGAATGTTCTCCAATAGTGTGTATGAAGAGTACGACCCGCGATGCTGCCCTCGCCGCCGCCCAAGACGATACCTAGCGTGCCTGCCGTCGCGAAGAGACCTACCACTGAGTATTATCCACTAAGATCTCGCTTAGAGCCCTTAGAAGGATCTAGAAAGTTCTCGAGCAGCGTGTACGAAGAGTACGACCCGTTGGACTTCCTCTACGGCGAGACGGTGATGCGAGACACGCCCGTGTACGCGACCATCAACAAGCGAGAAAGCACTATGCTGCCCTCGCCGCCCCCCAAGACGATACCTAGTGTGCCTGCCGTCGCTAAGAGACCTACCACAGTGAGTAATACTTGCTAAGATTGCTTAGAACCCTTGGAAGAATCTAGAATGTTCTCAAATAGCGTCTAAAGAGAAGAACGACCCGCTGGACTTCCTCTACGGCGAGACGGAGATGCGGGACACGCCCGTGTACGCGACCATCAACAAGCGAGAGAGCACTATGCTGCCCTCGCCGCCCCCCAAGACGATACCGAGCGTGCCTGCCGTCGCTAAGAGACCCACTACTGTGAGTATTACCTACTTGGATATAGCTTGCAGCCCTTGGAAGAATCTAGAATGTTCTTGAGCAGCGTGTACGAAGAGCTGGACGATACCTATCGTTCTTGCTGTCGCTAAGAGACCTACCACTGTGAGTAATACCTACTAAGATATTGCTTAGCGCCATTGGAAGAAACTAGAATGGTGTAGTTGTTTAAAGGCTGTCTGTTCTGTCGTTTTTATAAAGGATAGTAGAGTCACCAAGAGTATCTATATTGGGTTAAAAATGTTTTTTTTATTTACAGAATAAACTATACGACTGCATAGAAAAAGTAAGGACGAGAAACTTCGACAGTGAGCATAGAGCTTTTTTGAAGATGGTCCTCGATGTAAGAAGTGAGTATCCACATTGATGTAGTATTTTTGTCACTTACAGTTCCAGAGTTGTTCGAACTATTAGTCTTACGTGAAGTAACATGACTTAGATACTTCTATTTAAGACGCAATATTTATCTTTACAGAAAGGTTTCCATACACGGATACAAAAACGAACCCAGGCCACGTGATAGCGTCGAGGTCGGGCGGGAAGTACCCTCCCAACACGAGTCTTAAGATTCTAGTCCACCACGCTCATTCCGATGAGCCTATCACTTTCACATCTGATGGTGAGTTGTATGAAATGTAATTTTGTTTCTCGACAACAGATGGCGGTGTGGTCTTTTGAATCGCGCTATCATTTTGTTACTAATGATTTTAAAATTGAAATTCAGACCTTTGTTAAATGCTGGCCTCTATAGCATGTATTATATTATTGACAAAATGCATTTCTTTTTACAGTGGAATCAACGGTAGAACATGTGATATTAACTGTAGTTTGTTCCCTTGATGAAGATATAAGGGACGATATGTCTGGATATATGTTAAGGGTAAGAATTAAATCTAGCAATTAATTTTTTTTTTAAGTAGCTTGGGCTCTTCATATCTTAGTGCAATTTCCTCCCTTACGTATCAAATTCAATCAATTTGAGCATGTTATCAGGCTTCTAACTGTCCATGGGCAAAGGTTATCACTTACCATCAGGTAACCCGCTTGTACGTTTGCTTCCCTACACCATAAAAAAACGAGCTTCTCAATAACTTTACAATATCCGAGCTATCAGCGACTCTCTTCTACTATACTGTCGTTTCTTCAGGTATGGGGAGCGAAAGAATACCTCACACCGGGCAGCTCGCTCAGCGAGTACGACTACGTGCGCGAGTGCGTCCGGCTCGAGAAGGACGTGCGACTCTGCCTACACGAAGGAAGGGATGACGCGCTAGCGAGATCGGAGCGGGACGACGCTCGAGACACCCATCTCACTCTGGACGACTTGATACCCACGCAGGGGGCGCTGCCGACGCTGAATTTTGATAATCTTTCGATTATGTTAGGTGAGTTTGTTACTATATTTGTAGAGATAAGAGTGTCTATGCTTACACGAAGGCAGGAAAGACGCGCTAGCGAGATCGGAGCGGGACGACGCTAGGGACACCCATCTCACTCTGCACGACTTAATACCGACGCAGGGGCGCTGGCGACGCTGAATTTTGATAATATTTTGATTATGTTAGGTGAGTTAGTATTTCTTTTAGCCGTATGTAGATTAAGATATAAATCCAGGCTACAGCTACGACTATCCTTCACCTGAAAACGCATAATGTAACACGTGACGCTTATGTGTTTTTATTGGTGAAGAAGCTTATTAACTCTGTTGGAAACCGCCCCAATGTTAAATACTTCATGATGTATAACCAAACAATTTTGCTTTACGTAAAAAGAGCGCTGGCAGACCATCAATTTTGTGGTATGACGTGATGATAAGGCGTGACATACTTTTACCGTCCGCCCCTATTTTATCAGACTATCCTTGCTTTATGCTCCGCGTTAAAGCATACATAAAACAATTATATAACTCTTTGCAGAGACGCTGGAAGGCGAGCTGTCCCGCGCGGTGGGCGTGACCAGCGCGGAGGGCTCGTGCTCGCCCAAGGCGGTGTTCCAGGCGGTCAAGGCCATCTGCGCGCTGGCCGGCGGCGTGGAGACGCTGCACCTCACGCACACGCTCAACGCGTTCGCGATCGCTTGCACTTCACAGGTTGGTAGCGGAGGGAGGCAAAGGAAGAAGAGTCACCTGATGGTAAGTGATCGCCGCTGCCCATGGACATCAACAAGTGCAGATGCGTTGCCTGCCATTTATACCCCACAGTCTCACTAACTGAACTGGGTGCGCTGTGAACTCGTGTCGGCTACTAGATACGAGGTAAACTGTTTTGTATGTGTGGTGCAAAAAAATTAAAAATAAATATTCACTGTCGACATTTACCGGTACCCTTTGAACCAACGTCCCCGCCCACCTACTATCTATAACAATGATGACAACAGAAGGATGACGTGTAGTATGTCTCCTCGGCAGGGTGGCGGCAACGGCGGGCTGACACCCGAGATCCAGGGCGACGTGGGAGCGTACTCGAGCGTGCAGCTACGCGGACGGACGGCGCGCGAGGCGGTGGCGCAACAGGCGGCGCGGCTGCGGGACGCCGTGCGCGCGCTGCTGGCGCTGCACACGCGCGCGCGCCCGCTCGACTGCCGCCTACACGACGCCGCGCCCGCACACACGCCCCCACGTGAGTACCGAGCAGAGACGTGTGATGCGAGGCGGTGGCGCAGCAGGCGCGGCTGCGGGACGCCGTGCGCGCGCTGCTGGCGCTGCACACGCGCGCGCGCCCGCTCGACTGCCGCCTACACGACGCCGCGCCCGCACACACGCCCCCACGTGAGTACCGAGCAGAGACGTGTGATGCGAGGCGGTGGCGCAGCAGGCGCGGCTGCGGGACGCCGTGCGCGCGCTGCTGGCGCTGCACACGCGCGCGCGCCCGCTCGACTGCCGCCTACACGACGCCGCGCCCGCACACACGCCCCCACGTGAGTACCGAGCAGAGACGTGTGATGCGAGGCGGTGGCGCAGCAGGCGCGGCTGCGGGACGCCGTGCGCGCGCTGCTGGCGCTGCACACGCGCGCGCGCCCGCTCGACTGCCGCCTACACGACGCCGCGCCCGCACACACGCCCCCACGTGAGTACCGAGCAGAGACGTGTGATGCGAGGCGGTGGCGCAGCAGGCGCGGCTGCGGGACGCCGTGCGCGCGCTGCTGGCGCTGCACACGCGCGCGCGCCCGCTCGACTGCCGCCTACACGACGCCGCGCCCGCACACACGCCCCCACGTGAGTACCGAGCAGAGACGTGTGATGCGAGGCGGTGGCGCAGCAGGCGCGGCTGCGGGACCATATTGCACCTTATATATAGTCAATAGCTACGAGACACTCACGCGAGACGAGCCCCGCCCCTCTACAAGCTCAACCCCCGTGACAAATGAGTACCGTGCGGGCGAGCCGTTCCTCGCTGCCCCTGCTGCTGCTGCTGCTACGAAGTCGAATCGTGCGCCTGTGACGTGCCCCACCCCGCGGCAAGCGACGCCTCTCAAGTCGAGGCGCACCCCACGTGACTGAGCATGCGAAGCGACGCCTGTCGAGACAAACCACGCGCTCGTTATGAGCCGGGTGGGGCTCACCATGAAGCTACACGATCGTGACATGCCACGTTCCACATAAAAATGGTTGTTTTATTTTATTTTATTTTTTTATTTTTATTTAAAGGTCTGCCAACATTGTTACATCACACTAGCTTAATAATAAAATGGTATATAATAAAGTTACAATGCAACAACAATTACAGGCAAACACAACCTGCGTATAAAATAGCGCACAGTGCCGAACTGTAAACAAAATTGAAGAAAATTCGCAAATGAAAAATCCGCTAAATAGCTGTTGGTAGGCGTACGTTCTGACTGGTATGTAATTGGTGAATTTTGACATGCGTTTGACAGATATGCCAAAATTCCATAGCCAATCACATAGCAATTATACGTCACGCCTCCATATTGTCATCTAGTGAATTTCTCAATCGCAAATACCCTCATTATCGCCTACCTCGGCCAAACCACAACCCCATGACGAACCACGCCCTCTCCGAAACACCACGCCCTACAACTTTCAACCTTATTTACCGCTCAATATGTTTCAGAAGCGGTCCCAGCGCACACGATATCAGAAACCACCTTGTTCTGTATCGAGGCGGTCCACTGCCTTCCTCACTGCTGGAGCCACGACGAGTACCTCTTCCACGCGCAGGTGTACCACGGCACGCGTCCGCTGAAGGCGATGCACTTCACACAGTCGTCCAAGATCGAGGCGGCCGGGTTCTATCCGAGGATTATATTTGATACTTGGTAAGTTAAGATTGAGTTTGTTTGTTTGGTCCGCTTTCACGCCGTGTAAGGTCCACCACAAGGATGTATGATAAACCTTACAGTCGGGATGCTATCGCTAACGCTTAGGGACGCTGAAGGGCGGTGACTCCGAAGAGAGCCAAATAACCAAACCCGACGAGTGATGATTGAACACTGATTTATTATAAGTAAATTAAAATGTAGGTTTGACGGAATATTGCTAGATGTAGTGTATTGGCTGTATAGTGTTGGTTGTCTCAGGCACTTACGTCACGTGTCAGAAGGACATTCCGTCCGGCGGGAGAACGGAGCGGGCGGGACTATAGATGCGACGCCGGTTATTAACGATTTTAACCGTGCGGGTAAATATGCATTTTTCGTTAGAAACGGTTAATAACCCGCATTTTATGCATTTTACGGTTAGATTCCGCTAGATGTAAATAAGTGTTTGTATAATAATAATAGTAATAGATTGTATATTAGACGCAATTATAAATTAAAGCGACATATAATTTAACATTTACGTTTCGTAGTATTTGCGTGAAAGAGTAACAGACATCTATCCATCCATCTATTCTTACAAACTTTCGCATTTATAATCTTAGTAGGATTAGGTAGTAGGATAACATCTAAAATGAATTTTATTTATCTTTTGAATATCGATTTTCTCTTCACAAAGGAAAAAAACTAAACCCTTTTTAGCTGTCACTGTCAGATAACTAACCGTTAACAACTGCATTTTATCGGTAGCTAACCAAAAATTTGGTTATTTAACGGTAGCTAACGGGTTTTTTACAACTATAGGCGGGACTGTACTTCGTACGCGTGTTGTAGTGTTGGTGAGCCGTAAAATATCCAAACAACGAGGATTCTACACTAGACAAGCTAAATAAGTGCGCTCCAGTAAAATATAAGTACATTGAGTAATGTGCGGCTGGCCCGTACACGCCGTAATTACTGAACCGATTGTTTTGATATTTTGCAGTTAGTGGTCCGGATTAAATAATGGGGCACTTTTAATCCCGGATAAAATGATATTCCCGAGGGAAAACAAAAATATTGTTTGCAATAACCAGATGCAAATACCACGCGGGCGAAGCCGCGGGTGTCCGCTAGTATATTATATGTTTTTTATTAACCATTCTGTTCAATAACTCTTAAATCACATTGAATTACGTCATTCACCAATATCATGTTCATCTATCTAGGGTAAACATGGACGACTTGCCGATCAACACCCTGCCCCGAGAAGCTCGGCTGGTGCTCACGCTAGTAGGTCGCACGCAGCGGGCGGTGGACGCGGCGCCGGCCGAGGCTCAGGACGCGACCGGGCCCGAGGACGCCGCCTCCGACGTCATGTACGACACCACCGAGCTGGGCTGGGCGGCGATACAGCTGTTCGATTATGACGGGTACGTGACAGTAGAAAGTAAAGTAAAGTATCAGCCTATTAATGTCCCACTGCAGGGCAAAGGCCTCCATAATTTGAAATCATGTTTTCGTTTTGGCTTAATCACCACGCTTGCCAAATGCGGATTGGTGATCACAAACCCGGGCTGTGTTCAGAAAAATCAACACAAAGTTTGCCCGACCTAGGAATCGAACCCAGGACCTCGAGACCAAGGCCCGGTACTTAAACCACGAGACCATCGAGGCGATACGTGACAGTAGAAGATGCGGGTAATTTGACCAAGTAGGTATAATGCGGGGCGCGTAACACACAGCGTCGTTGGGATCGCGCGATTTGTTCGCCAGCCTGCCTGACTGCCCATTGGATCATTTGGTCGTCGTCCTGACAACTCCCGTTCCCGATTTCGACGTCCATACTCTAGATGAGCCAAACAGGGTATGGTGTCACAAGTGCGTACACAGCAATCCATATTCCCTCACGGGGATCCCTCATAGTTCGGTGGAACAGCAACCGGACTATGAGCACCATTAACTTTGTGAATAAATTAAAGCCCATCTGAAAAACGATGAACGAGACCGGCCCGTTGTACTAGTGGTGAGATACCCTGTCAACAAAACCTGGCGGGTTCGAATCCCGCTAGGGGCAAATGTTTATGTGATGAACATCGGCAATTGTATTTAAGTCATGGATGTTTATCAAAGTATGTCTACCCTTTCCCTAGCTTCCATAGTTAAAGCTTTGCGATGGGTTTTGGACTAGGTAATTCGTGCTTTAGTCCGAAGAATTGTTTTATTTTATTTTATATCATGTTTTCAAATCACGGAGGACTTTGAGATCGGCTGAGACTTTATTTTTCCAACAGAATCCTAGCGTCGGGCAACTACGTGTTGTCGATGTGGCCATCGCACTGCGACCGGCGCATCCCGCCCGCGCCGCATCTGTCGCACACGCCGCCGCATCCCTACCCCGTTGTCAATATTGGTCAGTACACTCTCTTTGATAATATTTAGTTACACGTAAGCTTTACTTATCCGACAATCAAAGATTCAATTCGTTAGATTTGCCCCGTCACCAGAAAACTGTGGCTTTATTTTGACGCCCGCCATCGAGCAAACTCAATATTATTATTTTTGCTGCATTTCAAAAAGGCACAGGATGCCATATTGGTAACCTTTTTCGTAAAAAAAGCTTCACGATGCTCTAAGATCCGTCTGTCGCTCTTATTTAAGAGTAATTTCCGAGTATGGCGATGGCAAATCTAGTGATTTAAATCTATACTGTCAGTACATTCATTTGACTGAGATAACAAATAAACTATATTCTGGTGTTGTTGTGAAATGCTTAAATACAAGGATCTTAATGTTGCACACACGTAACAGACATATTCACGCACACAAAAGTTTATACTTTTATTGTTTATAGAAATTCCTGTATACGCGCACAACGGTGTGAAGTGGACTGCAGATGAGGGTGGAAAGGAGATAACTCTGTCACACGAGGACTTGCCGAAGTTCGATTCCCTGGATGGGCACACGCAGTCCCAGCTGCTGCATCTCATCGAGCAGGGCGCTTACCAGAGGATGCCCACGGAAGGGAGAGAGGTAAATGAAGCTTAATGCGTAACTTAATTATAAATTAGAAAAATCTATTCACACATTTCACTATCTTCATCTAAACGTTTTCTAAGAAAATCCTTGATAATTTATAAACGTTAGACAATAGATTGATGAGCTCGGTGGCTCTATAGTTAGCGCCTCCGATCCTCTATCCGCTCGCCTTGGGATTAAAAAGTTAATCAACTTTCGCAGAGGCCAGTCATTGGTTGTGTAACCGAAAATAATCATCTCGAGCTCCTCCGTGCTTCAGAATGCAAGTTGAGGTGTTAGTTCTGCGCCTGTTCTCTCTAGGGTCGTGTCAGATTGCTGTCCCATCGAATTATGAGAGTGAAGGAATAAAAAGTGCACCTGTGCTTGCGCCCTATAAAATATCCTGCGTACCTGGCTCATCGGAGGGTGTATGATTATTATTTCGAGACAACTGCTTCGCCCGTCTTAACACTAAATCATTTTGTTATACACGTGTTTATGTATTTTTTTTTCAGATCCTGTGGGAGAAGCGTCAGTACCTAGTGGAGCTGCCTGGAGCGTTGCCGCTAGTCCTGCTGGCCGCCACCAACTGGTACGGCGAGCAGCGGGCTCAGCTGCTAGCGTTGCTGCGACTGTGGCGCAAGCCGCCGCCGCTCAGCGCCATGCATTTGCTGCTGCCCTGGTGAGTGAGCAGGGAGCTGATAGTTGGATCAAGTAGCAAAGGGTTTTAAAAAAAGAATAACAACTTTTAATCTTGACGACCCTCTTGGTGTAATGGTCAAGATGTTGCCTATTACGCAAGAGGTCGCGGGTTCGATCCCCGCACAGGACAAACATTTGTGTGCATGCACATGTCTGTTTGTCCTGGTCTGGGTGTTATATGTATCTATTTAAGTATATTTGTAATACCACTGTTGATTCTGATGTCTGTAACACAATTGCTTAAACTACTTAACACGGAGTCAGATCAATGTATGTGATGTTGTGAAATATTTATTTATTTATAATAAGGAGGTTGGATGGTAAATAGGTTATGTTTGTACTGATGCAACGTCAAATATGGGTCACGCTAACGTCACAAAATAATAAAACTATTTTGACATAAATAAAGTGAAAATGTCATTTTTTACTGTAATTAACTTTATTGAACATTTAAAGTGCAGGTATTATGATATAGGGCTTGCATTAATTTGTAAAATGATAAAATGAATGATCACGCGGTCAATTAATGGGCGGGGCGAGTGCAGACGTGCGATCCCGCTTCCCGCTCGCCACCGTCCGCACGCAAAATGGCGTGGGCAGACAAAAAAACTCAATTACCCGAGCCTCGCATGCCAGTAGACATACATTATCTTAAACATGTTCGATGGATGCATAATAGTGACATGATCTCATTAGCTTCCCCGACTTCGCTGTGCGCGAGACGGCGGCGCGCCTGCTGAGCGACACCACGGACGACGAGCTGTGTCGTGTACTACCGCAGCTCACGCAGGCGCTGCGCCACGAGACCTACGAGACCAGCCCGCTCGCAGGTACGCACCGACGCCGAGTACATAGCTTCCCCGACCTCGCTGTGCGCGAGACGGCGGCGCGTCTGCTGAGCGACACCACGGACGACGAGCTGTGTCGTGTACTACCGCAGCTCACGCAGGCGCTGCGCCACGAGACCTACGAGACCAGCCCGCTCGCAGGTACGCACCGACGCCGAGTACATAGCTTCCCCGACCTCGCTGTGCGCGAGACGGCGGCGCGTCTGCTGAGCGACACCACGGACGACGAGCTGTGTCGTGTACTACCGCAGCTCACGCAGGCGCTGCGCCACGAGACCTACGAGACCAGCCCGCTCGCAGGTACGCACCGACGCCGAGTACATAGCTTCCCCGACCTCGCTGTGCGCGAGACGGCGGCGCGTCTGCTGAGCGACACCACGGACGACGAGCTGTGTCGTGTACTACCGCAGCTCACGCAGGCGCTGCGCCACGAGACCTACGAGACCAGCCCGCTCGCAGGTACGCACCGACGCCGAGTACATAGCTTCCCCGACCTCGCTGTGCGCGAGACGGCGGCGCGTCTGCTGAGCGACACCACGGACGACGAGCTGTGTCGTGTACTACCGCAGCTCACGCAGGCGCTGCGCCACGAGACCTACGAGACCAGCCCGCTCGCAGGTACGCACCGACGCCGAGTACATAGCTTCCCCGACCTCGCTGTGCGCGAGACGGCGGCGCGTCTGCTGAGCGACACCACGGACGACGAGCTGTGTCGTGTACTACCGCAGCTCACGCAGGCGCTGCGCCACGAGACCTACGAGACCAGCCCGCTCGCAGGTACGCACCGACGCCGAGTACATAGCTTCCCCGACCTCGCTGTGCGCGAGACGGCGGCGCGTCTGCTGAGCGACACCACGGACGACGAGCTGTGTCGTGTACTACCGCAGCTCACGCAGGCGCTGCGCCACGAGACCTACGAGACCAGCCCGCTCGCAGGTACGCACCGACGCCGAGTACATAGCTTCCCCGACCTCGCTGTGCGCGAGACGGCGGCGCGCCTGCTGAGCGACACCACGGACGACGAGCTGTGTCGTGTACTACCGCAGCTCACGCAGGCGCTGCGCCACGAGACCTACGAGACCAGCCCGCTCGCAGGTACGCACCGACGCCGAGTACATAGCTTCCCCGACCTCGCTGTGCGCGAGACGGCGGCGCGTCTGCTGAGCGACACCACGGACGACGAGCTGTGTCGTGTACTACCGCAGCTCACGCAGGCGCTGCGCCACGAGACCTACGAGACCAGCCCGCTCGCAGGTACGCACCGACGCCGAGTACATAGCTTCCCCGACCTCGCTGTGCGCGAGACGGCGGCGCGTCTGCTGAGCGACACCACGGACGACGAGCTGTGTCGTGTACTACCGCAGCTCACGCAGGCGCTGCGCCACGAGACCTACGAGACCAGCCCGCTCGCAGGTACGCACCGACGCCGAGTACATAGCTTCCCCGACCTCGCTGTGCGCGAGACGGCGGCGCGTCTGCTGAGCGACACCACGGACGACGAGCTGTGTCGTGTACTACCGCAGCTCACGCAGGCGCTGCGCCACGAGACCTACGAGACCAGCCCGCTCGCAGGTACGCACCGACGCCGAGTACATAGCTTCCCCGACCTCGCTGTGCGCGAGACGGCGGCGCGCCTGCTGAGCGACACCACGGACGACGAGCTGTGTCGTGTACTACCGCAGCTCACGCAGGCGCTGCGCCACGAGACCTACGAGACCAGCCCGCTCGCAGGTACGCACCGACGCCGAGTACATAGCTTCCCCGACCTCGCTGTGCGCGAGACGGCGGCGCGTCTGCTGAGCGACACCACGGACGACGAGCTGTGTCGTGTACTACCGCAGCTCACGCAGGCGCTGCGCCACGAGACCTACGAGACCAGCCCGCTCGCAGGTACGCACCGACGCCGAGTACATAGCTTCCCCGACCTCGCTGTGCGCGAGACGGCGGCGCGTCTGCTGAGCGACACCACGGACGACGAGCTGTGTCGTGTACTACCGCAGCTCACGCAGGCGCTGCGCCACGAGACCTACGAGACCAGCCCGCTCGCAGGTACGCACCGACGCCGAGTACATAGCTTCCCCGACCTCGCTGTGCGCGAGACGGCGGCGCGTCTGCTGAGCGACACCACGGACGACGAGCTGTGTCGTGTACTACCGCAGCTCACGCAGGCGCTGCGCCACGAGACCTACGAGACCAGCCCGCTCGCAGGTACGCACCGACGCCGAGTACATAGCTTCCCCGACCTCGCTGTGCGCGAGACGGCGGCGCGCCTGCTGAGCGACACCACGGACGACGAGCTGTGTCGTGTACTACCGCAGCTCACGCAGGCGCTGCGCCACGAGACCTACGAGACCAGCCCGCTCGCAGGTACGCACCGACGCCGAGTACATAGCTTCCCCGACCTCGCTGTGCGCGAGACGGCGGCGCGTCTGCTGAGCGACACCACGGACGACGAGCTGTGTCGTGTACTACCGCAGCTCACGCAGGCGCTGCGCCACGAGACCTACGAGACCAGCCCGCTCGCAGGTACGCACCGACGCCGAGTACATAGCTTCCCCGACCTCGCTGTGCGCGAGACGGCGGCGCGTCTGCTGAGCGACACCACGGACGACGAGCTGTGTCGTGTACTACCGCAGCTCACGCAGGCGCTGCGCCACGAGACCTACGAGACGAGCCCGCTCGCAGGTACGCACCGACGCCGAGTACATAGCTTCCCCGACCTCGCTGTGCGCGAGACGGCGGCGCGTCTGCTGAGCGACACCACGGACGACGAGCTGTGTCGTGTACTACCGCAGCTCACGCAGGCGCTGCGCCACGAGACCTACGAGACCAGCCCGCTCGCAGGTACGCACCGACGCCGAGTACATAGCTTCCCCGACCTCGCTGTGCGCGAGACGGCGGCGCGTCTGCTGAGCGACACCACGGACGACGAGCTGTGTCGTGTACTACCGCAGCTCACGCAGGCGCTGCGCCACGAGACCTACGAGACCAGCCCGCTCGCAGGTACGCACCGACGCCGAGTACATAGCTTCCCCGACCTCGCTGTGCGCGAGACGGCGGCGCGTCTGCTGAGCGACACCACGGACGACGAGCTGTGTCGTGTACTACCGCAGCTCACGCAGGCGCTGCGCCACGAGACCTACGAGACCAGCCCGCTCGCAGGTACGCACCGACGCCGAGTACATAGCTTCCCCGACCTCGCTGTGCGCGAGACGGCGGCGCGTCTGCTGAGCGACACCACGGACGACGAGCTGTGTCGTGTACTACCGCAGCTCACGCAGGCGCTGCGCCACGAGACCTACGAGACCAGCCCGCTCGCAGGTACGCACCGACGCCGAGTACATAGCTTCCCCGACCTCGCTGTGCGCGAGACGGCGGCGCGTCTGCTGAGCGACACCACGGACGACGAGCTGTGTCGTGTACTACCGCAGCTCACGCAGGCGCTGCGCCACGAGACCTACGAGACCAGCCCGCTCGCAGGTACGCACCGACGCCGAGTACATAGCTTCCCCGACCTCGCTGTGCGCGAGACGGCGGCGCGTCTGCTGAGCGACACCACGGACGACGAGCTGTGTCGTGTACTACCGCAGCTCACGCAGGCGCTGCGCCACGAGACCTACGAGACCAGCCCGCTCGCAGGTACGCACCGACGCCGAGTACATAGCTTCCCCGACCTCGCTGTGCGCGAGACGGCGGCGCGTCTGCTGAGCGACACCACGGACGACGAGCTGTGTCGTGTACTACCGCAGCTCACGCAGGCGCTGCGCCACGAGACCTACGAGACCAGCCCGCTCGCAGGTACGCACCGACGCCGAGTACATAGCTTCCCCGACCTCGCTGTGCGCGAGACGGCGGCGCGTCTGCTGAGCGACACCACGGACGACGAGCTGTGTCGTGTACTACCGCAGCTCACGCAGGCGCTGCGCCACGAGACCTACGAGACCAGCCCGCTCGCAGGTACCAACGCCGAGTACATCTGCTCCAAAGACTTTTTTATATTTTTTATAGTAGCTCGGTATATTGGCCCCGCTCAGCCTGATGGTAAGCAAAAGAGGAACCCTAATTGCCATGACAGCGGATGCGGTACCAAAGTGGTATCCTATCCGCCGGCATCGCCATACCGGCCCGCGAGGTACTTCTTCACGCTTCGCTTGAAGTTAACGAATTCCATCGCTTAATAGTTCGGCAAAGAAACTTAATCATTTACCCCCTCGTCCCTTCAGTAAATGTGGGTTTTCGCAAATGAATAATATAATTCGCTAAATGGCAGTAGATAGACGTAATGTCTAACTGGTATGTGATTGGTGAATATTGACATATCTGTCAATGTCATGTCTAAAATTCACCAATTACATACCAGTTAGACCCTACGCCTACCTACTGCCATCTAGCGGATTTTTCATTTGGGAAAACCCTCATTAGTTTACTTTTAAGCCAGAACCAGGTGCTCTTGCTTTTGCCGCAAAGTTCGAGTCAGGGAAGAGAGCTAGTAGTAAAGTTCCGCAAGATCCCCGCCTCCGCCCCCCGCGCGGCATGCTTGTTCCGCAGCCATAATGTTTATAAGTCAATCTGTTATCCCGTTTTCCGCAAACACGTCTCCTGCATTGTCTTCCAGTGCTATAGGTGACGCAAACTATAACAGGACTTTTGATTTCGATAATACTAATATGTATTTTATTTACAGAGTTGTTGCTGTCTCGTGCACTGTCTTCACCAGCCGTTGCTCACAAGTTATTCTGGCTGCTTGTGCATTCACTTCCCAATGTACCACAGGCAAGTGATCACTCGCTTTTTAATTAGTGATTGACGTCTCCTTAATTTCAATGTCTTTGGTCGCGGGTTCGATCCCCGCACAGGACAAATATTTGGGTGCATGAACATGTATGCTTGTCCTGGTCTGGACGTTATATGTATCTATTTAAGTAAATTTGTCATACCACTGTTGATTCTGATACCTGTAACAGCAGTGCTTAAGCTACTTAACACGGAGTCAGATCAATGTATCTGTTGTCGCGAAATATAATTATTTATTTATTGTTTAACAGGCGCCCAACCAAGAATTTCTCGGCATCACTCTGGACGAGAATAGCTGTTCGCCAGCTGAAGCGGACGCGTGCGTGACCGGCGCCTGGCGCTACCGCCTCGTGCTGAGAGCTCTGCTCGCGACCTGCGGCGAGAACCTGCACCAGACGCTCGTGCACCAACAGGTGCTCGTTAAGGTACGAGTGTCTTACAGTTCATATAATATAGTTTTGGATTTCTTACATATATTTTGAAATAAATTGCTACTAAGCTTCATGGGTTACATTGTGCAACAGTAATGTAATATTATGCTTATGGTCGGTGTCAACTAACCGAACATTTGGTCCTTCGAGCCGGATCGAAAAAAAGATTGATTGATTAATAATTTATAATGAAAATTTTGACGGTACACCGGCACGCATAGCATGGATGTCTCGATACTGCGCCCCAATATTTGAAGCGGTATACTCGATTGCAAAAGACTCTTGTGTAAATTCCTGTTAAGCTATGATATATTATTTTGTTGTATTTCAATGGGGTTCCAATATTAAAATATTGTAAAGTAACGTCTCCCCGTCTTGTTAAAACTAAAGTGAGCCACAAGTGACTGGCAGTAAAGCTCACTATCACGTGTGTGTGCAGACGCTGTCGGAAGTGGCGACGGAGGTGAAGACGGCGAAGGAGGGTCTCCGGCAGCGCGCGCTGACTAGCGGCGGCGCGCGGCTCGCCTCGCTGCTGCGCGCCGCGCCCGCGCCGCTGCCGCTCGCGCTGCCCGCCATCGTGCACGACCTCGACGTCAAGTGAGACACACTGAGCTGATACGCTAAATACATCGATAAAGAATTCCAACCTTGACGCGGTGGGTGGGTGGTAACTACTAAAATTTTCGAGTTACCCCACCATCCACCAGTGGGTTAGACTGGTGGGTTAGTGGGTCATTGCCCCATTACACGTTGATGCACAAGAACACATACGAGCGTTTGAGAGAGTTCTCTTACTGCCAAACTACATACACACTTAGGTACTCGGAAACACAAACTCGCGGTGTAGGGATGACTCCTCCCACATACTCTAACATCATCATCATTAGTCTGCTGCAAACTTCTTCACATTTACTCTCACCTTGTGGTGAGAGTTAATGTGATAGATACTAAGATACTAAGTTTCATTCTCCCTGCCTTACCTCGCAACTGGAAGCTGTAGGCCGTAGTATGATGAAAAGTAAACACAAAGGAACGCTGCTGACTATCCTCCAGGATATTCCTAAATCACTTTTTCACCCCTGGGGGGAAATCTGGGAGTACTATTCTAAGTGCTACACAAGGTAAAAACAATATCGCAATAATTCTCTGATTTTGCTACGCTCATATACTATGAACTACGAGGTGAAACACTATCACACCGAGCGATACCCTCGCAAACCGGCATTCCGTACAACTAAAAAGACATACTTCTACCCTCTAGCTGACTAACTATCGACTATCAAACTTTTGGATTAGAATTATGCCATTATCGGGGATGATGATGGGAACGAATAAATGAAACTATTTCTCATTTTCAGATCATGTTCCTATTTCTCATCGAATACTCTACCTCTGAAAATCAACTTTATTGGCGTGGATAATGCCACCATTCCTGCTATGTTCAAGGTACGCAAATATCTGTAAATTATATAAAATCTTTATCTTATATTTAGTGTTAAAAAACCTGTAACATTACTTTTTTCTATTTCAATAAGTAAGTCTCGATTATTCTAGGTGGGCGACGACTTACGGCAAGACGCATTGGTGCTCCAAGTCATGAAAGTAATGGACAGTCTGTGGCTGAAAGCTGGCTTAGATCTGCGTATGGTCACTTTCCAAGCTATACCTACTAGCAACCAAAGGGGTACGCAGGAATCATTTAACTTTCTTCAAAATGATACCAAAAATTTTGAGGTTCTCTATAGGGTGTGTTTCCTCATAACCTGAGCTGCGCTGAGCTGAGCAGAGACGTGTAAAAATTTACCAATCAGATTCGGAGCGGAGATAAGATGTTTATTTTGAGCAATGTGATTGCTTCGCGCAGCTCAGCTTATGTGGAAACGCTCCCTTAATTTTATTAAGATTATGGACTTTGATTTTAATATTGTTTTTATGCTACAACTATTCAAAAACAGCAAAGTAAAGAGTTGTCTATATGAAAATGTTGATAAAACTAAGAAATATTATGTCAAGCCATTTTGCACCTTATCGACGCTATCAACAAAGGTTACTTAAATTGTAATATTGCAGGAATGATTGAGATAGTGTCGGAAGCGGAGACTCTACGGGCTATACAGACCGAGTGGGGTCTCACCGGGTCCTTCAAAGACAAGCCGATCGCAGAGTGGCTGGCCAAACACAACCCTTCGGAGCTGGAGTACCAGCGTGCCAGGGATAACTTTACAGGTTTGTTTGTGTGATATTATGTGACAATCATCATCATCATCATCATCTCGTCAGCCTTATTATGTAGGAGTATAGGAAAATAACGGGCATATCTCAGAAGGAATTACTCACAATATGGTGAATCATAAGACACAAAAAGAAATCAGAAAAGTTACTGCCTGTCCCTCCGGAATATCTCTTAGTCGCAAATTGCGACCTCACTACTATATTATTTGATCAAATACACAAAACAACGTAAGTTATGTGTTCTTACCTCAAAATGTTACTCCACAGCATCATGCGCCGGGTACAGCGTAGCCACATATCTACTCGGCATCTGCGACCGCCATAATGACAACATCATGTTGAAGACGTCAGGTCATTTGTTCCACATCGACTTCGGCAAGTTCCTCGGCGATGCTCAGATGTTCGGCAATTTCAAAAGGTACGAGATTGTCGGTTCCTTATTTGATCGAATACTCGACGATTGAAAATCGATCGACTCATCAGCGTTTCATTTTATATAGGGTAGACGAATTAGTTGGTTAACTGATTGAAATGACAGTCGTCTTGTCGCCCTTATACAATGCTGTTGGTTTTTGCGGTGACAGATGACTTTCCGCACCGTCGTATATGTGCATTGTTGTTCTGACACTAATGTTGTTCTGTTCTCACACTAAACTTACAAAGAGACATGTTCAATGAAAACCAAAGTAATAAGATTAATATAAAAAAGAACAAATAATGCAGTCGCCCTGTGCCCCGCTGCCGCTTGACTCGGCCCGACCATGAACGGGTCGTTCCTTGCTTTGTCGGTTCGTTCATTGTCATAGTTCTTCTCGAAAACGTGTTCGATAGCAGATCTAAGAGAGGTAGAGCTTAGTGGAACTTCCACTCGAATGAGCCGCTCGTCTGGGTAAGTACCTCCACCTTATCGAAGACCACAGTGGAGTAGCACTTCGTAACTGTTGTGCTATGTTTCTGCTGGTGAGTAAGGTAGCCAGAGCTCACTTAGGGAGGGTATGGTGTCTTAAAAGCAGTCTACGCATCTGGGTTTATGCGGTTGTTGATGTCCATGAGCAGCGGTGATCACACCATCAGAGGCCACAACATGATGTAAGGCGGCATCTCTCTTACTGGTTTTTCGATCGCTTGATGGTTAGGCCTCAGGTGTCCCTCTTGCTTTTTTGCCTCCCAATAGCATAAAAAAACACATTGTAACATTACCTGTCGGTTCCAGGGATCGCGCTCCGTTCGTCCTGACGCACGACATGGTGTACGTGATCAACGGCGGCGAGCGGCCGACGCAGCGGTTCCAGCACTTCGTGGAGCTGTGCTGCATGGCCTTCAATATCGTGCGCGCGCATCACGACCATCTGCTAGACTTGTTTGCGCTGGTAACTACACTGACACACTCGTCAGTGATCGGATATTCGGATGCATGCTTAACTGAAGATTATTTTTAGCTAAGATAGTGTGAAAGGGACTTCTTAAATAAATAAGTACCTATTTAAGGGAATACGGGTTTTTCGGGTATGTGAAATTCTTATTCTGTTACATTGTGACGTGACGATGGATTTAAAATGTGGTATTTAGAACATAAAAAAACTTTAGGTAAATATGCATCCGGATATCCGATCACTGTTCATCAGTCATCGTTACAATAACATAATATATGTACTTTTCTGAACGCCATCTATGCTTTGAACAAAGATTATAGTCGTCTTGCCTGTATGTCGTACCTGAGGTATGGCGAATTACGAATGTTACCACAAAACACCGACGGGTTTAATTTTTTCAATGCCCGCGCACGTTTCCGCTGTGGCTCCCGTGTGCATGTTGCCCTTCCGCATCTTAGCAAGCTATAGACTTAATCATTGGATAATTTTCGTCTGTTATATCGCCCCATTCCAAATTGCAATAAAAGCAATTTCCTTGGACTAACACATCAATTGCCTAGCCCCAAACTAAGCTCGAAGCTTGTACTATGTATGCTAGGAAACGGATAGACGTACATAAATACTTCTATAAACATCCATGACTCGAGTACAAATGCCGATGTTCATCACACAAACATTACAAAAGGATCGAGATATTTAATATTTTTTTGACGACACGCTTGGTGTAATGGTCAAATTGTTGCCTATTACGCAAGAGGTCGCGGGTTCGATCCCCGCACAGGACAAACATTTGTGTGCATGAACATGTCTGTTTGTCCTGGTCTGGGTGTTATATGTATCTATTTATGTATATTTGTACCTAATAATACCACTGTTGATTCTGATGTCTGTAACACAAGTGCTTAAGCTACTTAACACGGGGTCAGATCAATGTATGTGATGTTGTGAAATATTTATATTTATTACTTATTTATATTTAATGAGTCTCCTCCGCAGTGTGTAACGTTACTCCGTTATTTGTAGATGGCGATGTCAGGCGTGGGCGGCGTGACGAGTGCCGCCGTGAGCTACGTGCGGCAGGCCTTACTGCCGGCCGCCAGCAACGCCGAGGCCGCCGCCGCCTTCGCCAGGCTCATACACTCCTCGCTCAAGAGCAAGTAAGTACTCACACAACTCACGGACTTCGTATACAAAGCTGCAGATCATAGGCTGACACTTCACACAACGCATGGACTTCATATACCCAAAGCTTCACATATCATAGGCTAACACACCTCACGGACTTGGTATACGCTAAGCTGCCAATCATAGGCTCACACTTCACACACCTCACCGAATTCATATACACAAAGCTGCACATACCATAGACAACGAAGGAAAACTTTTCTTTGGAATTCAAACTTACAAAATTTGATTGGGACTTGACTCCCATAGTTTCATCATCATCCTGCTTATACCGGTTGCATCCTTGGCCATTACCTCAGAGTCCAAGGTACGCTACGACTATACTAGTTCACTTATACTTTACGAATTGACCACCCTGGTACAATGGAGTGACTCCTATAGTTTGCCTTTATTTTTTTCCCAAGACGCACGTGCACTGAAAAATTAGTTTGTTTATTTTTCCCAACTTGTCTATGGATTTTAAGTCTTTCTGAATTACTCCCAAGACTTTCGCGTGGGGTAAAAAGAGGATCCGTGTCTTAGAAAAATTTGACAGCGGCTATATTTCGACTCAACTGGCCATAGCTTTGAAAATGAATGCGCTAGCACAATCTTCTGATTTTATTCGTGACTGAATTTGCATGTCAATAAGTTTCAATATTTCACATTAAACATTGTGTTTATTGCAGGTTCACTCCTATAAACTTCTTCCTCCACAACCTAGCCCAGATGAGGGCGAGCGGCGACCAGAGCAGTAACACCAGTGAACTGCTCTCGTTCATGCCGCGGACGTACACGTAAGTTTTCACGAATTTCATGATTCCATATTTATAGAATATTTTACATTATAATCATCATTTTAATCGAGTGTTACAATATTTCGAGTCGAGTATTCAAACCAGTTTATGATAAAATTGAATCATAGCATCATTTTCTCGCTGATTATACCAATGAACTAAATAAGCTGTCCTTTACTAATGTTTACATTATAAGGGGTTGCAATTGCCACAATCCTTTCGTTCACTGTAGGACTTAAAATAATTAACAGATTAGGAGCTCGATGGCGCAGTGGTTAGCGCACTCGGCCTGCGGTTTCTAAAGTTGAGCAACGTTCGCAGATGCCAATCATAGGATGGGTGACCGAAAAAAAACATCTCGAGCTCCGTGCTTCGGAATGCACGTTAAGCCGTTGGTCCTGCGCCTGATCTCTCTACGGTCGTGTCAGATTGCTGTCCCACCGAATGATGAGAGTGAAGAAATAGGGAGTGCATCTGTGCTTGCGCACTCACTTGTGCACTATAATATATCCTGGCTGATCGTAAGGTCGGCCGCCATGGCCGAATACGGCCGGAGGGTATTATTATTAATAGTTAAAGATGTTTAATCTGTGTATCTTGATCCAGAATGTCTCAAGAAGGCCGCTTAGTGAGCGTGGAGTGTCTCGGCTACGAGAAGCGCTACGACCCGGAGAAGCACTACGTGTACGCGCTACGCATCTTCCGCCAGGGCCAGGCCACGCCCTTCGTGCTCTACCGCTCCTACAAGCACTTCACAGAGCTTTATCAGAAGATATGCTTGCACTTCCCGCTCGCCAAAGTGCACAGGTGAGTCTTTGTACTAAATGTATTTGTGGTGATTACCTCGACTACGAGAAACGCTACGACCCGAAGAAGTGCTACGTGTAAGCGCTACGCATCTTCCGCCAGGGCCAGGCCACGCCCTTTGTGCTCTACCGCTCCTACAAGCACTTCACAGAGCTGTATCAGAAGATATGCTTGCACTTCCCGCTCGCCAAAGTGCACAGGTGAGTCTTTGTACTAAATGTATTTGTGGTGATTACCTCGACTACGAGAAACGCTACGACCCGAAGAAGTGCTACGTGTAAGCGCTACGCATCTTCCGCCAGGGCCAGGCCACGCCCTTTGTGCTCTACCGCTCCTACAAGCACTTCACAGAGCTGTATCAGAAGATATGCTTGCACTTCCCGCTCGCCAAAGTGCACAGGTGAGTCTTTGTACTAAATGTATTTGTGGTGATTACCTCGACTACGAGAAACGCTACGACCCGAAGAAGTGCTACGTGTAAGCGCTACGCATCTTCCGCCAGGGCCAGGCCACGCCCTTTGTGCTCTACCGCTCCTACAAGCACTTCACAGAGCTGTATCAGAAGATATGCTTGCACTTCCCGCTTGCTAAAGTGCACAGGTGAGTCTTTGTTCATAATGTATTTGTGGTAATTGCCTCGGCTACGACAAGCGCTACGACCCGGGAAGCGCTACTTGTACGCGCTACGCATCTTCCGCCAGGGCCAGGCCACGCCCTTCGTGCTCTTCCGCTCCTACAAGCACTTCACGGAGCTGTACCAGAACATATGCTTGCACTTCCCGCTTGCTAAAGTGCACAGCTGAGTCTTTGTTCATGTATTTGTGGTAATTTTTTGAACGTTTAGTTATAAAGTATTGTTTCAAAATCACATACAGATTAAGGCTTTTTATCCAGTTTTACCTGCTGGCGGCCACTCTCAGTTGGGATTTGTTTGATTTGACACAGCTGAACGAGGATAGGTTATGTAAAGTAACCATCCACACCAGTCAGATTACTATTGCTATTGCTTCCCATGCTTAAGTACATTACAGGCTTCCGTAAGGAAAACAATTTGTTAATAATATTATTATTGACAATTAGATTTAATAAAAATCCACATTAAGGTTGCGATATAATTTATCACAAGATTAAATATAATACAAAAACTTATCGTTAATCCACATTCAAAATACAATATCAATGTATGACACTTTTGCCTCAATTAAATAAACTAAGCAATTGATAAGATTAAATTAAAGTAATCGTAAATTATCGAGAATGGACAGATAAAAGGATATTTGTGATATTTGATAAATGTAACTATTACGAGTTAATACTAATGTCTGATTGAAAACACGAATTCCACATTAGTTGCAGTCGGTTTGAAAATTTCAAGCAATCCAACATTTGAGTTTGCTTGAAGTTTTCAGATTAATGAAAATTATTTACATAAATGGCACTAATTTACTACGAACTAATCACGTAAGTATCACGCGTCAGTATTTTCGTCCCGCCCCATTTTGAAATTTAAGTCCATCACCATGGTTCGCTGCTGCGTCCTGGGTGGGCCCGCCGACACCGGCCTTTTCATCTGCTCTCGGTGACGGGATATCATGTCCCAGCTGTCGGAGTCGTCTATCTTCTTCCCGAAGCTCACGTCCGTCGGGTTGCTGTTCTGTAAAGTTACCAGCTGGTTCCTCGCCGTCTCGTCGTACGGGGGAGGCCCGCTGGACTTGCTGATGGAACTTTCTAGAGTATTCGTTGAGTAGGTCGGCGCGGGCGCGGGCGCGGGCGGGGGAGGGGCGGGCGCGGCGGCGGCAAGCGGATTGTTCAAATGCTGCGAAGGCGTAAGAGCCTGCTTCTTCTTCCTCATCTTCTCTCTCTTGGCCCTCTCCTGCGCCTCCTTCTTCTCCCTCTCCCGTCTGAGCTTCTCCTGTTTCGCTTGCTCCTGCGCCATAGCCTTTTCCCGCTCACGTCTGAGTTTCTCCTGTTTCGCCTGCTCCTGCGCCGCGGCCTTCTCCCGCGCCCTCTCCTCGGCCAGGCGTTGCTTCTCTAGTTTCATTTGTGCTTTTTGGTCGTTCGTTTCGTTCTTGCTTTTTCTATGTTTCCGCTCGGGCGGGACGGGGGCCGGTCTGAGTTGACTCGTCGTTCCTCCGCGGGGATCGGATGAGACGTCATTGGCGCTCCGGTGTAGCTGCGGCTGCGGCTGGGGCTGCGGTTGGAGCGGGGGAGGAGGCACCAGATCGCTCGTGCTTTTCGCGTTGCGCAGTGCAGTCGGGTCCTTGGTACTGTGGGGTAGTTTCACCATAGACGGTGTTAGCTTTCCGTTGTATGAAGTCGGCCTGTCGGATATACTACTGGCACCTGAAATGGATAGTGTCAATTTATAAAAAACGTCATCATGATGACCTTATTATTTTAGAGATTTCTGGTTTCCATGACACAGGAGAGAATTTTTTTGTGAAATATTACTAGACATATTTTAATGTAGTGAAATAAAGAATATTTATAACAACGCTCACCATAAAATTCATCTCTATTAACTCTATACGAGCCAGTGATGGAGATCGCGGGGGCTAGTTCTTCTTCATTGCTCCGAGTATTGAAGTTGAGCGACGCTCGGAAACCTCGGAACTTGAGCATCATCACCATGCACGACATGCAGCCGAAGAAGGCTAGTGTTGCCACGTAATTTATTGAGCCGTCCGCTGATTTGAAAAAGATAAATATATTCAATTGACATAAATTAAAAAGGAGGATGGAGTTTTTTTTCTTTCCCCAAGTGTAGATATCTATATCTATACTTACTTAATATATAAAGCTAAAGAGTTTGCTTGTTTGTTGTTTGTTTGTTTGTTGTTTGTTTGTTTGTTTGTTTGAACGCACTAATCGCAGGAACTACTGGTCCGATTTTAAAAAATATTTTTGTTTTGGATAGTCCATTTGACGAGGAAGGCTTTAGGCTATTGGAAATCGAAATCCACGCGGACGGAGTCGCGGGCAGCCGCTAGTTCTCTATATATGTAGGATACAGAAATACAGTTATTATCATAATACTGTTTGTGTCTTCATCATCCGTCCACTGTATTGGCATCCGTAACTCCACGGTGTATTGCTTAGAGTGCTGTGCTCGAAAACCTCGGAAGTCGGGGGTTCGAATCACGCTTCCGAAGCACGTAATCATCATTCTTATCGTGCAAACAGGCGATTCAAGCCTATAATGTCCTAACCAAATTTGGAATACCAAGAAAAAGGGAAAGAGTTCCCCGCGGGATTCGAACCCAAGACCTCAGAGGTTTGAGCCCAGCCCCCTAACCACTACACCTCGGAGGCAGTTAATGTCAATATTATGTATTAAATTAATATTATCGTGTTGCTCCCTTTATACCGGTAGATTTATTTTAATATGAATATTATTTGAGGAAAACTCAGTATTGGCAAGAAAAGGATGCGAATTATCATTCATGTCAGGCAAAATACCAAGAAAACGAGTAAATCAGGAGACAATATCAGATTAGATGGGGATAATGCGCTCGAGATTGCAAATCTATAAAAAAAACATATGTACTAGATCATAAAAATACTTGCCTAGTGAGGGATCCCTAATGATAGCCATTGCTCTCACTTCACAAATAAAAACAATTAAATATTAACATTCGTGTTGACAATACCCTTCCATTACTGTTTGAATCAATACTGGCTTCGAAAGATTAGATAATTACGAGTGTTCGCCTAACTTACTTTACGTATGTAATCTTATCTATTACTGACTAAATTATTCGAAATTATCACTTCCCGCGCTAAAATTAGCTTACGTAAGTTTGAAAACTATGAACAATGTAATCAGTTCTAATGACAAATGATAATAAATTGATGTTGATTTTCGCAATAAAAACAGTGAAGAATCTTGCAGTCTTTTTCATGCAGATATTATCAAATTTATTCGAGTAATAATTGAATCATTGTTGCGATATTTGTTATGATTGTGGCTTCAATCTTATCTCTCATCATTTATGATTTATGATGTGTAAATGAAAACTCAAGGGTGGGTCACTGATAATAGTTTTCATAAAAGAAAGCTCAACAGATGCTTCTTTTTCTTTCGGTTTAATTGATTTGGTAATGAATTTTATCTAGTTACTTTTTTTTGTGTTTTTACTTCCGAAGAAATAACTTTTTCGCACCTGAGGTCAAGAGTTAGATCCTTGGAATACCACCATCCAAATGACAAGTGTCAAACTAAATGTTATAAATGTGTCTGTCAATCACGCTGAAAGTACTGAACGGATTTTAATCAAATTCCTGTTTTATCCCATGGGAGCATTTAATCTTGATAAAAAGTCCTAGCGCCCAAGTAAACCCATACCCTGCGTGTAAACCAAATTTCATCAAAATTGGTCTAGTAGTTTCTGCATGATTGACGGACCAGCATCCAAACAAACTTTCACATGAATAATATTAATAAGATTGTAGATACATATATCTTATTATCTTCTTTTCGGATGTTTGTCCGTCAATCACGCTGAATCTACTGAACGGGTTTTAATGAAATTTTGTATACAGGCGGGGTATGGGCTGACTTAGGTGATAGGCAATTTTTTTCCCCGATTAATTGCTCCCAAGGAAACGAAAGGAGTTTCGATAACGCGGGAAAATCCGCGGTTTAAAACTAAATTATTTATAACCGCTCCGCAGTTCGACTAGATTTCGTTGTGTGATAAGTCTCAAATTATACATATTTATACCTGTATTACTATTTCCAGCCTCCCGTCGGGTCTGCACGTGGGTCGCTCGAACACGCGGCAGGTGGCGGAGCGGCGCTTCGGCGACGTGCAGGCGTTCCTGACGTCGCTGTTCAACCTGGCCGACGAGATCGCGCACTCCGACCTCGTGTACACGTTCTTCCACCCGCTGCTGCGCGACCAGCAGGACGTGGAGCCGCAGCGGATGAAGCATCGAGGTATGTTTAAGTGCGAGGCCTATCTGCTAAGGGTTGATAAAAAATTAACATTTACTAGGCAATTGTTATGTTTTGTTAAAATTAATTGGTACATATAAGGTAGGAACATCGAAACAACTGTATTTGCAAAGGCATAGCCTGTATCTTGATGGACTCTGCTAAATGGAAACTACGTTTAGTACTCGTAAGTTCCTACGTTCGAGTAAGCAAGCTCGGACATATTTGCGTAAGCTTGTCATGTCAAAGACATGTGAACTTATTTGGTATAATAATACGTCGTATCGTGTGTTACAGGAGAGTCCGTGGAGGCGGAGAATAGCGGTTCTGGATCGCTGAAGCTGTCGGTGCAGTACGCGGGAGGCGTGCTGTCCGTGCTCATCCTGCACGCGCAGTCGCTGCCCGTCACGCCGCCCGGCCTGCCGCCCAACCCATACGTCAAGGTACCATACAAACACAGGAGACAGCTCCTGGACTGGTCATTCGCCCGTCAGGGTACCATACAAATACAGGAGACAGCTCCTGGACTGGGCATTCGCCAGGCCCCGCCAGGCACGACAACCAGTCCGTCCCAGCACACGGGTGAGAAGGAAACCGCAGGGTTTTAGTTGGTAAAATCAATGCGAATGCGTCAATGCGTTTCCCTGCGAAAAAAAGGGGACCGCTCCTAGTACCTAGGGATGAATCGGTTAATCGCCTGACAAGGCGGGTGAAGAGCTCTCCTACTCGAGTACGAAAGGAAACGCAGGAGTTTAGTGGGTAGTGGAACATAAAGTTCTGGGCCCCACACACGGCTGCAGGTTTTGCTAACCTGTACGCAAAAACAGGGGAACGCTTCTGCTCATCCCCCCTGTGCGTACTGTTATAAGACTTCGTCAAGAAGAGGTGGGATGGTTGTACTATTCGAGGCTCACACGTCAAGATAACGATGCTGCGAAGAGAACCCTTCGCCGGTCGCTCGTATTAATGTGTCGGGAAAAAATCGCTACGTATTAGTGTTATAAGTTGTACAGAAAACTAACGTTTCAATACAGCGGAGATTTCAAATAACGCAGTCAAAAACTTGATAGGTAAAAGTAAAAAAAAATAGCTTCTAAGAAAAGATGTAAAAACTTATTTTTCTCTCCCAGGTTTACCTAGTTCCGGACCCAACCAAAGAAACAAAACGGAAGACGCGCGTACTCAAGCGCAACTCGCATCCGTCCTTCATGGAGATGCTCGAGTACCGCCTGCCCATCGACGTGGTCAAGAACAGGAGCCTGCAGGCCACGGTCTGGCACTACGACTCGCTGCAGGAGAACCAGTTCCTCGGGGGCGTGGTCATCCCGCTCAACACCCTGCCGCTGCGGCAGGAGACGGTCGCCTGGTACCCGCTCGAGTACATCCCCCGGTAGCTAATACTCGCCCGCTCCGCCATGTGGACCACGGAGCTGCCCGCGTGACGGACACGTGATGATCATGTGACAACAGCGTGACGGGTCAGTATCTCGAGCGGTGAGATGTGTACTTCTTGCGGGCGTTACAAGATTGCATTTTATACATGTCATACTTTTATCTATAGTCCATATCATTTAAGATGATTCCGGTGACAGTTGACGGTTTAAAGGACAATCGACACTATACTAAAGCATTAAGAACCCTATGGAAAATCATATAAATAGCTCGTGAAGCTTATTGTATAAGAAGTATTGCTGTCACAGAGTTCATCTTAGTTGAAATGGACTATAAAAGCCTCCTGGTGACAACCACGTGGCACCCATGTGACAGGGCGGTAAGATGTATACTATTTATGTGTACATGTTACCGCTTGTGATATACAATTACTTAGTCCTCGGGAGACGGTAGCGCGGCACCCGCTTCGCTATGTAGACCACGGAGCTTCCCATGTGGCCGGCCGATGGGTAAACACTACCGTTAATAACTAAATTTAAACTAATACCAATAGGCATGTAAAAGTTGTTCGTGTACACGTTAATGCTCGGGACTACACCATCACAAATGAACTGTCAAATTGATCTTTTGATATGTTATTAAGAGCTACAGTAAGCCTATTTTGTGACGTACATATAACGTCGGCAAAGGACAACGGCAGAATCCCATGTATTTCCAGTACCACATAAAGACTTAGCGTTCCAAGAAGTGAATACTAGAAAATCAATCCTCTAATGATGCTTATCAAAAAATGTAATGGTAACATATTTTTTAAAGCTGGGGATAAAAAGATGATTTCAAACATAACCTCCAATGCAACTTTTACATTATCCACAGAATTGCCATTTCCCCAAATGTTACTAAGGCTTTGACCATCTGACTGTCACTTTGAAATGTAAGCAAAAATTGACCTTATTGCCATGGAGTATATTAAATATACGAGCACCGACATCTATTGGTCTATAATGTCAATAGTTCTGTCCCAAATAATGCCAACGTCAAATTCGTTCTCCAGATGGCGTTATAAACAGTTTTTAAACCTGTCAAATTGAAGTGTACTAAATATGAGCCCCAATGATATTTTTTTAAATATCATTGATGACCCTCCATTGTTATTGCTTATTATTTTGTATAACATTGCGCAAACTAATATAAACCTGTAGGGTGGAGGAACACCTTACTGGTGGTTAAGCATTTTTATGATAGATCAACGTACAGTCACTGCTTTTTCAAAACAAATAAAACAAGGAGGAAAATAAAGACCAACATCATTATGTAATATGTAATTATTATTTATTTCTCTAAAATAATATTATGCTTCTCTTCTTTGTAAGATAAGATAAATCCAGCGCTGAACAATATTGAGAAGATTTTCATTCGAGTCTTATTGGACATGACGATGTATGCGTGATAGGCGCGCATATTTCAATAATCACCGCATTAGCAAGTTCCCACACTAAATACTAAAACATTCTGGTATATATGAGAAAGTCCTCACAAATAATCACACAAATCACACTCGAAGAGTCCCTTTTCGCAGAATAGCTGACAGCGCAGGAGCAAAGGTGCTCAACCTACACACATCTATTGTAATATTATTATATTACATTTTTATTATTGTATACATTGATATACAAAAACCCAAGATACACAATCAACGTCTATAAATCGTCAACATCAGAAAAGTGCCCAATTTTAAATCCGGCACCTTTTTCAAATAGTCTTGCGTCACCCGCGTCATAGCAACGTCGTTGACAATGCCGAAATGCGCAATGAAAAATTGTACAAAAAGTACGACAAGAACGTTAGAAAAGGCCGGGATTTATAATTTTCGGTAAGTAAAAATGTTTATTGATTCGTTTTGGTGGATTTTATAAGTTAATAAGCAACGTAATATATTATTTAAATTTAATTTGTTTCAAAAGTCAGTCACCGGCTCCAGTCTAATACGGCAAATTCCAATGGCCGTTATTTCATTGTCAGAACTATGCATTATAATCCCTTTTTATTTTAGTCGCATTATAAGAAGGCTCTGTTCGTATTTCAAAGGAGACGATATTTTTTTGTGATGTTTATTTTTTAAATATGTTTTTGCACATATCGTTTTGATATTATAACAAGTATATTTATATACATCAATTGTATTTTTTGTATTATAATATCGTTTTTAAGCGAATCCCATAAATTGTTATGGAAGATTTTTTCATTTTTGTTTCGTCTCATCTCCAACCATCCATTCAATTAGATTTCAGTTGGAACTTTGTTTATTAATAATATGTTCTTATAGATTTTTGTGCATCATTTTTTAATTTATGATATACAATAAATTTAGGTGACGAAGACGAGTTCTACATTTACATAATGTATTTCTTATTCTTTTCTTTTTATTAGTATTCCTTGTGGCCATAGCATGCTGGCAATGGACATCAATCGTCAGCCAACAAAGGCGTGAAGATTCATAAACACGTTTTAATTTTAAGTTTAAACATGTAGTTAAATAAGGTTTTGCGGTACTTTGTTAAATTACTACTTGCACTTTTTATGTTTGTATGTACATATTATTAATTTGCTTTAAAAATGCTTGTATATAATAATAAAACAAATATTCGTCTCCACTCCTAGCTTTGTTCTATCTGCGAAATTATGTCATGTCAAAGTTTGACTTTTGGTTTTGGTGACACTATTGAGTGTTACTTTTGTTCGAGACTGTGCATCTTGGGTTTTTGTATATCAATGATTGTATACAACATATTTATTATTGTATGTATCTGCGTGCTCAACTGAAGGCAAATCATTTAACAAATCATAACACGGCAAATATTGTGAACAAGAATGCAATAAAGATTATGAAAATGAATATTAATTGACCGATGTCTTTCCGATCAATTTTGACACATTATCAAACATAAACTAAAGAGTCGCTGTTCAGATAACGTCAAATGCGTTCTGTTTTTCCATGTTCGATGACCGGCGTTTTGTTTCAGGGATTTTATAAGATAATACAATCAAGGATTTCCGGCTATTCCCAGCTTCTAAAAATCTACTTCAAATTGAAAAATGTTCGTCTCATGATTACCTTTAACCTTTGATATGCTTAAATCCTATATAGTTAGTTCTGGGAACGCTTAGTTTTACGAGTGGTACTCAGTTTGCCGTTCTCCTTTTTAGAATTTTGTAAAGTGGGTGGGCGGGAAATTCTTGTCATATACTGTAGCTTTTATGTAAACGTAACACGTGTATTTATGCCCTTGCGTCAATGCAAATAAAAGACAGTAATATCACAACTGGTATTGAATGGTTTTATGCAGAGTACCTAGTGCTTTTTGTTGCTATTGCTATGCTAAAATACCGCGTACGTAATTGTTTTTGTCCTTGCAACTAACAGTTTTTGAGATAATAAATCACTTAACTGGATAGTGAGCATAGGGTAACGTTTCAACATGCTTTCGCTTGTATTTGAATAAACGTGTATGTGGAATTTTTCGTAATTTTTTGGAATTGTTAAATTAAATGTAATTTTTAGAAAATGAATTGAGATATCTGTTGATTCCTATCACCTTAGTGCCAAATTTCAAATTGTTTGCTATGATAAAAAAAGCATTATTATGGCCGTTTACACTGTTGTTTACCATCTAAGAGATGTTTTTGAAGAAGGACATATCAAATTGATTGTTATTGAAGGCCTAATGCTGAATCGCATTTATCGAAACCTTTAAAAGGCCTAACTGTGAAAGTAGGTAGAGAATAAACTTAACCTTATTATTTTATACCATCACTTATTACAGCTTGACGTACAGTATTGGTACCTATATAAATACTAGGTGTCAACTGGTTCAATTCTTTCACGAAATATGAATAACAAATATTTTTTTCGCCACGATCAGCGTTTTGCCAAACGATTATTTTTTCCGCTTGTTTGCTTGTCAAAACTGTTTCATGTAAAGAAACGAATTGGCTCAAGTTGGTTTGTACGATGATAAATGACGTCTGTGAACATTCCTATGAAAATTAATATTTTTGTATTACTTTTTGTCTCGTAAATAAAGGTAGGTAGGTAGCTTTGTGGTGCTTTTTGAGGTCAGTATCACGTTCATGTTAAACGTATTTTACATGTAAATTAGCTAGTTTATATACTGAGATCTGAATGGAATGTTGCGATTGTTTGATGAAATTTATACTTTTTTAAATATATAGATGAGCTTGTCAAATTATCTTACACATACAGTCTTATTAATGAAATCAATTGAAATTATCACTTTTTACAAATATCACGTTTTACCATTTATTAAGTTAATTGGATAATTTGACATGCTCAGTTTGTCTGTAAGAGTGAATTGCGCTCAGAAATAATATGCACATTACATGAGTTTCTATGCTGTTTGCAACAATTTATTTTAGCGACAAACATTATTTTTTAGATTCCCTATTTATTGGAAATTGTGTTAAATACTATATTTTGTAAATTAATTATATTTATGTTACTTTATAAATCGTGTTATTTGCAATTACATTATTATTTTATTTTTCTAAATGATTCAACTTTTTATTGTGTCGTGCGCTCGTTATAATCAAATGAACAATATCTGAAGAAATGTGTCAACGCGCGCGTTCGAGCAATGAGAATGAGGGTGATTGCGATTGAAAAATCCGCTAGATTGCAATACGTAGCCGTGAGATCTAACTGCTATGTCATTGGTGAATTTTAACATATATCATGTCAAAATTCACCAATCACATATCATAGTAGATTTTTCATTTTCAAAAACCCTCTATTTCGCGTGCGCGAGTTGACGAATAAGTCAATATCAAGATGCCCAATCAATGCGCATCAATATCAACCAATGGCTTCCAGTACTCGCTCAAATAGTAGGTAAGAGCGACCGAATCACTCGATAGCGTCTAGCGTACTTCGACTGACCGACGACCACTGTATATAATCGTACACTAGATAGTTTTATACGAAGGTAGGCCAATTCCGGTGGAACGAATCATAATAAGTAGGTAGCGTTTGCATACTGTATTGAAATTAAATATAAAATCTCAACTGAAAAACTGGTTTTATTCCTGCAATCACTACGTCTGCATACGAGGAAGCTTCTGGTTTATTTTGGTCTTTGAACACTCGACGATAACTTTAAAATAGAACAGAAGGGTTTGAGACCTTCATCGCCCATATAGTAAGGCGCGCGTTCGGGCAGAATAAGTTGGTCTTTTGTGCGGATAGGAGAAAAAAGAAAAGGATCGACTTCAGGTTTCCAAGTATAAAGAAAAAAAGGTAAAAAGCCTCCAATTCGTCATAACTTTTATTTGTCAAAGTACAACGTCGGCGTCTGGCGCTGCTTTCAAGAGGTAGGAGTTGAACCCATACGGGCGGGGCTTAAGACCTTCATCGCCCATATAGTATGGAGCTTTCTCCGTCGTCGGTAGATAGTATACACCGGGGCGCGTGAAGTCAGTCCTCGGGCCGAGGAGGTTGGTCTCCCCCGCGGGGTAGCAGGCGGCGGCGCGCGTTTGGTCTACTCGCGGACGTCCAGTACAGCGCCGCGCGCAAGGGAGGATTAACTCGAGGTTTTTAGCTTACTAAATTTTTAGCTAATAAAATCGTATGTTAAAAAAGAAAAGAAGTAAAAGCCACTAATTCGTTACAATTTTTATTTGTCAAAGAACGCCGTCTGCATCCGGCGCTGCTTTCAGGAGGTAGGAGTTGAACCCATACGGGCGGGGCTTCAGACCTTCATCGCCCATGTAGTAAGGAGCTTTCTCCGTCGTCGGTAGATAGTATACACCAGGGCGCGTGAAGTCAGTCCGTGGGCCGAGGAGGTTGGTCTCATGCGCGGTTAGTAGTAATTGTAATTTTAGCTCACTTAGACAGATCTGCGATCACTAATATTTAAAATTGTATGTTTAAAAAGAAAAGAAGTGAAAGCCACTAATTCGTTACAATTTTTATTTGTCAAAGTACGACGTCGGCGTCTGGCGCTGCTTTCAAGAGGTAGGAGTTGAACCCATAGGGGCGGGGTTTGAGACCTTCATCGCCCATGTAATAAGGAGCTTTCTCCGTCGTGGGTAGGTAGTATACACCAGGGCGCGTGAAGTCAGTCCGTGGGCCGAGGAGGTTGGTCTCCCCCGCGGGGTAGCAGGCGGCGGCGCAGCGGAACGCGCTTGCGCACTCGCGGACGTCCAGTACAGCGCCGGCGCCGCGCGCAAGGGAGAAATAACTCGAGGTTTTTAGCTTACTTTGTGCTTTGACTGATCTGTAACTGTGTAATTAAAATCGCACATGTACTTAAAAAGAAAAGAAGTAAAAGCCACCAATTCGTTAGAATTTTTATTTGTCAAAGAACGACGTCGGCGTCTGGCGCTGCTTTAAGGAGGTAGGAGTTAAACCCATACGGGCGGGGCTTAAGACCTTCATCACCCATGTAATAGGGAGCTTTCTCCGTCGTGGGTAAATAGTATATCCCGGGGCGGGTGAAGTCAGTCCTCGGGCCGAGGAGGTTGGTCTCCCCCGCGGGGTAGCAGGCGGCGGCGCGCGCGTGCGCCACGGCGACGCAGCGGACCGCGCGGAAGGCCTGCGCGTGCGCACTGGCGGACGTCCAGTACAGCGCCGCGCGCACGTGGCTGCACAGCAGCATGCATGGTAATATGAACCCGTGTTTCATCGACTGCTGGTACTCGCCTGGAAGATTGCACAATAGTTTTACTTTATATTGTAACATTTACAATAAGTATAATGTTACACTATATAAGTAACTGAGCAATATCGCGATCGTATTAAAAGATGAGGTACTTATACGTATAATATTTTTTCTTTAAGGATCTGTAGGTACCTACAGTCAAGTTCACATGCGTTTTTGAACCTGTTAGTGGTCCTATACTATACTCGCAGTTCCCATAATAGAGACTCCCTCTATCATCCATCATCATCAATCATAGATGCACTCTCTGCATCCATGATCGATCACTCTTCAGCGCCCTCAGCGGGGAACAATTATTTTAACACAACCCAGCTTCCAAACTGCCCATCGAGAATAATTTTATCTGTACCTCCGTTAGCATAGAAGTCAACATGGCCCGAAGGTTCCGCTATCCCGAAGCCGTCGATGTTGGTGTGCAGCACGTCCACTCTTTGCGCTGCGTGCTTGTTCAATCGCTCCGAGGATGGCAGGTTGCGGAAGCACGGTCCTGCGGGATCCAGCCCTGAGAGAGATCATGCAAGTGGGTATAATAGTTAACTTCGGCATGATACCTATTAAATTGGCTGGTAGATCGAGATTGTGGATACGAATGGTCTGAGGGGAAAGATGTGTTGGAAATAAGCAAACAAGAGGTTAAGAACTTATTGGATATTCCACTCAAATGAGCAACTCGTCTCGTGAAATATTATCCATCTTACACAACACCTCAGTGAAGTAGCACTTCGTAACTGTTACGCTATGTTTCTGTTGGTAAGTAAAGTTTCCAACTTGCCGTCAGCGAAGTACTTCCAAATCAGCTTTCCGACCGGCTGTGTACTAGCGATAGTAGTTACGCTTATGCTGGTGTGTTAGTTACCCGTGATCCTCGAAGGACGCTGTCCAGTCAGCTCGCGGAACCTGACCGTGGCGTAGGAGGCTATGTGCGCGCCCAGGCTGCCTTCCAGCAGCTCCAGCCTACTGGCTATCAGTTCGTGCTGCGTCAGCGCTGCCAATTACTCCCAATGCAGCTTTCCGACCGGCTGTGTACCAGCGATAGTAGCTATACCCATGCTGATGTGTTACCCGTCCAGCAGCCAGACTGACCAGCAGCTTCATTCTGCCGGAGCTCAGCCCATGCTGTTTCAGCGTTGCCAGGGACTCCGTGAGTAGCCTCCCGGCCGGCTGAGTGACTCCGACCGTAGTTACACTCATGCGGATGCGTAGTTACCCGTGATCCTCGCAGGACGCTGTCCAGTCAGCTCACGGAACCTGACCGCGGCGTAGGAGGCTATGTGCGCGCCCAGGCTGCCGCCCAACAACTCCAGCCTATTGGCCGTCAGCCCGTGCTCCGTCAGCGCCGCCAGGTACTCTCCGAGCAGCTTCCCGACAGGCCGGGTCACTCGAGCGGCTCTGTTAAATAAGGTTGGTTTTACAATGACGCTGATGCGCCAGCCATCAGAGCGCGTATCGGCATGCACTATGGGCCCATAAATATATCGAGATAGAACTATTACGATTTCTTTTTCGCCTATATTTCGCGCGTGGCATCTGATGGGGCCCTGTGGCCCTCGCCCACAGAGTTAAGTGATTTACGTATTGTGGTAGTCGAAAAATATGTCGAAATATAAGTATTGCATGAAGGCACGGGTGCCACTCCTACTTCTCCGTTTTATCTCGATATATTTCAGTGTCTGTAGATTTTCATTGCAAAAATAAAAACCTTCATATTACAAAACCATCGATAGTTATCGATACCTACCCCCACTGACTCTCCGGTTTTTAATCCCTTAGATCGAAAGAAAAATGCTGAAATAAATGTATTTCCTTGATTTAAGATGTAACCCAGTAAGCTAGATTAGTTGAATTATTCAATGACAAGGCTTAAGGGATTCCGTACCGAGAAATCTTATAATTAGCTATATCCTCTTGCATGCTAAGCTTGAACGAATTAATGCCACTGCTGTTCGGTTGAATATTTTGAAGCAAATTATTGGGAACCACAAAAATATTGCATGTCTGAAACGGGCTACTGTTGATACTTTATTTTAATGCATTCCATCTTTTATGTACACAGTTTTAGAAATTAATAATTTTACTTCTTCTAGAAGCGTTGGTGGCCTTTCGGTACGGGCCGCGCCTCACATACGAGAGGTCCGTGGTCCGAAACAGGGCCCACACTTATGGACTTTTCAAAATCTATGTGTGGATTTGAGCCATTAGTTCGGCTCAGATAGTTTGTGACTTTAATTCAGTTAGATCTGACTGTGTAACCATGAATCAGTCTGCCTGGTTCCCCTCTACGGGTTACGATTCTAATTCTGCTAATACTTACAACGGGTACGTACGCACTAGGACGGGGAAGATCTCGACGACGATCACGTTTCTACCACGGTTAAGATACGTCTGCACGATGGACCGGACCAGCGGGGACGAGCCGGAGTCCAGGTAGCCGCTGATCACTACCTGGCAACAATAGAGACGTTATATACATCTTGAGGACATAAATATAAATTAATCATCATCCTCACATCTCCCCCAGTTGCATCCTCGGCCATTGCCTTACAATGGAGCAACTGTCGTCGGACCAACGTCTTGACGTGTTTTCAAAGCACGGAATATCATTATTATGAGACAACTAGGTGATTCAAGCCTGCAATTTCTTAAAAAACCTGGATAAACCATAAAACTTGCAAGAAAAAAAATAATTGAAACCTACTAAGATATCAGGTCAGAAATTGCTAGATCAAATCGTAAATTAACCAATTTAAATCGATTGTGATAACTAAGTTTTATTAGCGGCCGCTCGCGACTTCTACGTGGTCTGTTTTATCCCCTTAGGGGTGGAATTTATAAAAATCGTTTCTTAAGGGATGCCTAAAAACATGCTTTTGCTCTTGTATATTTTACCTGTGTTTTTCTTTTCTTCAGGTTAATGTGTTCAGCGGTGCACCCTGCGCCTTCAACACTGATGCTGCACGTCGTTTCTGCGAATAAGGTCTGGAAGAACCCCCCAGAAGTTGGCTTTACCACAGCCACCGTGAGGGAATCCTTGGTCTTTTCAGAGAGGGTTGTACTTCTATTCATCCCTGGACCTATTCGAACAAACTCATTACTTTATGAACGATTTGACCGCTAGTGGTTCATTTCCCGGAATGGTAAAAAAATGTGTCGGTTTTTTCGAACACAGCCCTGGTTTGTGATCACCAATCCGCATTTGGCAGCGTGGTGCTAGTCAAAGTCCAACAGTCCAAAGTCAAAAACCATTTTTGTAACGAAAACATGTCAAATGGTGGAGACTCATGCTACGAAGTGGGATATTAATAGACTGATACTTTTACTCTTTCATTAGGAACAACATACAAGCCACATGTTGGTCTCAGGCACAGTACCTGTTTTTTAAGTGAATTTAAATGGAAGTTCCTACTATTGCCACTACCGCTTAGGCATCTTGCGATGCTAAAGTGCACAGGTAGAATTTTAAGTTGATTGCTGTAAGTTCCAAGAAGCAATTGCTGTCATTATTAAAATCACTAATAAACACACTTAAAAATATAATTGGGTTGAGTAGTTTACTCAATTACTCACAATCTGACATAAAGCCGGCGGGAAGTCCGATGTTCTGCGTGCTCAAAACATGCGCAGAATAAAAACACAGAAACACCGCAACTTTTGACAACATTATCACTATGTAGCGGCGCACACTTGAATCGTCTATAAAGATTAAATCACTAGTGATCTTAAATGGTTGAATAAATTTATATTTCGTATGCGTATGATTGAGTATCGAGTTTCTTGCGTTGAGAAGGTCGCGCTGCGTTAAGCAGTGCCCTTGCAGGGTCAGACGCATGCGAGCAAAGTGGGAAATTAAATAAATCGTTTTCTAATCATTATATTACATAGTCTGCACGAAATTGCTTATTGGGTTGGTCACGAACGCATTTTGCATGGGGAACTCGCGCGATGCAAATTGGAAGATAATGCAATACCAGTAAAGGCTTTTATTGTCTGAGCGGTGTTGTAGGCCGGCTATTTTAAACGCCTGTTGCGTTCGGAGTCCCGGCTCAATCCGGGTTATTGGCGAAAAATATTTTTTTTAAATAGTGTAATGAACAATGCTGACACTAGTACTTGCAACGGTAACTTATTACTAAATAACAGACTAAGTGCAGTTTTAATTATATGTATGTAGCTAGCCATTTGTGGTTTTCAGCATACCTAATTTTGTTTTATGTTCACAGTCGTTTTGAGGCCCCATTCCTTTATTAAGTAAGCTCTAAAAATCTTTACACCAATAGTTTCGATTATAGTGTTTGCCAATTTTTATGACATGTAAAGCAGTTGTGATGAGGCAGTATTTGCATGCTTACTTAATAGTTCATTCCAGCTAAGATGATCTCTGTGACAGGTCACTTCTTATACGATATTAAACTTTATTTCAAGGCAAATAAGATCGCAATGCTTTAGAATAGTGCCGTATTTCCTTTGAACCAACAACTGTCACCGGTATCATCTTAGGTGAAATTGACTATAGCTTCACAATTACTGACAAAAACAAACACCAATCCGCATTATTTATTCATGTTCACCTTCGATGACATCCTTAGTGCATTCTGCCATTTTTCATGCACTAAGGACTTCAACCTTCACATCTGCATCGCTGTATAACTCCCACTTGAAGACGTAATCTTTGATTGTATGCCGTCGACCTTGCAGTCATCGGGCAAGTCAAGTGGCATGTTTAACAGTTAAGTTATCTGGTGATGATCAAGCTGTCTATTAATAATAAGGTAATGCCTTATTATTTAAATCACTGTGATTATTCCGATTAGTGCGTTCCTTGACCCAATAGTACAATTCAGCGATACAATATATACCTACCTAGCTTACCTATGTATATAATATAATCTTAGGTGGTCTTAATATAGAATTCGCTAAATTAAAACCTTATTGTAAAGTGTTTATCTGAAATATCTTTTAATTTATTCACAATGGGCTATGTACAGAACACTAATGAACACTAAAAGATTGAACAAAAAAGTTCCTACTAGATTAAATAATTTAGGCTGCAGAAATAAAGTTTCCATCAATGTAAATCTTTGTTTTCATAAGTATTTCTAGCTGTACCCTACCTCCTAGTTAAAATAAATCATCAAGCAGGAATCCGTCGTCATTTTCGCCCCCGCCTCCTTCTTATTGGTTGACATGAGTCAAAAGTATGTGTTACTCGTAGAAAGTACAAGGTAAGCCTTACATTTTAGTCCATTTCATCTAAGATGATCCCGGTGACAGTTTGCATTCAAAGGAAAAATCCTAGGGCCTAAGGAGCTTATTATTATTATATTTACCTTATATTAATAGACAGCTTGATCAACACCAGATAACTTAACTGTTAGAGACGCCACTTGACTTGCCCGATGACTGCAAGGTCGACGGCATACAATCAAAGATTACGTCTTCAAGTGTTATACAGCGATGCAGATGTGAAGGTTAAAGTCCTTAGTGCATGAAGAATGGCAGAATGCACTAAGGATGTCCCATCGAAGGTGAACATGAAGAAATAATGTGGATTGGTGTTTGTTTTTGTCAGTAATTGTGAAGCTATAGTCATGTGTAGGCTGCACCCCTCAAACATTGTCATTTTTCGCAAGTTATCTGCAGGACCGCCACCAGTTTGTCGACTACAAGGGGCACTACTCTCAGCCCTATCCTACTAGATCTGGTGTGAGCCAGGGAAGTAATCTGGGACCACTACTTTTTATTTTAATGATAAATGATTTACCGAATGTAGTAAGTAATTGTAAACCATTGTTGTTCGCAGATGATTTAAAACTAGTTTCTGTTATTAAAGATGAGATTGATTGTAATTCACTACAGCAAGATATAGACATGGTTTTACATTGGGGAACTCATAACAAACTATTTTTTAATATTTCAAAATGTTCAGTTATCACCTTTAGTCGATCACGCTTTCCGATCCATAGACAGTACCAGATGAATGGCGAGCCACTGCGACGAGTCATGGAAGTTAGGGATTTAGGGGTACATTTCGTTGCAGACTTGAATTTCAGAGTACACATCACGAATGTTTGTAAAAAGGCATTCCGTAATCTTGGGCTTATACTACGCGTTGGAAAGAATTTTACGAACATCCGGGCTTTAAAAGCGCTTTATGATTCACTCGTACGGAGTCATCTAGAATGTAACTCAATAATATGGTCTCCGTATGAGAAAAAATATAAATTAATGCTGGAAAAAATTCAAAATAAATTTATTAGGTTTGTATACTGGAAACAATTTGGTGTTTACCCAGGTTATCCATTGTTGTACCCTACTCTTTTCCTGCTAGGCACGGTGGGATACTATAGGTTGGAAGTCAGAAGGGACGTCGCTCTCATTGTGTACCTGCTGAAAGTACTGAGGGGTGTGCTACACAACCCGGCAGTGCTGGAGGCGATGCGGCTGAGCGTGCCGGACGGGCGCGCGGCGCGGCGGCGGCGGCCTCCGCTGCTGCAGGTGCCGTGCGCGCGCACCGCCCTGCTGCAGCGGACGCCGTTCGTACGTGGGATTAGGGTGCTCAACATTATGGCTGAGCAACTTGATTTATTTGCGAGTTCACCGAGTAAGCTCATAGAATGCGCTATATACATTGTTTCTACAACTGCACCTTCGCATTAGGTCCTCCTGTAATGATTGTGTATGTGTGTTTGTAAATAAATAAAAAAAAAAAAAAAAAATTTCACCTAAGATGATTCCGATGACAGTTGTTGGTTCAACGGAAAAATCCTAGGGCCTAAGGAGCTTATTATGCTTTGAAATAAAGTATAATTTCGTATATAGATATAGAAGTACACCTGTCACAGGAATCATCTTACGCAAATGGTATATAGCAGGCCTTAGCCTGATGAGTAAAATGGTCGCAAGAATATCGACGCCTGTCGAAAATCGAAATCTTAAGAAAAGTTTTCCTTTGCACACATGTGCAGTTTTCTTTTGGCGCCTTCGCTCGACGGCACTTTCGAGCCGGTTTCCTAGAGGAGCGCTCTTTTACGTTCTTTCCGCGGGAAAATCTCGACAGATGCTGGCTCGGCGCTTTCGTTTTATTGTTGCAATGTTTTTAGAGATCTGTATATTTTATGTATTATGTATAAAGTATTTCGTAGTCTTACTGTTATTTATCCGTAGTTGAAATTTTATTATAAACAATATTTTATCGAATGTCGTCGCGATCTGGACAAAATACCATGTTATATTTAAGAAGAACGCTTGAAAACACCTACTAGTAGAAGTGGGTCTAGGTCAATCACTGATACTAAGTATTAATCTCAATGATAAATTGAATAATACATTATACCTAGACTCATAGTTTACACCTTTCAACTACGGTAATATTATTATGCTATAAAAATAAAAAAGATACCTACTCTTGGCTTATACGGACAGAAGTGTAGCTAACTATTGCACCCCTTGGCGCCATTTGGACACCCATTATTTAATTAGTGATGATTTACCTAGTACCTACAGGTAGTGAAGCAAGATTCTGTCTTAAGCTTAGCCGGGATAGAAAACTCTGCGAATTGATTTAACAGCGTCAAAAAGGGACATTGAAATACATAGATTAAACAACTAACATCCTTTCCGGCCGTTTTTAAACCATTGCGCCGATCTTACGATCAGCTTACGCACAGGTGCACTATCTATTCACTTACTCTTTGACCCGAAAGTAGAGAGATCAGGAACAAGACAACGGCATGAAATTATTTTTTGATCACCCATCAGATGATGATCCATCAAGCTCCTCAAAAAAAAAATCCAATAACCAAAGATGGCAATAGTACTTAATTAAACATCAGAACGGAACCATTTGAATAAGAAGGAGAGAGGTGCTTGGCACTTACTTGATCAATTTTTTCCAACAGTTGTGTTGTGCAGAAAGTAGTATTTACAAACCAGTGTTCGAGCACGCACCGCGTTGCACCGGGCCCGCCACAGTCACAAACCGCGCCGCGGATCATTCGCACGCGTTGCGATCAAAACAAATAAGATGCTCACTGACGCAAATTAGTGTTGAAGTTTTGACTACTTCGCCGGGAAGAAGTTACAAACGTGATTGATTAGTTCTGTGAAGATGAACGACACGGAGTTCGAGTTCTCGAACGACACATGGCAGTGGTACCGGGAGGCAGTAAAATCCTGGCTGGAGGAGCCGGGAGTAGAACATGAGGGGCTCAACCTGACGGCTCTGAAGATGGACCAGGCGTACGTCGTCGGCTCGGCTGATAGAGATGTTGGGGTTTACGCGGTCTCCGATGACTGCTTTCGGGTATGTTCCAAATTCAAATTTTTCTTTGTAGGTAGTAAGGGTAACTGCAAAAGTGAAGTGGGTAGGGTACGCTTTTTGTTCGGTTTTAACCCTTTTCTTGGCAGTGTAACACGGGTGATACATTCAAATAAAAAAAATCCTGAGCCCTGACAAAGCAATTTAAGATATTTTTTTTACGCTTATTTCATAAGTGACCTATCATAGAATTGAAAATAAAATGCTTTTTCGGTCTAAAAGTGTGCTGCTATCATTGGTGGACAAAATGACGTCACGGAGGCACGTTGGCTTTGAGCGCGTGATAAGTTTATTTGTGTATTGACTGTATTAATGAATATTTGTGGGTGTTTTCATTCGTATTTTATAGAAAAAATACTACTTTTTGATTTTCCATTCATTTCTTTGGTGTTTGTTGCTATTTCGCAATTTTATAACTATTTAACTAACTATGTATCATATATGTTACACTGCCAAGCTCCCCGTGTTCTAGTTTGTATCATATATGATACATTTGCCAAGTCCTGAATGATTTAGTAATTATACAAAATTTGAGAATACCGTTTAATTTACAAATATTTTAAACATTTTTACGTTTCTGGATGCAATGAATTTCATGTACTAACATTGTTTTTTGGTTTTGTTTGTTTTTGTTCGCGGGTTTTTGAACAAACCTATCCCAATTCTTACTCCTGCTGCTTCGCTTCTTCCTCCATGAAATTACCAAATACCGTTGATCAAAAAAGTTATAATATAAAAATCTCCTTTGACTTGTTTGTCCTGTTCTTCCGTCTTATTCAACACCAATTAACATACCGAAAAGTACGAGATTCAGACTACGAAAAATAGCTGTTACTCATAAGACGTACAAGGGAAAAGAAACTGTTTTTGCGACTTCCATCAATTTAGCTTATTCAATAACAAGTTTGCTTATGTTTATATAAACTATTCACTTATTTAACTTCATCTCATTTAAATTAACCCCGTTCTTTGATCATTTGTTAATTATCATCATGTACCCTATACTTGGCAGTGTAACATATATGATACATATTGTTTCTCAAAAACTAAAACTAAATATATTTTTTTTGTATTTTTATTGGCTTATTTGAGTCACATCTAAGCAGGAAATATTACAATTTAAACACTTTAAACAAATTCATAGACTTGCCAAGATAAGGGTTAATATTGTTTGTTCATTATTTTTCTGTTATCGTGAGACGGTGATTTAGTGCACTATCAATAATATACTACAGAAAATATTATTAATGTTTACGTTTATGGATTTTTGAGATGAAAGATCAAAAAAAAATCTCATGATTCCGTAAAGGACTTTATTTTTTTGTTAAATAATATCATTACATTAGTTAAGGAAAAACACGTTGAATCTGGTTGTCTGTTGTTTTCCCGAAAATTATATGCAATAATACTCATTTGCCAGAATTTCACTTGCCCGAATTTCATTTGCCCGAATGTTTTGTTTACCATACAATTTATGTGTCATATTCTTGTTTTCCCGAACCTTAGATTTCATAATGATACAATTTCCATAAGCTTTGTCATCCATAATATTAATTACAATAATATTATTTAACAGAATATTTGAATGCCACACAAAATATTAATGTCGAATCCTAACCTGAATGAATTCTAACCTTACCTTTTTTTAACCTAACCTAAACCTTACCTAAGTTTAACCTAAACTAACAAACTTGACGTAAAAAACGATTAGATCTGGCACTTCGCCGGCCGCTGCCGCGGCACGCTCGCTTCGCTCGCTCGGCTCGTGCGTTGACTTTCGTAAAAAACGATTAGATCTGAACTTTCATGTTCTAACCTAACCTAAACCAAACACAATCGTCACCTAAACATAATTAATGCTTTTTCGCAAATTTTATCACCTTTCTGGCAACTTTCATGTTTTAACCTAATCTAATCTTTTTTGCGGCATAAAATTGAGGGGTCTCCAACCTTCTAACAACCAATTTGGATGGCAAGTGATTTTATGGCATATAATAATTATGGTTTTCGATGATTATAACAAATCATGTTATTGCAAATGGCTTTATGGGACATAAAGTTTCTAGCAAGTGAACTGTATAGCAAACAATGAGTATGACATATGAAATTTCTGGGAAACAATATTCTATCTGTTGAATATTATAGCAGATGAAATTATGGCAAATGAAATTCGGGCAAGCGTGTGTATCCCGTTGAATCTACCCTCTAAATAAAAAAGAAACATAATATATGATCAGTTTTCGAGCTGTCAGGTAAGCGCGGCTAGCTTAGCAGTTTTCCTGCAAGCAGGTTATTGATTTCTTGTTTAAAAGAAATGCAATTTTCCTGGTTCATAAATGGAAGCGGGTTGTAACTTGCATCTTGCAAGTCACTTAGGACTTTTTACCGCGCAAGTGGTTCGGCTGCTTTTGGGCAAATTTTTGCGAACAGGTTTCCCTCGTTTGGTCTCGGTGCGCTTTCGAGACGCAAGTGCCTTTTCATTTCATTGACCTTTAACAGCAGTGATTGGCTCGTCAAGCCTATTTATATGGATAGTGTTCTCATGATTAATTTGTGTAGGTAAAAGGAGAATTAATTTCTTGAGAGACCGCATCGACCGCCGCGTGCCGGCGCCTTATAATGCGCGGGTAGTTATAATTTATTTTTTTGGGAGAATGCATTTTGTACACTAGCAGTGGCCATAGCTTGCGATGGCCGAAAGTTTTGTGTATGTTCGACAACGTGCAAGTCAGGGAGTGGACTTAATAAAATACCAAAAAAAAATGTCAATATGTAGGTACTAATGATTTCTTAAAATATCGTATTTAGCTAAATGATGAATCTACAAAAATATTCATCTGGAACAACATTGTAGGATTCGAAAATACCTGCGTGCATAAAAAAAACAATTTAAAGGGTTCATAGGCAGGTTAAGATTATAAGATTATAAAATATTAATAATATTCATGAAAGTCATAGTTTTTTTTTAACTGCTGTTGAGGATAATGCTTGGATAACGCTGTTGTGGAGATTCTCCTTAAAGAACAAACATACTCGTAATAAAACGATATTATACGACGCGTGGCCTCTGCTTCTGTGTAAACTACCGATTGTCCTTTACATAACAAATACCTACTTAGTATGACTCAACTTTGTGATCGACCGGGCCGAATTGTAAACTCCATCACTTTCTACTTGTTTACGGGTATAATACATAAATACATATTTTTTTATTTAAGTAACCCGTTATATTACTATATTTACAAGCCCGCTCAAAATGTAACAAACCCTTTAGCGGGTTCGATTCTCAAGTATGGCGATTTTTTTTCCAAATGACAATTATACCTAATTTCTCCTTAATAAAATGTAAGTTTGCCTTTTTTTATCTAGATCATTTTGTTACGTAAATACAATTATTGAAAAGAGAGACTACTTTTTATAGTAGGTTTGAAAATCAGTATAACCATTGGATGGCACGTCCTTTGCGTTTTTAGATCGATGTATTTTTAGACATTTTGAAGAAGCTTTAAAAAGTATTTTGAAACACAATTCAAGTTTAAAGAATTGCGCAATTAGTGGAACGAAATCAAATACGAACCTTTACGTACGTGCCAATATTCAATATCATAAGTAAGCAATTTCCATCGAATCTGTAATATGAAACCACATCGCATTCGGAAGCGCATCAATAGAAACATTGACATATTTTCACGAACGACCAGACCCAATTATGTCAAGGCGTGAATTGCGAAACATAAATATGTATTGAAGGCTAATTCGCACCTTTCTACACGCGGAACGAGCGAAACAAATGATATACTACCCGCCTCGCATTCTTGGTAAACACTATGCATTTCTGATGGTTTAGTGGTGAAAATATCGAGTAGTGGTCTCAAGGTCCTGGGTTCGATTCCTGGGAAAATGTGATCGGTTTTTCCGAAAACCGTCCGAGTTTATGATCACCAATACGCATTTGGCAAGCGTATTGATTGGGTAAGCAAAACCCATCTTTCTAACAAGAACATGGTTTCAATTGATGAAAGCCTTCGCTCTACTGCGGGACATTAATAAGCTGATATTTTAAAGCACTATTGTTAAGAGTTAACATTAAGTTTATTGAATGTGACGTCCAGTCAGTCGCATGTAAATAATTTATCTAATGATGTTTTATTACTGTGTTTATGGGTATTAAATTGTGGGTTGTCTTTCTGGGCGTAGCATTTTTCGTTATTGTTTAGCATTCAACAGGGCCGTCTTTCACCCGTTAGAGGCCCTGGGCACAGGAACCTTTAAACTTCTAGTTTAGTAATCATAGAGCCCCCATACCCTGATCTGTGCCCCTAATCGATCGCGGTGCCCTGGGAAAAAGGGGTCTCATTGAAACCGTCATGAGCAGTCGGCATTCTGATCGGTAAAGGAAGTGATCCTCCGGTCACCAGGGTGATCCACTATCCGCATTACTACGACTATCTACAAAGTAGGTAGCCACCCGGACTCACGGTATGAGTAAAACATCGAAACAAAAAAACCCGTTCGTAAAATACTTTTTCACCATCACGCATGGTTAAGCCGAACGATGAAACTGCAAAACATACGGCCGAGGAAGCATAGATACATATAAAACGTAAGATTTGCCCAGAAAACGGAAAATTGTGGCATTGTTTTGATTGACGTGACTTACGTTTAACACGCTGTCAGTGCGATAAGAAGCGACCGTCGCTTCATATTTTAGTGCCAACTTTAGAGCGGGTCGGCGTAAGGCGAGGGCACATAAATCAATCAGCAATAAATCTACGCGAGGAAGTATCATACATCGCGGTTAAGCGTCGAATGTGGCAGTATAATGCGACGCACTTTTTGCTGAGTTATGGTGATTGGCGACCGTCCAACAGCTACTGCGATCGACCATTGACTCACCGCCACCGGCTGGAAGTGTTGTTGTAAAGTTTTCCCAATTTCCGCATTGGGAAGTATCTGATTAGTCTTCATAAATACTCTTTGGATGAGGCCTAACTTGAGTTAATATATCATGACGATGAAGATACTGGGTCTGGAAGCTCTTTAATCATGTTGCCTCACGGCAGTCAGATTGAGATCCGATCCGTTTCAAAACACTCAACATTCATGCGTGTTGTTTTGAATCGGACCAATTACTATTTATATACCTCTATTAATAGGGCCCTTAATTTCTGGAAATCTTAACTTACTAATTCCAACATGCACTTTTGACGTTTATTTATAGATGTTCATTGTTTGATAGTTAGCTAAGTACCCACGGGTGAATAACCACCACCCTTCCACGTGTATCCAGTAATCGACAACGTTAATTTCCCGAGTCCCGAGTATTGAACAGTCACCGGGATTCCCGCGGGAAAAGCAAGCCAATCTCACGTGCACACACGGCAACTATTAATAACACAATCTACTATTTCAATCAAAAACATTCGGTGGTGTTGGAAGAGTAAATCCTCCGCAGACTGGCCGCATTTATTCAATTTAAAAGAAAATTAAGGATGAGCGCGGCACGCGTTCTAATTTTAAACAGCGCGCGTCAATTTAATTCTTTTATTTCTTTTTTTTTCCTTTTATCATTTGGCATTTTACCAACCAGACTTATTTGTGTTATTTTTTTTAATTATTACAACTTTTTATAACTTAACTTCGTGATTATATTTCAACGAATTACCTTCTTTTCCAATTCATTTAAAACGAGGGTCATGTCAGTGTATCTTTACAATTGCAATGCCAAATAAAAATAATTAATAGGGATCTATCACGATAAACACTATCTACCAACCATTTGACTAATATTTTTTTACAGTCATAACAATTTCTAATGTTGTCGGGGCGGGTGTCGGGGCAACAATGATTAAAAAAAAATGCAGGTTCTACAATCCGATCCGTCTTATATTTTGTCAAGATATTTTTCTTGTAGCTACAGTTTAAGAGCATGTAACAACGCACCGGCAAGAGTTGCATAGTCGGTGCATGCAACAGTGCATACGATTGCACTCGATTGCAGAGAAATTGCCGGAGTCAGTCTAATTACCGACGTCCGAGATGAATAGTTAGGCCTCCTACACACGTGGTCTTATAGAAATATCACGATTAAATTTTCTTGCACCTCGTAAATAATAAAACCCGAACCCAGTCTTATTTTGGGCAATTGGCTATTAGGTATTTTTATTCAATACTAGCGGCCGCCCGCGACTCCGTCCGCGTGGATTTCGATTTCCAATAGCTTATAGCCTTCCTCGTCAAATGGACTATCCAACACAAAAAGAATTTTTCAAATCGGACCAGTAGTTCCCGAGATTAGCGCGTTCAAACAAACAAACATACAAACAAACAAACAAACATACAAACAAACTCTTCAGCTTTATATATTAGTATAGACTATTTTATTCTTGAATAAAATTTAATATTTATTTATAGCACTTATTGGAACTCTTTAGTGATTATTCAAATATTTTATTAGTAACTGGCTGTATATAATTGTTGTCAATTTTGACACAATTAAAAAGAAATCAGTAGGTAAAAAAATAATGGCGCCATTTTTACTTACAAATAACAATTAAAATAGAGTTGGAACATTTTTTAAAATACATTTCGAAGTTTGTCAATTGAAAACCGGTTTTATAAAATCTTAATTAGATTACACACAAAAGATTTTGTTCGTACACCATGGTGCTGAATAAAATTAATTAAAGGTACCTAATATATCACAAAATACGGATGAAGTGAATTTTACCAATAATAATAACTGTTGTTTTTTGCATTCCAGTGTCCATTCGAGCTGCAAAGAGTGCTCAAGGAGGGGTCCGAGGAGTCATGGGTGACCAGCACCGCGCGCCGCGCCACCTGGCGGGTTTACGCGGATGCCACAGAAACATACATTAGTGCCAGGAATACTTCGTGAGTTAACATTTAATAAGTTTTAAAGCAAGAAATTAGAAAACAAAAAAAATGTGATGATGGAAATATTCTCAAAGTACCGGCCGCCCGCGACTCTGTCCGCGTGTATTTAGCATAAGCCTTCCTCGACAAATGGTCTAAACAAGACATTTTTTTTTTCAATTTCTGAGATTAGCGCGTTTAAACAAACAAAGAAGCTCTTAAGCTCTGCAGCCCTATATTATGAAGTTAAGTACCTAAGATGGTATTTGAATCAGAAGAGTCTGGTAACCAAGGTTTTGACCACCTGGAGAATTATTCATCATCATCAACAGCCTATCGCCGTCCACTGCTGGACAACGGCCTCTCCTACGGAGAATTATTCCTTTATGACCAACTAGCGGCCGCCAGCGACTCCGTCCGCGTGGTTTTCGGTTTCCGCACACAGTGTTACTATAGATAGCTTAAAGCCTTCCTTGACAAACGGTAAGTGGACTATCCAACTGAAAAGATTTTGTCAATTCGAACCTGATAGGCTAGCCACTTGGACGAATTCGCCATCCGCTTTCGTAGCGACTTATATCTCCATCCCGCTCACATAAATATGCAGTTCGTGTACGGGGTGGCAATACATAATATTATAAGTCGCGACGAAAGCGTATGGCGAATTCGTCAAAGTGGCATCTTGGCTAGCCTACCAGTAGTCCCTGAGATTAGCGCGTACAAAACATGGGTTATTGTGAGTAAACCGCAAAAGATAGATATGCTGTTAAGCGATATTTTTTAGGCAATTTCATTTAAAATATTTCCGTCTTACATGATTTCTATGTAACTTTAACCATTAAGGCTGCACTCGCGACAGAAGCTTTTTAAAATGGAGGAATTTCTCCCGTTTTCCCAACATTTTCCTTCACTACGCTGCTCCTATTGATTGTAGCGTGATGAAAAGTATCCTATAATATGCCCAGGAGTATAAAGAATAATTATACCAAGTTTCGTCAAAATCCGTCGAGTAGTTTTTGTTTCTATAAGGAACATACAGACAGACAGACAGACAGACAGACAGACAGACAGACAGACAAAAATTTTACTGATTGCATTTTTGGCATCAGTATCGATCACTAATCACCCCCTGATAGTTATTTTGAAAATATATTTCATGTACAGAATTGACCTCTCTAAAGATTTATTATAAGTATAGATTAGTTTGGCCATGTTATAGTGGTCCACATGGGCTAAACATTTTACAAGTGACGCGGCGAAACAATTTTTGTATTAATGAAGATTGTTGTAGGACCAATCCAATCGGTTCATCATTATTGTGCTTGTAGGTACTTTTATTTGTTTTTTCCCTATCTTGCGTTTGTATGCGACGCGATGGTTTCGCCAAAGTTTGAAAGACACGTGGTAAATTAATCTACATATCCGATGTATGATTGCTTATTTTTGAGTTCAGAGAGAGATATAGAGAGTTTTTTGAGTATCATTGACCGGATTGCTTAAATAATTGGATAAAATAATATAATTGACCTCTTTACTCTGTTTGGGCAACGGAAGTTTATCTTTACTAATTGTTACGCAAAATTAAGACAGTGATTAGTGTGACAAAAAATTAAAACGCTTCAAGACCCGATTGCGTAACAACAAGTAGCGGATAACTGAAGATTATAATTAATTGATGTTATTTAATATCTTTACTTGTACGAGTCATCCATATTTCCATGGTAATGGACAAACACGCGCTCTTTCTGGTTCAAGAACACGTAATAATTTTCTTAACGTCCAGTTATAAATGCTGTTAAATCGTGTCAATGTCGTATGAATACAGTTAAAATGAAAGCGATAAAGATCAAACTTTTCCTTATCGATATGTTATCTTTATTTTATGATATTCTGTGCTGCAGAGGAAAACTGATGCTGTCAAATTAATGCATTTGAAGTGTCTTATTTATTTTACCTTATTCATGACGCTACATAAACCCTTTCTTGACAGAGGCCCATATTTAATTATGCAAGAACATAAAGTTATTATTATTATGATACAACAAAATTATAACTGGCCAAGCATAATAAAAACAGAAAGAAGCGCGAATTGCCTTACTGCAGTCACCAATTCGTTTGCCAAGGTGGCGAGGTGACCACAAACATTGCCTCCATTTGAGAGGGGCCTTTATTCTCCATTGGATTTATTTATTTGGCTTATAATGATTATGAAAACGGAGTGTTTATTTCTATTAGATGAATATTATTCAATAAAAATGTTATATCCAGGGGAATGGTGTGTCAACTGCGGCCACAAATGGGCGAGTTCGGGGTGTACCGGCTCAACGTGACAGGGGACGGCTGTGAAGTAACCACGTCGAAAGAACCCGTCGATATTTATATGCGTAAGTTATTTCTTTATTTATAGTAGCTCATTGTTTACAATTATCAGGAGTAAAGAACGTCAGACCACATAATATTTATGTGAGCATGAAATAGGAAATGAGACTAAGGTTGGCTCTCGGTATCGGTAAAATTAGATAGACATGTTTTGTTCGACCACGCATCGCATCATGTTCAAACAAACAAGACATATCACACCTTTTTCCCGCAGAGATGGACAAACAACAAAATATATAATTATTTTTATTATTCATGTAAGTATTGTAGAATAATAAAAATAATAGAAATTCTATAAAGCACTTGGGCTTTGGCTACAACAATTTCGAATTCGCCTTGTTACTAGTAAGAATTCGTTAAATTGGGTATTCATTTGTAATGACTTATTCTGGGTACCTGCTATGTTCAAAATCCGACTCGAATTTTGCCTTAGGAATTAATCCCGATCATTGCCAAGTAGTGAATAAACCATTTACCCAATGAGTAGTAGAAAAGGCGGTGTTTGTAATGTTATAGTTTGTTTGTTACGTACTTCTATGCTAATGATCACATAGTATTGAAAAAGGGAAAAGTTGCCAACCTTACCTTAAGATGGCAGAACAAGTGTTAACGGTATTTTTATGATAATAGTATTATTTCGACTTTATCGTCGGTCCTTGACATAGTTTTAAATATTAGTGATGTTGAAACATCTCGTGTACTTTTACATATAAAATTTACCTAAATTCTTATCAGCTGTGCTCGACAATTGACATCTGTTATCGTTACGGAATGGTCTTTGTTTCAATATATTCTATGATTTCCAATAAAAAATATATATTTAATCTTGCTCAGCTTGAATAAAATGTTAGTTGTTAATTATGAAAAAAACTAGTTCTTGCCCGCGGCTTTGACCGCGTTATCAGGATTCGTGTTTTGTCCCATGGAAATCCTATAACCTTGGTCATCTCATAACCTGTATACCAAATTTCATCGAAAGACGTTCAGCAGTTTCAGCGTGATTGACGGACAAACATTCAAACCAACAGACTTTCACATTTGTAATATTAGTAGGTATGGTATGACAAAATACTAACCGTCATCTAGAGAAGACGTCCAGCAGAAGACTGCAAGAGGCTGATGATGGCGACATAGCATGGACAAATGCCCGTAACAGTTGCAATGCTAAAACAATTCAAATTTTGACACTGCAACGGCAGTAGCACAAGACGATCCCTAGCTATTCAATCTTAAATACACAAATTACCCATAGTTTTATCAAACTTTTTCTCCGAAACAGAGAAGTGCCTACAAACAACTTAAAAATGTCTGATATAGCATTGACCGTTAGTCACGAGTTAATAATAGTGTAAATGATTTAGAACCATGGTTATCTTTGTTTATTAGTTATTGCATAAGAAGCACAAGTACCTGCCTATAATAGAAATTATATTAAGTGTGAAATAAAACTTCAAGATGAATCGTACGGTCACGCGCCAAAGGCGGTGAAAATTGTGAAAATCTGGCGTGACTAATGTCTGGTACACCGCGATGGGCTGGCGAAAGTTTCATTACCACCGTCTAAAATAATAATAGGTAATATTATACTTCGATATCCACCTAATCACATAAATGATTGCAATATAACGTAATATGCGTAGGAAATCCACGCTACGCGGAAAAATCAGTTCTTACGGCATTTCTCAACCGAACATTCACATCGATTGCTAGTGGGATAAAAAATCGTGTCGTGCGAAAGTGGTTGTACCCATATTATTAAATATCTAGTAGAGTAATGCCAGTGACTTATGCGTGGGTAATAAACCGAGCTCTGGTATCCTCCTAGCCGTGCTAGATGTATTGAAAATACCAACAATTATTGGTCAACGAATTACGCAGAATTTATTAAGTATATTATTGCAAAAATAAGTATGGAGGATGAAAGTGCTTCTGTTTCTTTACGAATATCACTGCATTTGTGGTACAAATATCAGAATCAACAACGGTATTACAGATATCATCCACGATCGCCGAAACGAATCGTCCTTTCATATTATAATTATGTAGCTTGTAAATCGAAAGAAACAGACTTAAGTGAAGAGTTAAGTTAATTTTTGACGTTTTCATGGAAACACTCACGTGACATAGGGAGCATCTATGGTAAACATTTATCTGGGGTTATTGCTCATTAGTTGTAATTTGTGAAAAACTATGTTGGTATTTAAAGCCGAGTTAATGAGCTCTCATCACTTGAAAAATGACACAGTGAATATTGCTCACAATTACTCCAGCGGTTTATTGATGCCGTAACGCAAGGTTTTCTTAAAATTAAATACAGTACGTACAAATTATATATTTTTTTACTTATAACATAGTCCTAGAACCTTTCTTGTAATACTGAAGCGAATTGCATTTGTAGGGGAAACTACTTACATGTATTTTTTTGTACACACAGCAGATCTGTTTGCGAATTTTATTCTACCCCTCAAAATAAATTTAATCATAAATATTTAATAAGCAGCGAGACATCATAAAATTTTCTTTCGTTCCATATTCGAAGCAGCATAATACCCGCTATCTTACACAAATGCTCCAGGAAATCAGTTAAATGACATGATGTATAGTTTGTCTAGGCCGTGCAAGACCTTGCGAGCTTGTTTAAAGAGCCATAGTTGTCCTGGAACATGTCCCAGAAGGCCATCCGCTCGTTGTACACCCTGCTTTCCATGCGCAGGGTCTGGTCTATCACCAGGTAAGGCCTGGCTTCGGCTGTCACCGGGGTCCAGGTCACTGGCGGGTTCCGATACCGTGGAGTGGGATTTCTGCAATTAACAAGATTTGACGTTTAATTCATCATTATGATCATCTTAGCGATCGCCCTGGTCGCTTCCTCGGCCATTGCCTCGGAGTCCAGGGTCCGCTAATATCATGATCCATCATCATCAAGCTGTTTGCTTTCCTTCCCCAGATGGGCTGTTAAGCTCATAAATAACTACATTAGAGTCTAGCTAGGTTATATCATCAGTTAAAATGAGATTGTCTATGTTGACAGGTTTTCCGCCAGTCTACATGTGGCAGTCATCATTACGGGCATAAGATGTAGAAACACTATTTGCGGGAAACCAGGAAGAATTAACTTACCCATATTTCACGAAATTCGCCCACAGAGTGGTCATATGCTCGGATACCTGTTGTTCTTCTTCAGTGAACTTTGTATTTCCATTCATTTTAAAATTAAATAGGTATTTCAGCTCCGCACTGTGACCAGCACCGTCTTCTCCGGAATTCCCCACGTAACTAAACATGTAACTATAGACGGGACCTGCACCATCAGCCAATAGATTACTGACAGTCCTCTTTATTGGGTGATTGAAGTAGAAGTCAGATTCAAAATCTCCCATTCTAGAGGCAACTTGATCATTAGCCGCCTTATCTCCGATGTAATAATGCCTTATCGTATTAGCGACCCAACTTAATCGATCCCCTTCCAAGTTAAAGTTATTCGCCATTCTCTCGTAAAACGGGTCGCTGTCAAAATATCCTGGCGTCGAGGATGGTAAACTGATTTCTTCCTTGCTCGTGTGGCCGATCATTATAGGCGTACTGCTCACTTTTCTGGGATTGGAAAGTAGGAAAGGGTCACTGTCAACAAAATTCTCGACTCCACTGAACGATCTTTCTTTACAAGGCCTTAGTGTTAAATCTAGAGCAGCCGTTGCAGCAGTTACTAAGTTGTGAGGAACTGTAGCTAAAAACTCCAACGCCTCAGAAGTATCTGCGGTGTTAAATCCTAAATGATTTGCAAGTTTCACAGCAGCTTGTGTGTCAGCGTTAACAAACATGCCACTTATTTGCGGCGAACCACTTTCTGCTATTACTTTATGGAACAGTTTTTCTTTTTGTGAATACAAATGAAGAAGAACAGAGCAAGAACCAGCGCTTTGTCCCGCCAGGGTCACATTGTACGGATTTCCACCGAAGGCTCTGATGTTACTTCTGATCCAACGCAAGGCATCATACTGATCCTTCAGACCCTGGTTTCCAGTGACATTTGGCACGTCCAGGCACATGAACCCGTACGGACCCAAGCGGTAATTGACTGTGACTACTATTATATTCTGTTTGACTAAAGCCTCCGCGCTGTGCTCGCCAGCGTAGCCATTGGTGAATCGTCCTCCGTGAATCCAAACGAGTACGGGCAAGGGGTTGTAAGAAGTTGCGTTATTCGGCACGTAAATGTTAACTCGAAGACAGTCCAACGTCTCGGTGGCATCTTCACTTGAGGTCATACCTGGAACTTGTGGACACATTATCGATCCATTGTTTGCTCTGTATATTTCTTCCTCGAATGGTTCAGGAGGCTGGGAAGGCTGAAATTAAAAACATAATATTTGAACTAAACGGAGAAACCTTTTGGTCGGTATTTATTCAAACGGTTTGGTGTTAGTTCACTGGTACACCAAGAGGTCGCGTTTTTAGATAAGTTTATCTTCTTAAGTACGTGTGGTTACTACTGATGTATGCTACACAAGTATTTAAGCTACTTATCACGATGTCAGATGATAAGTGATAGCCTGTAATGTCAGAGACATACACATTTATAAATTTAAGTTGAAATTATTTATCACATCTATTGATCTAAGCAGTCAGCAGATCATGTCATGTGCTTATAGCACCTACCTACTCTGATTATGTAAAACGTGCGTTACGGTTCTTGAAAAAATCTATCAATATTGTAAGTTACATCACTTATTGTTCTTGTATGCGATTTTCTTACATATTATTTAATATCAAACAGCAGATTAATTTCCACTTAGAAATCGCTATAAGAACACATTAGTCATTACTGGAGACTACTGGAGAGTTCATTACCCCAACAATTACCTACAAACAAGATGTTATTTACAACGCTAATGTAGGTATAAAAATGGATATGATGAGATGTTTGTACTTACACCGAAAGGGTCTTTTGCGTTCACAGAAGCATAGGGAATACCCAGGAATGTTGTGTAATCGCCATCTGAAGCTCTTTGGCCCCTGACAAGGCCCTGGTCCAAAAGAACTAGTGGGTCAACCCTCACATGAGCAGTTTGCACATAACTTAACATTAACAACACAGTGACACCTATCACATACCCCTTCATTTTTCCATTAAAACCTATGAGCTGTATTTGCTCTTCAATATCAACTATGAGTGCCGAGAAGTTGAATAATCGAAGATATATATCATCGTTATTTTATCAGTGATCTGGATGACTCTATCAATTTATCAACTCGTTTAATATCTCAAGTGTTCACTTTGGCCATTGACAATGCAGAATCCGCTTTTGATAGTAATAAGGTATTTTGACATGCTCTTACTACGAACATGATAACAGGTTTTATTATATTTCTCATTCAAATAAAGCCTTTTTAACAAATACCCACATTTAACTTAGTCAAAAATTTTGAAAAAGTTTTTGTTTTTATAATACCAGTAGTTTTTCGGTTTTACGAGTTAATATTATAATAATAGAGTTACCAATAGAGTAGAGTACCAGTTAATAATAGAGTACCTATTAGCACAGATAACATAATAGAACTATGGGTCCAATTTGGCTTTAACTATTTATGCCAAAAAACGATGAGCTTGAATAGAATCGTAGTCGCTTATTATTCATTGTTTTTATTTATTTTGTTATGATATCATCCGCGACCGCATATATGTGGCATGGGAGCGTAATACTCCGACCTTTTTTAGCATACAAACTTTAACCAAGTTAAACTTTCGGTCCTATTACCTGGATCGTCGTTTCAAAAGCGAAACTCAAACCTTATCAGACAAGTAACGAATCGTCCTTTCATATTATGATTATCTTGTAAATCGACAATGGCATCGCAATGTGCCGGTCGAGACGAGTGATGGTGAAGTGGGCCGGCGGGGGCGGCTCGGCTCGAAGTCTTTGACCCACAAAAGGCCACAACTGGTTGATGACCATTTTCCGCCCGAGACGCCCCACGCGGCTTGAGGATATTGTCTTTTACATTGCGATAGATGTCATCTTGACACCATTCTTTGATTATTTCATAATGCTCTGCTCATTTTAATTTGATAAATAAAAAATTGGTTGTTACTCTTTAGTTGTGATGTGTGAACTATGTTGATATTTATAGACTTGGTATTGAGCTCGCATCACTTGAAAAATGTCACAGTGACATTCGCTTATAATTACTCTATCGGTCTAGTAAATGCTGTAACACCTCAGTGTAAGACATGGTTTTCTTAAAATTAAACACAGTATAAATGTACAAATTATATATTTTATTACGTATAACGTAGTCCAAGAACCTTGCGTGTAATACTGAAGCGTAGAGGAAACAACTCATATGTATTTTTTTTATAAAGACAGCAGATCTGTTTGTGAATTTTATTCTGCTATAAATTGAATTAGCATCGAGACATCATACAATTTTTCTTTCGAAATATTTTCGCGCTATCATGCTCCTACAAATGCTCCAGGAAATCAGTTAAATGTCATGATGTATAGTTTGTCTAGGCCGAGCTAGAACTTGCGAGCTTGTTCAAAGAGCCATAGTTGTCCTGGAACATGTCCCAGAAGGCCATCCGCTCGTTGTACACCCTGCTTTCCATGCGCAGGGTCTGGTCTATCACCAGGTAAGGCCTGGCTTCGGCTGTCACCGGGGTCCAGGTCACTGGTGGGTTCCGGTACCGTGGAGTGGGATTTCTGCAATTAACAAGATTTGACGTTTAATTCATCATTACCATCAACTTCGCCATCTTAGCGGTCGTCCCGGTCGCTTCCTCGACAATTGCCTCGGAGTCCAGGGTCCGCTAATTTCATCATTGTCATCATTCATCATTAGCATCATCAGACTGTTTGCTTCACTTCCCCATAAAGGGGTTATGTTCATAAATAACACGCTTGAAAGGCGTGAACGAAAATACACAGCCGCAGCCACAAAGCTGCTGCCCATAGCCCCTTTATGAATTTGGTAGGTATGTAGGCTTAAAGACATATAGGATATGATAGTTTAGTAAATGAGATGTGAGCCAAAGTCTTGGTTTTATCATCAGTTAAGATGAGATTATCATTGTTGACAAGTCGCTTCCACCAGTCTACACTTGCCTACGGTCATCGTCATGGACATCATAAGCTACAGAAGCCCTATTGCAGAAAACCAAGTAGAATTAAACTTACCCATATTTCACGAAATTCGCCCATAGAGTGGTCATGTGCTCAGATACCTTTTGTTGTTCTTCAGTCAACACTGTGTTTCCATTCATGTTGAATAAGTATTTCAGCTCCGCACTGTGACCAGCGCCGTCTTCTCCGGAATCCCCAACGTGACTAAACATGTAACTATAGACGGGACCTGCACCCTCAGCCAATAGATTACTCAGTGTCCTCTTTATTGGGTGATTGAAATAGAAGTCAGATTCAAAATCTCCCATTCTAGAGGCAACTTGTTCATTGACCGCCTTATCTCCGATGTAATAATGCCTCATCGTGCTTGCGACCCAACTTAATCGATCCCCTTCCAAGTTAAAATTATTCGCCATTCTCACGTAAAACGGGTCGCTGTCAAAATATCCAGTTGTCGATGGTAACCTGATTTCTTCTTTGCTCGTGTGGCCGATCATTATAGGAGTGCTGCTCACTTTTTTAGGATTGGAAAGTTGGAAAGGGTCACTGTCAACAAAATTCTCGACTCCACTGAATGATCTTTCTTTACAAGGCCTTAGTGTCAAATCTAGAGCAGCCGTTGCAGCAGTTACTAAGTTGTGAGGAACTGTAGCTAAAAACTCCAACGCCTCAGAAGTATCTGCGGTATTAAATCCTAAATAATTTGCAAGTTTCACAGCAGCTTGTGTGTCAGCGTTAACAAACATGCCACTTTTTTGCGGCGTACCACTTTGTGCTATTACTTTATGGAACAGTTTTTCTTTTTGTGAATACAACTGAAGAAGAACAGAGCAAGAACCGGCGCTTTGTCCCGCCAGGGTCACATTGTACGGATTTCCACCGAACGCTCCGATGTTATTTCTGACCCAACGCAGCCCATCATACTGATCCTTCAGACCCTGGTTTCCAGGGACATTTGGCACGTCCAGGCACATGAACCCGTACGGACCCAAGCGGTAGTTGACTGTGACTACTATTATATTCTGTTTGACTAAAGCCTCCGCTCTGTACGCGGGAGCGTTGCCAATGCTGAATCGTCCTCCGTGAATCCAAACGAGTACGGGCAAGGGGTTGTCAGAAGTTGCATTATTCGGCACGTAAATGTTAACTCGAAGACAGTCCAACGTCTCGGTGGCATCTTCACTTATGCCCCTACTACCTGGAATTTGTGGACATATGATCGATCCATTGTTTGCTCTGTATATTTCTCCCTCGAATGGTTCAGGTGGCTGGGCAGGCTGAAATTAAAAACATAATGTTTGAAATAAACGGGGAAAGGTTTTTGGTCGGTATTATTCAAACGGTTTGGTGTAAGTTCACTGTTTACACCAGGGAGGTCAAGACCTCCCTGGTATTTAGATAAGTATATCTTTTTATGCACGTGTGGTTACTACTGATGTATGCTACACAAGTGTTTAAGCTACTTGTCACGATGTCAGATGATAAGTAGCAGTATGTGATGTCGGGGAGATACAATTGTATTTAGCAGCAGTTCATGTCATGTGCTTAGAGCACCTACCTACTCGTATTATGTAAAACTTGCGTTACGTTTCCAATTGAAAAAAAAACTGACAATATTGTAAGTTACTTCACATATTGATTTTGTATGCGATTTTCTTACATATCATTTCATAATTATCAAACAGCAAATTAATTTCCACTTAGAAATCGCAATAAGAACAGATTAGTCATTGACTGGAGACTACTGGAGTTCACTACCCAAACAACTACCTACCACTCAAGATGTTATTTACGACGTTAATGAAGATATAAAAATAATGTGATGAGATGTTTGTACTTACTCCGAAAGGGTTATTTGCGTCCACAGAAGCATAGGGAATACCCAGGAATGTTGTGTAATCACCGTCTGAAGCTCTTTGGCCCCTGACAAGGCCCTGGTCCAAAAGAACTAGTGGGTCATCTCTCACATGAGCACTTTCCACATGACTTAACATTAACACCACAGTGACACCTATTATATACCCCTTCATTTTTCCATAAAAACCTTTGAGCTGTATTTACTCTCAACAACTCAATATCAACTGTGAGTGCCGAAAAGTTGAATAATCGAATATATATATCGTTATTTTATCAGTGATCTGGATCTCTGCATCAATTAATCAACTCGTTTAATATCTCAAGTGTTCACTATGGCCTTTGACAATGCAAAAGCCGCTGTTGATAGTATTATGGAATTTTGACATTGCTCTAACTACGAACATCATCACAGGTTTTATTATATTTCTTATTCAAATAATGGCTTTTAACAAATACATTAACTTCGTCAAAAATGTTGATAAAGTTTTTTTTTATAATACGAGCAGTTTTTTGGCAAATGTTCTATATAAATTCTAGGGTGAAATATTATTATAATAATAGTAGTACCTATTATCACAGATGACATAATAGAACTATGGGTCTAACTTGGCTTAATCTATTTGTGCCAAAAAACGATGCGCTTTAATGGAATCGTAGTCGCTTATTGTTCATTGTTTATATTGTTATGTTGTGGGCAATTTCCTTCGTTATTACCGTAATTACATGGGTGTTAATGACTGCTTTCTATTTTCTATTTGTGTACGAATTAATTCGCCATTTGAGGATATGAGGTCAACTTGTTTAAATGTTATCAATATCCTAGCGCCAGTTACCCGTTGCATCATCGGTCACTATAATCCTGAATTGACCAGCCTGATTATTACAATAGAGCAACTGCCGTCTGACCTCCGTAACCCTTACAATGAAAAGCAGATTTAATTTGTCTCAACGGCTTAACGTGCCTTTCGAAGCACTAGGTATATTATGTACATACATTGTATTCGAGCTTTATCTTCTGTTGTTTTCTTATTTGCTTTAATATTTTGATTCTAATAATAATAGAATATGGCTATATTTTGAATCAATAAACGGGATTACCAAGATTATTATCGACTCATTGATTATTGTGATTTATATTATGGTACATGAAAATAATCGCGTCATGATGATGGGTGGGGTTTTCCAAGCATAGAAAACCCGGAGCTCACGTCGATGTGATTAAGATATGGAATCAATTCGCGATGTAATCTCACCGTTTTCTTTCATTCCTCATTTAACAACCTAAATCAATCAATCACAAAATACCACAAATCAAGGGTCGTGGTTTCGCATTCCGCTAGAGGCAAATGTCGTGAGGTTCCTGTATGTTTATAGAATTATTAATCCATAGTACAAGCTTCGAGCTTAGGTTGGGTTAGCCCTAAACTTAGCATAAGCCAAAGCTTAGTTTGGGGCTAGAAAATTGGTAAGATACTTTAAGGAGTTTATATTTATTTGATCTTTCGTTTCTTGCAGCCCTTCTTCTCCTCCTGGGCGTCCTGGCGGGAGCATGGTTCCTGTACGTGGTGGGGCGGCTGATAATGTCCCGGGTTCGACGCACGGGCAAGTTACGCTACGGAGACAAGGAGCTGGCCATCCAGCAGCGACTACGGGCACTTGACACATTCAGGGGGTGAGTAGTAACAAGAAATTGGACGACCATGTCTACACGAGTTTCAATCCACATTGATCACCTGGGTGCGAACGAAACCGCATGCGTTAGTGGGTAGTGGGACAACGTTTCGAGACCCACGAGTCTACAGGTCCTTTTTTTTATATAATGGAAGAAAATGCGTTACACACTTAGGAAAATTTTGGCGGGAGTCTGTGGGACTATCTACTTTCCATTCCCCTACCTATGACGATAGACTACCCACTAAAAACTTTCACGACTTCCTCTCTCGAAGCCGTATTGGCCTTTGGGGGTTTTATTCTTCCCATTGGGCCGCGGCGACTAGCTAGCCTCCAGCTACGGCACGTCCTTGAGTCGAAAATATAGGAAGAAAGTCTATTATAACGATAAGTTTGGTAAATGTATTAGGCGGACATGTTACCTATTGCACCTTATACATTGGTATACCAATTGTTCATTCCTTATTATATATTAAAGTCTAGTTTTTGATCTTTCTCATTATTGATGAAGATCAAATTTGCTTATCAAGTAAGTGATCGCCACACTGCTTATTTAGTAAATACGACTATCTACAAATGACAGTCCCTGCTAAGTGTTCATTCGCAGACTTAGTTTAACAGGTTCCCTGGTATTTTAATACACCGCTTGCAACTAGCTTATGCAAGTGAGCGTGCAAATTGTAATAGTTTATTAGATTCATCAGACATCGGATCGCGGCGCGTTTGCTAACGAGGCGAAAACGGTTTCACAATAACTCCGGCGTCATCTGGAGCGAAATACTCATTACCTGTACATGCTTAGAAGATAATGATGAGACATGAGAATACCTACTACATAGATGTTTGAATTTATCAGACCAGCAAATGAGAGCGACAACATCATTCTTGCGTGAACCTTAAGCTTGGCTTTGTATTTACCACGAATTTGTTTACGTTAACTCGAAGTGGCTATGAATCATAAATAACTTCGCAGAAGTAATGAACAGACTTTTAGTAAATATCTTCTGCAATTTAGCAGCAGCAGAAATACTTAAATATGTTTTTCATACAATATAACTTTACCTCTTTTTAATTCGGTTATAAAGTAGTCTGTGTTCTGAAATCAACTTATTTATCTTCTGTTTATGTAACATCGCGCCAATAAGAAACACAAGTATAGAAGCCTACCTAAGACGGACCCAGTAACATTACCTTCCTCACTCTACCGGTTCTAAGTCCTACAGGATACTGGCTAAGCATTAGGGACCAGTAAAACGAGATAAACAAGTAAACAGGACCACTAATGGACGCGGGGACTGTGCAGTGTGCACTACAGATTACTTCGACTTTTATTACCATCGTAGACTCAGGCTTTAGTGACGGGGATAAAACCACAGAACTGATTCTGTGGATATACGTAGTATAGTTATGTAAATAACTGAGCTTTCAGAATACGATTTTAACAGTTTGGTTCCGATGGTGAAAATGATTTATAGATGCCGTTTAACAGTTTTAAGTTCAGGGTGATAAGTAAATATTATTAGATATCATAATATCATTAGGTACCTATGGGACATCAATGACAACTTGCAGGCGGTAATTTTGGCATTTTGCCTAGTAGGCACTTACTTGTTGACTGGCTCATTATAATATTACGCAATAAGACATTTACGTACTTCTAACACTGCAAACGAAGACTTTAATTATTTCGATCATCAATAGGTGCCTACCCCATATACGTATTGAATCTATTTTCTATCAGTTCAAACAATGAAGCATTTGCTCTAAATTCGCTACAAAACTAAGCTTGAACTCCAGCAAAAATATCGAGATCCATGCAAAAATGGTTTCCTTTGTTTTTAGAAGCAGGACGCTTGGCTTAGCGCTTTGCCATAGGTTAGGGCCTAGGAACTCTATTGTCCCACTACCCACTGAACTCCTGCAGTTTCCTTCGTACTTGAGCCGGGAGGGATCGGCACGCGCCTTTTGGCGATTGACCAATCTCCCAAATATTTGTCCTGGGCGGCGAGCGAACCCGCGACATCGTGGTCTAATTTATTTATTAACTAGCGGCCGCCCGCGACTCCGTCCGCGTTGATTTCGATTTCCAATATCCTATGTGTTAATCTGATGTATAAGCTATATTGTGGTTAAGTTTCATTCAAATCCATTCAGTAGTTTTTACGTGAAAGAGTAACAAACATCCATACATCCATACATCCACACATACAAACTTTCGCCTTTATAATAGTAGTAGGATATATGTATATAAGTAGGATTCTACTCGGTACACAGCATACTATTCTTTAACTTCTTAAGTTCTTAACCATTACACCAATATGACAGATGATAAAAGTGTTCGCTCTCCAGGATAGCGATAGTCCTGATGATCTTCGTGAACGACGGCGCTGGCGGGTACTGGTGGCTGGAGCACGCCACGTGGAACGGTCTGCTGGCCGGCGACCTGGTCTTCCCCGCCTTCCTCTGGATCATGGGCGTCTGCATCCCGCTCTCGGTGAAGAGCGCCTTCGCTAAGGGAGTGCCGAGGTGGAAGATCTTCCTGCATATCGTGAGGGTAAGTTGGCTTTTCTGTTTATATTATTTTGTGTCGATGTAGTACCTAGCTGTCTTGATTCCAGCTCATGTGATATCTTCACAGTTTTAGGAATTTTCGATGTTATGCTGCTATACTGTTCATTACACCACATACATTTAACACGTTTTTGACCTAACCCTAAAAGGAAATTGGTTAGAAACCTTTAGGATAATGTATAGCAGGCGAGCCATAAATGAGAGCTCGGCCAATTCCGTGCCGGTGGGTGGATTGGTCCAAGGTATTTCAACGAAATTCGAAATTCATTACTTAAAAAAATACAAATAAACAAAGCTCTTAAAAATCCTTCATATTATATTCATACTTACAGAAATCAAAATGACAAATACAAATAGTAATTATCTATAAACAAACATCGTAAGCACAGTTAATGTTTAAATTCTAAACAGCCTTTCATCTGCATAGTCTTATGACTTTACTCGTTAAAATCTCATTAATGTCGTTTATAAAATAGGTTAGGTCTTTCCCAATTACATTTTTATAACAAATAAGCAGGTTTTTAAGAACAAGGCTGTTGATAACTGCAAACGATTAGGAACAATTTGGTGAGAAGTTAATTTTAGCACAAAGTGCAGCATTTACAGACTGGGTCAGTATGTACTACAGCATGTACGGAGATATAAAATATCTCATTGACAAAACAATTTATTTTCATAAATATTACTTAGTTTAATTTAATAGCAGTCTAATGAGAGAGATCAAACGCAGAAACTATTTACTCGCTCTACCCTTGAGCGATGAGGATGAAAGGGTATGCATTTCTTTTAAGCTTCATGTTATCAATTGACAAAAATATGACTATACCCTATATGTACCTATTATGTTGGCCTTCGTGGGTGGTGTTAACATTTTCTTGCGAAGTTCGCTATCTATAGCTAGCAGATACCCACAAGAAGGGTGATCGGGTTCATTGGTGGCTGTAACCTTTAGAACCAGTTCTTATGTAAGCGTTACGTGCCGTCTGGTTCCCGCGGCCGAGATGTCAGTTACGATGCACCCAGTGTATGCACACGAACAATGACCGAAAATAGACCTTATATCATGGACTTACAGGCTACCTGGGGTTTACAAGTGGGTCAATAATAAATTGTGTGGAGTGTCTTGTTTTATATAATGGGCCTGGTTAGCTCTTGTAATTGTTCTGAAGATGATTGAGACGCACGTTTGTGAAGGCGTGTTCTTGATTCGATTTGGACCAATATAGGAGTAGGAATTAAATACCTGATAGTATTTTGAATCATAACTAAATTTGCCTGGCAGGTCTCTCTGAGTCAATACAGGGAATAAATTGCCATTGGTTGTTACCTCAGTACCTAACATGTTCTTTTATTAACAACAAAAGGATTTTTCCTTGTTTACAATAAATTCAAAAAAATATGTGTTTGTTTCGTAGTTCATAAAGTTAATTGATGAATTCTGCTCACGCCACCCTTCACTTGCAAAGTTACGTCAATATCAAAAACTTTCTTATTCCGTGTGATTCCATAGAATCTTAATCAGATCTCTCGGAGATCCGCACACTGGCATTTTTCATTGGAAATTCCGCTATCGCATGTAACCGAGTGTGTAATAAGCTTTCTCTGAGCGAGTGTATCGCTTGCGTTCAATACACCTCTTTGTTTGTTCTATTGAACCGGTTTATCGCGCGATCATACGCATCGTTGGACGAAGAAAGGCATAATTACGGGCCAGTGGAATTTTAAAGACATCGTTTGTTCGGCCGATGTGACCCAGAGACGGCCGCGGCCTGGTTTCGATGTATGTAGATCTCGAAACGAGGATACAATTCATCTAAGACAATGACCGATGGAAGTGTCGCTTGTTATGAACTGGATTACGGCTTTCAAAGTCGGTCGATGTCCAGTTATAACAAATTATATTGTACTCGAATAAATATTGGGCACTAACTTTGATATGAAGAGTTCTGAATTCGAAATCATAGAAACACTACAACAGCTTAATAATTAGAGGGTAGCAAAAACTTCAAAATATAAAATCGATAAATGTTTTCATTTTGGCTACTCTGGGTTAATGCATAATGCTCAATCTTGGGGAGGGCTACCTCCTAAGCGACAGGCTGATTATGATAATGATGTTTTTATTAATCTGGATTCCTTATTATTTAACAAGTACCAATTACTGTGTTACCCGACAGTCCCGGTTTTACCAGCGCCCTGGGCAAGATTTCTACAGCGCCCCCTCTTCGACTTAGTACACTTCGAACTGCATATAAGAGTAGGTCGGAGGCGCCCCTTTTATCCGGTCGCGCGGCGCCTCACTGCGCCCTACCCTAAAACCGCTACTGTTTCCCAATTCATTCACTTCAAATATTATAAGGCTCAATATTTTGAACCGTTTCGAAATAATAAAAGATTGCCAGCTGACTGCTTGGTTACCAACTTAAGCATACATCCTCGAACCTTATTCAATAAAAGTTCAAGGGTTAATGCCATATTCGTTATATGGGTCGATCAACTTTTTAACCGACATAAGTTTGTCCCGACGACATCGCATTCAAAAACGACTAAATTAAGACAATTTAGAAATTATTTCTATGTTTTGTTCAATTAACAGTTAAGTAACCTTAATAAAAAACCAATGATTTCTAGATAAAATGAAGAAGGAAACGTAAAAACTATGGTAACTCAGTATACGACTTTGCATAAGACATAGCTTTCCATACAAATTTTAGCTGTCCCTTCATCGAGGTAGCTATATGTAATTGCTAATTTAAGAGTTTTTTTCCTTGGAACATTCTTAAGTCTGCTAATATATTGCTTATAAATTAAACAAGGTTTAGTTCTTTCTATGTTAAATATAAAAATAGGTCTTAATTTTAAAGAAAAAAAGGCTTTAAAGCTCTGTCCCTAATTCATCTCATTTTGTGGTGTATACTGAGTGACCGCGAAAAAACGTAAAAAATATTAAGAAATACGTCACAAATTTCTAGTAAAGAACGGCGATACGATCTAATTCCTTGCACGCGCGGCGGCGAGCCTTAAATTCTTGCCGGCTCGCCGCCAGTCCGCAGCAAACTCTAGAGGAGTGCGCGTGTATTTATTCAGTGTCGGCAGAGTTACCGGATTATTTCGATGAACGGGTAAATGTTTTTTAATTTCTTCATCAAATTTTGAAGGTCCTTAAGGCTGATTTCCTATTGGTCAATTCAAACCGTTCGCCATATTAGTAAATTTTAATTTACAAGCCCTTATGTAAAAAATGTCTGCTGAGTTGCCTGTACACTGCGTTACCAAAGTGGTAACTCCAAAGACAATTTTGGTAACTCTTTAGACATTGTGCGATTTTCATAGACATAGTTTCATGAAAAGTCGTAATCAAAATTACTTTCAGATTGTAAACTTGCTACTGGCGGTGTCCATGATGGAAAACATGTATAACACACCTCATAAAGCCGCTCAAGTTGTTACCTTATTGCAACAAAGGCTCAGTCAGCGAGTAGTCTCTTCCTACCTTCTCTTTAGTCAGTCTGCTGTATCCCGAGTATACAAACAATATAAAAAGACTCGATCATTATTTGGAGACTAACAACCAGCCGCTACCGTGGTACTTCTGAACGAGAGGACCGTTTCATTGTTTCTACCTGCCTGTGAATTCGACACCTTACGGGTGTGGCCGTGCAGGTGAGCTGAAACGTGTTCGAGATGTAGCTGTCAGCGAGTGGACAGTAAGAAGACGTCTAAAGAAAGCCAACCTGACTGAAACAGATCCAAAATTGACTGCAGGCCTCCGGCAAGCTCGGTTACAGTTTGCTAGAGAGCATCTCAACTCGAGTTTTGGGCAATGGAGGTCGGTCCTGTTCACAAAGGGTGCATGATGTGACAGGTGAGACCGGGACTGCAGGCGTCCGGGAGAGCGATTTTCCCAATGCTGGTTCGCAGAAACCGTTGCCTTTGGTGGCGGTTCTGGCATGATGTGGGCTGGTATCTCGTTGGAAGATAAAACCGAGCTCGCTTTCATGCCTGGATGAGGCCGAGGAGGACTAGGAGCTTAGGGGCACATCACAAATATTCTCCTGGAACATGTTGTGCCCAACGCAGGATTTGTTGTCGAAGACTTCATCCTAATGCAGGACTAAGCTCGATGCCACACAGCGCGCGTTAGGCAGCAGTTCCTTCAAAAAGTCGATTTGAACACAATGGACTGGCCTGCGCTAAGTCCAGACCTAAATCCCATCGAGCATTTATGAGACGAGCTCAAACGAAGGTTATAACCAAGAAATTCAGCCCCATCAAGCCCAGAAGAGTTGAAGGCAGCTTAATTAGAGGATTGGGGAGGTATTCCTCAAGACACCGTCGAAAAATGAATAAGGTCGATGAAGAACCGACTACGGGCTGTAATTAGGGCTAGGCAGTACTAAATCCTGGACCCATAATTTTTATACTCTTTAAGAAAAAACCCTGTTTTATTTGTGTCAATTCTGATCTCAACACCTATGAATACCCAAAATCCCATTTTCCCTCATTCAAGTTCAGACACTAATATAAAAAAGTAAACATGGATATTAATAATGATGATATCATATAAAATCGGAAGTTTTAAGCGTCCAAATGACATATCATTTGTATTATAATGTTGCATACTTTTACTTAGAACAATGTTTGAATGCGAAGGTTGCGCTGGAGTCGATTTGGTTGCTCGCGAGTGTAGTTATATGCAGAAGTTTATAGATTGTTCTCGTCTCTTGTCTCTTGAGTTACCAAAAATGTCTCAGGCGTTACTAGTTGTCCCTAAATTTGCAAGCCGTTTTTGCAAGGTAACAATATGTGTTTGATTTTATTTGTATGATTATTTTAGGTTCAGGGTAAAATAAGGTTATTTACTTTAATTTCAGAGAAAACTGTGACTAAATTTTAAGTTTTTAAAGAAGTACAGAGAAAATTAACAACGTGTCTGACTCGTTAGTAACTCAGCATACATACATCTCATATTTTAATGCCCATATATTACAATTACATGCAAATGCTGTATACCAAACTATTTGATTTTGCATGACAGAATAAATCCACCAAAATAAAAATTTAAGTCTCTTTTTATTCAAGAATTGCAGCGAAATAACTTTGGGTAACTCCGGTGACAAAAATTTGGGTCAAGCTTTACACTTTTGAGTTTTTCAATAAGAAGTAGTTCAAAAAGTTCGCTGCTCGATTAGGAAGCCGTATCTCAGATATATTTAACACACTTCTGAGTAAATTAAATAGTTAAATAAGCAAAAAAATTTTTTTGAAACACGCCGAAATTTTTTGCCCGTTTTGTCGGTTAAAAAGTTGATCCACCCATATGTTTTGTTCACTCTTTATATGTTTTACATGTTATTACTCCTACGACCCGCCTGAGATAATTTTACACAATGAAAACACGTTATAACCGTGTAAGGAATAAAATGTCAAGAACATTTTACTCTCCGTGTGGTAAGAAATATGAATTTTAAATTAAATTTATAATATGTTTTATGAATGTAGAAAATAACGTTTATTGTAGAAATCAAGGAAAAGTGCGGACCTAATCAATTAATAGGGTACTTAAAATAGACGAAGAAAACTAAAAAACAAAAAACAATTATAAAAATCAGACACCAATTTCTCTAAACTCGGAGGTAGTGGCGTCTCACAAGTCACAATAGAGATTAATCAGGCGTAAAAAAGTGTATGCTTACTATGTTCCAGAGGTAAAAAACCATATCCTTACTGTTCAAGAGGTATTTCACCATAGGCTCTCCATGTTCCAGAGGTCTATCATAATGTTCCTGCTCGGGATGAGCCTGAACACGATCTACGGGTCGAACATGCTGCAGGAACTGCGCATATTCGGCGTGTTGCAGCGGCTGGCGGTGGCCTACTTCATCGCCGCTGGGTTTTATGCACTCACTGCGCCTAAGTACTACACGCCGCCGAGGGTGAGTAAATATTGCTTTTATCATCGTCCTGGCGGTCGTCCCGGACGCTTCCTCGACCTTTGCCTCAGAGTCCAGGGTCCGATAAAGAGAGATTGAGTAAGTATTGTAAGTGTAAGTAAATATACAAAGATCACTAATGAAAAATCCGCTAGATGGGTCTTACCTGTATGGAATTGGTGAATTTTGCCATGGCATTGATAGATATGTCAAAACTCACCAATGATGAGAGCAATAAGACATCACGCCTTCTTATTGCCATCTAGCGGATTTTTCTATTGCAAACACCTCATTATCTAGCCCTCATTATCAAGCCCCAAACTAAGCGTTAGCCCTAAACTAAACTTTAGCCCTAAACTAAGCTCGAAGCTTGTACCACTTGTACTATAGATGCATGGGAACGGATACACATACATAAATACTTGAGTGTGAATGGTGTGATGTCGCAGGGCGCGTGCGGGCAGGCGCTGAAGGACGTGGCGTCGTGCTGCTGGAGCTGGGCGCTGGCGGGCGCTCTGGTCGCGCTGCACTCCGCTATCACCTTCACCGTACACCACCCGGACTGCCCACAGTCAGTATACCCTACTATAGGCAAATCACGTAACTCAGGTGCCTCCTGCGTGGTACGGCGGTATGGCGGGGCCTTGGAAGGACCAATGGAGCGGGTGGCAACACAAAACACGCGCTTCTCTCTTCAAGCTGTTTCTCTTGTTTTTGTCGTTGCTGGTTGCGGTCCATCCCCTGACGAGAGGGTTCATACAAATGTATTCAAGCTTGTATCATCTTCATTTACGTATCAATCTAAATAGACTTGTGTCATAGATCAATACTGTCAAAGCAATTAAATGTTTGTACAATAACTGATACAGTATCTGTCAATGTAAATATTTCAAATTGTCTGCTTCTTGCTAATATGTTAGGTGATAGTTTTTTTAATCATGAAACTATATCAATATTCTCAGAGGGTACCTGGGTCCGGGCGGCAAGCACGACGACTGGGTGGCGCCGGAGTGCAGCGGCGGCGCGGCGGGCTACATCGACCGCTTACTGCTGGGGCCTTCACATCTGTTTCAGCAGAGTGACGCCAGGCTCGTCTACGGAGGACCGCCCACCGATCCTGAGGGTCTACTCGGTAAGGTGATCTCCTAGAAGTTTCCAGAAATATCTGGAAGCCAGCTCCGCAGTAGTCCGTAAGACCTAATTAATCGTCGTTGAACACCGTAGTGCAGCGCTATTTAGAGGTAATTTCCAAAAGTTTCGACAAGTATCCAAAGCGATCTTCTCGGTAGTGTCTTGGATTGGAAGTCGTCAATCATATATTTCCTACCTGCACACTGTACTGCGCTGTAGCATAGTGAACCCAGGTGTGTCAAAGAAGGACCACTGATTCGATCCTGAGGTGGTTTATATACAGAATCTTAAAGTAAAACAAAAAGAACGCTCCCAAATTTTTTTTTTGTCAAGGCAGACTATGAAAGAAATACCTTAAGTACGAAAGGTGATATCGACAGCTGGTTGGGTGCATAGTTAAAAAGTTAGCGCAGCTCGTACGGAAGCGCTCATGCGTAGTTCCCCTAGCTTAACCACACGTCCCCCTGTAGGCTGCCTGACATCAGCTGAGTTCAATCCCTTCTAAGCTGATCCACAAGCGATGGTTTGTGTTCCCCGCAGGCTGCCTGACGTCAGCAGTGCAGGCGCTGGTGGGCGTGCAGGCGGGCGCGACGGCGCTGCTGCAGCGCTCGCACCGGGCGCGCGCGGCGCGCTGGCTGGCCTGGGCGCTCGTGCTCGCGCTCACCGGCGCGCTGCTCGCCGGCTTCTCCCGGGACCATGGGGTTATACCCATCAATAAGAACCTGTGGTGAGTACTGACGTTATAATCCGTGCCTGGCGCATTATGGGCAAGCTATAGGCAAGCACGCCCTGTGTGCTGTCGCATGCTCCGTCCCTCAACCCTCCGCATCTCAGTATCCTGCATATCGGGCATAGCCTGAATGGTGGTTTGCCTATTGTTTTCTACATTAGTATTCAAATCCATCAGTATATAATGTAGTAAAGCTTTCGCTCGAGGCAGTTAACCAATTCTGGATACAACAGGTTTATGAAGACTGACTACTTCCTTTTCACTTTTGAGACCATGCCCATTGCTAAAACTCAGTGGTAAAAAATTTAAGTAGTTAAAAATAATCATTCATCAAATTACAGCCTACAGAGGCTCCAAAATAATGGTAAAGAACTTCGTTAATTTTTTTCATTCTCGCTCATCCAGGTCAACATCATTCGTGCTAGTAACATCAGCCTGCTGCCTGGTCCTCCTCAGCATATGCTACATCCTGACCGACGCGTGGCGCGTGTGGGGCGGAGCGCCCTTCCGTGCTCCGGGACTCAACGCCATAGCTCTCTACGTGGGGCACTCTCTAGCGGCCCATCTGTTCCCCTTCCACTGGAGATTACCCATCATGAGGACTCATGCTGTTAGGCTACTGGAGGCTGTCTGGGGAACGGCGCTATGGGTGATAGTAGCCCATGTCATGGCCAGGAAAAAAGTGTTCATCACGCTTTGATGAGCATCCTTCTGTGCCTTAAGACCATAGCTCTGTACGTGGGGCACTCCCTTGCGGCCCATCTGTTCCCGTTCCACTGGAGGTTACCCATCATGAGGACACATGCTATTAGGCTACTGGAGGCGGTCTGGGGAACGGTGCTGTGGGTGAAAGTAGCCCATGTCATGGCCAGGAAAAAAGTATTCATCACGCTTTGATGAGCATCCTTCTGTGCCTTAAGACCATAGCTCTGTACGTGGGGCACTCTCTGGCAGCCCATCTGTTCCCGTTCCATTGGAGGTTACCCATCATGAGGACGCATGCTGTTAGGCTACTGGAGGCGGTCTGGGGTACCGCGCTATGGGTGATAGTAGCCCATGTTATGGCCAGAAAGAAAGTTTTCATCACGCTTTGATGAGCGTCCTTTTGTGCTTTAAGACCATAGCGCTCTACTTGGGGCACTCTCTGGCGGCCCATCTGTTCCCGTTCCATTGGAGGTTACCCATCATGAGGACGCATGCTATTAGGCTACTGGAGGCAGTATGGGGAACACCGATGTGGGTGATAGTAGCCCATGTCACGGCCAGGAAGAAAGTATTCATCACGCTTTGATGAGCGTCCTTCTGTGCTTTAAGACCATAGCTCTGTACGTGGGGCACTCCCTTGCGGCCCATCTGTTCCCGTTCCACTGGAGGTTACCCATCATGAGGACTCATGCTGTTAGGTTACTGGAGGCGGTCTGGGGTACCGCGCTATGGGTGATTGTAGCCCATGTCATGGCCAGAAAGAAAGTGTTCATCACGCTCTGATGAGCGTCCTTCTGTGCCTTAAGACCATAGCTCCGTACGTGGGGCACTCTCTGGCGGTCCATCTGCTATACAATTCACTAAGCGACACTCGTTCGATGCGCTCACGGCTGAAATCACGGGGGTGTCAGCCTGAACATCGTTCGATGTGTTAGTATCGTGCAGCGTTGAAATAGTTCTTACAGAATACCAAAAGTACTGTCACCGATGACACAGCCGCTGCGACCAAGGCTTTTATGACATTTGCGCTTAGTGAATCACACCTCCCGTTCCACTGGAGGGTACCCATCATGAGGACGCATGATATTAGGCTACTGGAGGCGGCCTGGGGAACGGCGCTGTGGGTGATAGCACATGTCATGACCAGGAAGAAAGTTTTCATCACGCTTTGATGAGCTTCCTTCTGTGCTTTAAGACCATAGCTCTGTACGTGGGGCACTCTCTGGCGGCCCATCTGTTCCCCTTCCACTGGAGGTTACCCATCATGAGGACACATGCTGTTAGGCTACTGGAGGCGGTCTGGGGTACCGCGCTATGGGTGATAGTAGCCCATGTTATGGCCAGGAAGAAAGTATTCATCACGCTTTGATGAGCGTCCTTCTGTACATAATAACAATAGCGCTCTACGTGGGGCACTTTCCGGCGGCCCATCTGTTCCCGTTCCACTGGCGGGTACCCATCATAAGGACGCATGCTATAAGGCTACTGGAGGCGGTATGGGGAACGGCGCTATGGGTGATAGTAGCCCATGTCATTGCCAGGAAGAAAGTGTTCATCACGCTTTGATGAGCATCCTTCTGTGGCTAAAGACCATAGTGCTCTACGTTGGGTATCGTTTGCCACCCATCTGTTCCGATTCCACTGGAAAGTACGGGTACTCGGACTGAGGACACGTGCAGTCAGGCTACTGAAAGCATTTTGGGGAAGGGGGACTGCGCTATGGGTGAAAGCACCTCATGTCATCGCCAGGGAGAAAGTCTTCATTCCGCTTTGATGTATTTCAAGAAGTACGGGTTCGGTGATTCTTCGCTTTCAAAGGAAAATTGACTCTATGGAAATTATAATTCTTAATAATTTAAATACAACTTGTGAAGTTGTTGCCTTGAAATAAAGTTTAATTCCGTACAAAAAGAACAACTGTATTGACACCTGCCACGTTATATGAAAAATACTTTACTTACATAGATGTTAAGTGTTGTAAATACATAGTTCAGTTTGTGCTCACACGGTGCTTCCGTTTTGTTGTTTGAATTATGTGCCTGCAAACGTAAATAATTGTACCTATGTTTAGTATTGAGATGAAATCACGTCCTTTCAAACACGTTTATTTGCCTTTTATTAAAAAGAGTATCGTAAATTGGACTAAAAAACCAAACCTAAACCTACCTATATTATTTTTTTTGTAAATACATTAATATTAACACAAATACAGGACGTGGTTAGAAGGATGTGATTTAATGCTACATCTTATAATCTCGCCACGTTTAATGACAAAGTAAGAAACTATTGTTTGTGTAGTTTACCGCATTATGTAAATACATAGGTTGCCTTCAGTACCTACTTCTCTTATTTACCAATTCTATCTGTTCTTGAAATCTGTAATTGTTTTTAAGATGGTAAGATTCTCTTGTTAAATGAGCCAATAAGTTCTGTAGTAACGCACTAATATCTCCAAACCCTCTATGTTTTAAAACAAATGCATTTATGGTTAAGAAAAAATATGTCCAGAGACAATTATTAACTAAATTTAAGACTGAGACCAATTAGATTAGTACCTTTATTATATACTTTATAACTCAAATATTCTTAGAGATTATTTAGATTTTATCTAGTCTTAGGGTAGGTCTCTGAGGTATTTTAACTGTGGTTCAATTTTATGTCCAGTACTGTTGATGAAAAAATAAATTACGGTTAGACCTCAGAAACCGGTCATTTAATCAGCATTGCTATTTCGTAAGCTTTGTACATTTATTGTAATTCCTTCTATTTTTGTGTGTATTGCTATAGTGTTAAATCTACGGATTATAAAATGATAAGCCAGTGGATAATAAACCTTATTTTGTTATTCTATAAAGTGTCTTTCGTCGTCCAATAATAATCGGTGACCGGTTTTTTAAACGGGAAACAGAAAACACAACGATTCAAAAGTGAGTATTTGGTTTTTGTTAGTATAAGTTACATTTCCTTGTAATTTGTTGAGAATGCAATACATTTTCCTATACCAATAGCTGCTTTTTGTTACCCAACATACAAAAAGACGATTATTGGCAGGAACGGTTAGCGTTGGTTGATTAATCAAGTTAATTGTACGTAATGTATGGAAGCATATCGGCTTATTTTTACGTGCATAACATCAACGCGGTTTGTTATAAGGACAGAAAAAAGTACCTACAATCATTGTGTTTCGGGTAATGTCAAGCTTAAATTATTTCATTAGTTTTTGACCTCAAGTCTCAAAGCTAAGATACTTACGCTTACGATTAACGTGAGAATTGTTTCCTAAATTTCTGAACAAGGGATAATGGTTATAGCACGTATTAATTTCGATTCCCAATAGACAACACTTCTTAGGATTTTAAGCGGGAAGTAATAAAATAACATTTTTACAATATTTGACACTTTATTAGCTCAATGGGTGACAGTAAAATCCGCAATGTCATTGGAAAATAAAAATAAAACAAACGATTTAACAAATCATGACTCAAGGTAACAGCGAGTAGTTTTAACAAATAAAACTATTAATAAAATTACACTTCAAATGTATAACAAACTTGCCGCGCACAATTACGTGCCTCGCCATAGATCCATTCGACATTTTATAATTTTATTTTTTGTAACCATTTTTATAGGTGAAATCAAAATAATTGGCACCACTTTTATAGAATATTTAACTACTGTAGTGTAAATACACAGTACATACTTCATACCAGCGGTTGCTTTTATTGTAATGTCACCTTACTGGTACCTTTGTAACCGATACTTTGTTAAAGCAGTGACCCTTCAATTTAATCGACAACATTATTACATACAAAGTTGTTTACTCAATCGTCTCCGCTTGAAAATATTTCTGTAATTTAATGTGTTTCCATAATGGAAGTGGACGTCTATCAAAGTGGCTGCTTAAATAACCGTTACATTAAATAAAATTGTTTTTCACTAGATAACATAATAGGTATTGCTCTAACAATGTATCGGCCAAATTAAAAGAAGTAGAGTTTCACAAGAGCTGGCAAGGATAAACTTACAAACAAAACTTTAATTTCGTCAGTGGATAAAATTCCATTATGTTTACTGCATAAGTTTGGCTGGTAGCAATACCTACCAAATTAAAAAAAAACAGTGTTACTCTGTTTGATATATGACTATTTTATAAAAAAAAGGTTTTTATGGAGTTAACAGAAAACCCTTATGCCTTGCCAACTCTTTGTGCAAAAACTAAAAAATATCATTCGTAAAATTATTTATAAGCCGAAGCATCTAGTCCAGCCAATCTCGAATGGATCAAACCTCTATTGTCACCCCATATGATGTGCGGTGCTCACAAACCAACATGTAAAATTATGTCTGTTTGGCATTTCGTTACAAACGTGTCGACGACTTGCGCTCACCGCGCCACTAATATAATTCCATAAGTTAAATATCAACTAATTTAGTTATTTTACATAAGTCGTTTTCAATAACATCACTCTTTTTGTAGACAGTAAATGCCATGTTAGGAATTAAACATTTTACATGTTAAATACTTTATTATATAAACTTTCTAAAAAGGATACTTTTCGATATCGTCATTTGCTATACTATTATCGATGCTTACTTTATATTGGTAAAATCAATAGCTGATGGGCAGGCACGCGAGTCCCACTGTCGGGACGCAGACACCATCGATACATTAACTACAGACTAATTGTATAGCAATAAAGACACGTAAAACAGTGTTTTAAATATATATTTCTAAAATTTCATTAGAAAAAAATCTCTTAAAATATATCTCAATTCTCTTAATACGATCCCTGGTGAGACGGGATATGATGATATATCATATATCAGAGTAATATAAATAGACAATTTCCCTTAATTTTCTAAATAGGAAGAACTTCAAAAATGTAAAAGATAATTAATTGCACACACAGTAAAAATATTAATACGAAACAATATTTAAAATTAGGCCTGCAATTTAACCGGTGTAATAAATAAATACGTACATTGGTAACATTATTAAATATTATTTAATAAATTAGAATACTTCTAATATTAAAATGAAAATTAAATTAATTTTCGTCTTTTCTGTTTGAAATTTGAGCAACGTTTTCGAAAAAAATCTCATCGCAATGTTAACGTGACTGAAAATTAATTTATCACATCCGTTATATTACATGGGCCTTTTCAATGTTATTCTATAAATTGGTATATAATAAGACTAACAGCAATAGACATTTTATAATAGGCTGATGTATAAAAGGCTAGCGAAGTGTAACACCTTTATATAACCTTTAACAATTAGGTAGAGAAACAGACATTTGTACAGAATTAATATGTATTATTCCTAAGTGTAAGTACACAAGCTCACTTTAAGTCACACATATCTATTCTATCGAGAAGTAATGGAATGTTTAGTAATAAGAATGTTAGTTGATTTAAACACAGCGTCTTAGAACTGAGTTCGCAAGTAGGTAGGGAATTCCCAGAGCGGAAATATTTATGGCAAGACCGTGGACAGTCGACACAAAACAATTCTGCAGGTTCCTCTCGATTCGGTAGAGATGACAAATAAGGCAGCCATGTTATGACATCACGAATGTTGCATTTGACAGCTGTCATTGAATTATGTTACTCGTGTCGACATTTGTTTTCTGCTGCAATAATTACAAATGTTAATATTTGTTACAAAAAATATGAAATTTAATTATAATTTATTGTTGAAGGAAAATGTTATGTTCGAGACAATGCTTATTTATAATATCAATGGTTCGAGATTCTAGGTATAGATGTCAAGCATGATAAATGGAAAAACGGTGGGGTAATAAAATACCGCGACACTATCTATTGTTATTACAGCAGAATTATTTCGTGTGTTATCTCGGCATTGAAAACTATTATTACTATTAACGGTGAGAGATTCCTTCTAGGTTAAACTTGGGTTGCAATTGCTATGTGAAGGGATCTGATATGGATGTTAGTTACGTTACATTCTCAAAGGCATGCCATCATTTGTACTTGTCGATCTATTGAGCGCAGTATGAGATTGAATACAGCTAATGTTCTATCGCGGGCCTCGACAATGAGGCCTCTATGGTTCTACAAGAGACTAGACTTAACCGAAAACAATTGTCATACAAATCGGTCATTATACAGGTCCTCTATAGATATATCTAACGTTATCTAAATACAAGATAAAATCTCTTAGGACGACACACTTTTCGCTATAAATGCAAATTCATGGAATTCAATATTTCTCTTTAAGACGCGCTCGTATGATGCGCGCCTTATATTATGCTACGAAGATTCCCAACGACACCACACCGTAACATGATAATATAAGAAAGAAGTTTCTTGTGGGCAATGCATGTTTCAAATATGTTTACCATCACGAAATATTACTCGTCTGTCTCTCGAAATATCATTCAATAATTCATCTATTATTCTTAATTAATTGAGTTGTTGATTGAAAGCAGCTGTTTTGGCAGATTTATTGTTGACATTAGCTCTCAGATTAAAATCGCAAATTTTACAAAGACATACAATGTTTCGGCAACTGCCAAGTGCAAGGAAATATCAACCACCACAGTTGAGATTTCTCTCGCGTCTCACCAAACGTTCATCTGCAAGAAACACAGTTCATTTCAAGCCTGGTAAACAAATAAGACCTTCATACATTAAAGAGGCAGCCTTTTGGCTGTGAATTATTAAAAAAGTGATCAGTCGCAACAGCATATCGCCTTCGTAGACCAAGGTCACTTAAAACGATGTTTAACTATTTAGGCCAATAACAGTGTGATTCATGTGAGCCTGGAGCCGACTAAGGCGGAGCAGAAGAGAGCGGAGCGGAGCAGGCCCAGCCTATAGAAACCCTTCATTTTCGCCCCGCTCCACTTCATCGATTCCCACTCCGCCTGAGCTGACCTCAGCTCAACTCGGTGTCCGCTAGCTCATTCACATAGCGACATACTAATATAATGTATGCTTTGGGTAACAATTAAATCCTTATCCTAATTGCACATTTTAATAAAAACACGCACAAATTAAAACTTAAATTATGTAACGCTTCTACACCACTATTAAAATATATTACGAGATTTCAAACAACACGCGTAAATAACTATCGACTTACTTAAAACCCCAGTACTATTCCCTGTCATCGAGTCATCCCTCGTACACATCGGTCGACGAAAACTGTGTAGAATAAAAACTAAATATCTAGTGTGGCACTTGTCAGTTGGCGCGCAGGAGCACCGGCGCACGGACCCAGCACCACAGAATACCTATACTATTATAATGAGCAACCGTTTAACTCCAGCCCTTCCTTTGTATACCGTCGCGGTACTAATGTAAATACATCCAAAATATACATCGTCATATACATTCCGTAAGGGACAGCTTCGCACAAGCAACGTTGTCTGCCGAGCTGTGAGAATCGTCACTGATTACTCTCACAGCCTTATTATAATTAAGAATGTTGACATATCGAATTGGATCACAGGGCCGACTGTCAAGTTTACGATATAAATTAGTGAATTTATAAATTATGCTACTGTTAAGGGGGTGGCTCAGTACTCGACTCCGACGTGGAAATATCGGGATGAAATACTGAGCCACCCGATTAAGGTTTGCGAGTCGTGTTTGCGAGTCCCCGTGTGATCTAATTCGAGGGCAGTATAATACATGGTGACGTCAGCGCGGGTGGGGCCCGCCGCCGAGCCGCCGCGCGCGAGCCGCGTCACTTGCGGCCGCCGCGCGTCACCAGCGCCTGCAGCGCCGCCAGTTGACTCAGCAGACTCGCGTTCTTCTGTTCTAAAGATTCTACCCTTTTCCGGTAGTCGGAATTCTCTGACACTAATATCTCGACCTTCCTTTCTAGTTGGTCCATGTATTCTTTCTTCTTGCGTCTGCTTTCTTGTGCTGATATCTGGAAACGGGAAGAGATTTTAGGTTGAGTCTTGAACCCTTCTTTTTTCCTGGCCAATAAACTTATTCTGAATAGGTAATATTATCGATACAGGGATCGAGTCCCCAAGAAAAAAACAATCTTGGAATCCTTAAAGATGTGTACCATATTTTTGCTCGCAAGTGTAATTTATGAATTACCTTGTTTTTGATTTTCCTCCTGATCTTCTTCAGGGACTTCTCCTCAGCTTTTGTGAGGGGGAGACGGGTGGGGACGGGGTAGCCCTCGGCCAGCAGTGTACGCTTCTCTTCTTCTGTCAGAACTAGCGTACCTGTAGACCCTTTCTGTAAACGAAACGTACGGTGTTAGGTCTCTACTATTCAGGTATCTTGTTTTCAATAAATATATATCTTTCTTTTCTGCAAACACTCTTTCTTGTTTGAGGTTATTAGCTCCATAACCTATTTTCAATACAATTCAAATGCAGTTGCGTACGTGACATACAATAAGTAGTTAAATTATTCGACTTTTAAATGACATTACCATAAATTAATTGAAAAAGTTGGATAGAATTTTTTGGATTACCTATTTATTCTAGTGTGTTACCAACGAGATATAATTTGAAACAAAAAGTACAAAGATTAAAAACAACGGTTCACGTCTCTTACATAATGCGTTGTTGCCGTTTAATCATTTGATTAGTCTCACCTACTTCGAAATTGGCACGAAAATAAGAGCGAGACAGCACGATGATCATTGATTTCAACGTGCAGTCTCGCTCTCAGGAGCGACTAGATTTTATCCTATGATTAAAAGTACAACTTACCGGCTGCGTGCTAATAAGCGGCGTGTTGATTGGCTGCCGCGAGTGGTGCGAGACGTATAGATGCGCGCGGCGCGTGGGCGCGGGCGCGGGGGGCGCGGTCGCCTCGTGCGCCGGCGACAGCGCTCCCTCGCTGTCAGATGATGACAGGGAAGATGGCGGCGTCGGGGGCAGGTTGAAGCCTGGAAGGGAAGTGGAGATCAGTACACGTTGGACTTGGAGAAAACTAACATCTTTAATGAGGGTTTTCGCAAATGAAAAATCCGCTAGATGGCAGTAGGTAGGTGTAGGGTCTAACTGATATGTGATTAGTGGTGAATTTTGACATGACATTGACAGATATGACACTGTAAAATCGGCTTCGTAAGCCCTCGCTGTAGACTCAAACAACGAACATTGTTACATCAGGAACGTTGAAATTCGAAGTTTAAAGGACGGCGCCACGCGATTGACGCATTTGGTGCTTCTTAAGTATTGGTCACCGCAGTAGCAGTTTTAGGATAGGGCGCCACAGGTGGCCCCGACTGAGGAGGGCGCCGTAGAAAAACGGCACTGGATCACCGGTTAGGTTAATGAAGGAGACCTTGAGCACCATGCCACATTCACAAACGTATCCCTTGGTCTCCACCAAAGCCAAAATATGTGCTGTGTTGAGAAGCGGAGATGTGTCGTAAGCAGCCAATAGGATTTTGGCATAAACTAGTGATCAATCACAGCTTGAAATCCTATTGGCGACTTAAGACACAGCCAGCACACACCACACATATTAGCTTAGGAGTTGTCTCACCCTTAGTGTAGTGGAGGTTTGGGTCGAAATGTAATGTTTGCTTTGAGCTAACTTACTTTGAACAAACTTTCGGCCACGAGTGTATTTAGGTACACCTTAACCTTTTGAACGCCAGTACTCAAACGCATCGGCGCCCTTCCCACGCCAAGCCATAAATTCAGAGCAAATACCTACAAATAAAATAGGAATGCCAACGATGTTATCGATAAGTTGTCAATAACCGATTTAATCTCTGCTATTCGTCACATATTTTTGAAATAAAATATATTTTTTTGATTTCGTATTATTTAACAGCAGTTACAAAATTCTATACAAAGTAAAAGTAGACATTAGAACTACAAACGAATAAATCAGGTAATAATAAGATACATCACTAATCTCGTTCGTGTAGGCATTCGCTGTCGGGAAGACCCGACTCTGGCGTGGTTGGCACGACCTTTGACAGCTTTCTTGCGTGCGAGGTAATGATGTGACATTTCAAGTAAACTTATAATTATTATTTTAAATTATAAACAACAAGGTAAAGAAAGGGTTGTTTATTAGATTACTAATTAATTACTTAGCTTTAGTTGATTTTCTCCGTTTTTACTTAAAGAGGCCTGTTACATCTCGATCATGATTTTTGCGTAAAATGCCCCTTTTCACATTTTATAGTAATTTTCCAGTTGTATTTATCGTTTTTATGGAAATAGGATAATAAATTCATGCTTAGTATAACAAATTTTCACTCTGCGAGAAAAAGTTGAGTTCGGACGGCCGGCACATATTTTGTAGTAATTTTGCAGTTATATTTATAGTTTTTATCGAAATAAGATGATAAATTCATTATAAAATATTATGAAGTAACAATTATTACCATGATCCAATCTGTCTGGTTCCCCTCTATGGGTTACGAAGGTCTGATGGCAGTCGCTTCACTGTAATAACCAGACTTGCCAAATCATGGATCATGGTCAAAGCAGACCCCGTATAGAAACGGGATAAACGCTAGGAAGAAGAAGATGAAGTAACAATTATTCTGGTATAAATTTTGTTCAATAATATTATCGTATAGGTGAGATTCACAGCGATCTTAAAGCGATTTTCGACGTTTTTTGGTTTAGAATAATTTCTAAGTAAAATCAATGACATCTAAAAAATCAGAGGCCGCTACGAACTATTCGACTATTTAAGAGATAACATTCTATTTTTTTTAATTTCATTTGTTTAGAACAGTAGTTCAATCTAGGAGCTCAAAAGTGCCTTCATTCATCATCCTCTTCTACACTTCCTAACACACGAAGGAGTTCTTCGGTAGTCATTTGACTGCTACCCATTTTTATTCATATTATACTCCCCGTTATAAATTATAATAGGATAGGACATCACTAGCAGTCTCCCGTAGCGCTAATGACGTCACCGCTTGACGTGTCTTCCCGACTGTGGCGTACAGGTAACTGTCTATGCGCTGTTCCGTAGGGATGCGCGAGAGTGAACAGTTAACTATCGATCGATAGATATAAATAGTAATAATTTTTCAATAATTTCATAAATATTACGCATTAAGAATATTCAGATACAAATAGTTGCTATTAAAAAATAATTATCGATGTAGTAGTAAGCTGCTTTCAATAAAATATTTCATAAATTCAACATTTAATTTACCTAACTTACCCATCACTAGCTGTCGTGTCTTGCCGACTGTGGCGTGAGGAGAACACCATTTCGGTTAGCAATATTTAGTGATAATTTTTGCTAGTGAAATGTAACTGATGGATATATCTTCGTGCCATTTTACAATACATCATTAAAGTACTTTTAAATAATAGGAAAAAGAAACACAGAAAAGTTGATTTAGTATGTTTATTTTGTGTTTTAAAAATGTCGTTTTCTCGTCGGCCATACACGACGGTGGCGTGTTGGGCACTTTTTCATTTGTCGTCCAGTGCCGACCGTGGCGTTCTAAAGGTTAAAATAAGTATGCCCACCTGACGCCGTCGAGCTGGATGTGACCTTGATGGAGAGCTTGTTGGACGAGAGCGAGCTGGCGAGCCTTGGCGCCGCGCTGAGCAGCAGCTGGGGCACCGCCGCCGCGCCCACCTTCTGCAGCACCGCTTGCGGCATGTGGATCGTGCCCGTCTGCGGCAAACCAACATACATTCATGTAATATTTAGGAGGAAAACTCGAGAAGTTATACCATGAGGCCGCGGGTTCGATCCAGAGGCTAGCCAAGATGCCACTTTGACGAATTCGCCATACGCTTTCGTAGCGACTTATATCTCCATCCGGCACACGAACTACTTATGTGACCGGGATGGAGATATAAGTCGCTACGAAAGCGAATTCGTCAAAGTGGCATCTTGGCTACGGGCGGGCCCAGGTCGGCATACAGTCCAAACACCTTTATTTGTACTGATCTGGGTGTTTCATCTATACTAATATAAAGAATCTGCTAAGTTTGTTCGTTTGAACGCGCTAGTCTCAGGAAGGACTGGTTCGAATTGAAAAATTATATAGGAGAGTCTGTTTGACGAACTATTTGGAAGGCTTAAAGCTATGTGTGCGGAAACCGAAATCCACACGGACGGAGTCGCGGGCGGCTTCTAATATGAATATATTCAAGTCTACATTATAATGTATGTTCCTCAACTGTTGATCAGTACCAGTGATTTTATTGTTAAGGTAAGTAGGCCCGGCGCTAATTATTATTGTTAAATTAACTTGTTCCCTTATAAGGATTTATTTTCTCATTACATAAGTTGGCAGCACCTTCGCCCTGGGTGGTACCAAATTACTGTTTTATTTTCGGCGAACAACGCACTGGCTAATTTCCAAATTAATTATGGCGGCGCACCCGCGATAAGTCGCAATGGAAGACCGGATCACAGCGAAAGTCTCAAACTTGCCGCTAGATGAACTCTCGTGACCTTTGATTTTTTGCGGACGAACCCAAATCGTGATCTCTAAACTTTGGAAAAGATTCGTGAAATCATAGCTTACGGGTACTGGCTTGATATTGAGCTATCAAATTACGCTGGTATATAAAAGAGGACTTAAACGTTTGGTAATTGAGTTCGGATTACATTGCACTAGAAAGACATCGATTAGAACTGTCTGTTTTGGGCCACCCACTTTTCTATTCCTATTTTAAAACGGTGCTCTTTAAACTGCTTGTTTAACTTTGCATCTATTGTCGTCTTTATTTGTTTATATTATTATTATATCTTTTTCTTCCGAGCGAATATCTCCTAAAGAACTCAATTCTTCATGTGTAATTAAATACTGCGTCAAATCCTAATATTAAGCATTTAGGAGCAATTCCATATCCAAAAATTCAGCACAAGTTTTATCTGGCCTGCCTTAATCTATTTTAATTACACATAAAATAGATTATACTTTGCATGATCTTTTACACTCAAGCGTAATTATTCCATGGCCACCGTGGAATTAACAAAGTCCGTCCCAGTAAGAGTCGAGTATTTGGTCAGTCGTAGTCGTACGGTTTCCTCGTTCAAAGAGATGTTGAGCGACCACAAGTGGGAGATCGGCGTTAAGTAAACCCCGTCTCGGGTTGCAGCCCGCCTCATTTCCCAGAGGTACACCGTGCGTGCCATGTAACACGACCCTCTTAGAGGAAACGAGGTCAGAGGCACGACATATATTATTAAAACTGGCAGTTTTTTCGGATTTATTAAAAAGAAATGATTTTTAATATTACGGCTTCATTGGTTAGATCGGACCTGTAAAAGACAACACTAACTTTGAAGATTTGATGATTATATTGGTGGTTTTATTGAATTAATTTTAATAGCATTGTCGTTGAGTCATGACTTGAAGTATAAATATACTAGGTAGTGCTTTTGTTTTCGCGTAGAAAAAGCTTTTACGCATACCCTCTGTTGTAGGGCGACTGAGGCTTATGAGGCTTACTCCTGCAAAAACATCGACCCACGCGGTCCCTAAAATTCACGTTGGTTCTATATGCAGCCATCCAAGCAAAAACAAGAAGGTTCTTTTTGTAGGTATGTTTATTTTAAGCATATTTATAAGTGTAGTGTTGTGTCTATCACAACATTGGAGGGATGACGCGTATTAGACGGTAAAGGACACAAGGAGAAATCAAGTCCAATAAGTCCATTAACGGTCCCGGTAGCTTAAGTGCGCTTGCCCGGATTGCAAGAGGTGCCCGCCTGAGATCAGATGATTTTTTCTTTGTTTGTAATTTTAAAATTTGAAGAAGAATGTCCTTCATAGTCTTCATGGTATTAGTGGCTTTGGGTACCAGGGAAGCATGAACACTAAGTAGTATATTCTCACTGTATGGCGCGCGGGGCGTGAGGGACGGCGGGCAGGACGACGCGGGCGACTCGGGCTCCGACTTGGGCTCGGTCTTCACCTCTCGCACGACTGCTCACTAAGCATCAAGTACTACACAACCGCCACAAGAGGCAACAGGTACCAGGGTAGCATGAAGACGCTGCAAGTATCTCTGTATCCTCACCGTGTGGTCGATGACGTAGTCAAGGTGTGTGTCGGGCGTGCCGGGCGTGGGGGACGGCGGGCAGGACGACGCGGGCGACTCGGGCTCCGACTTGGGCTCGGCCTTCACCTCTCGTGCTACTGCTCACTTAGCACCTAGTACTTCACGACCGCAACACGAGACAACAGGGACCAGGGTAGCATGCACACGCTGCAAGTATCTCTGTATCCTCACCGTGTGGTCGATGACGTAGTCGAGGTGTGTGACGGGCGTGCCGGGCGTGGGGGACGGCGGGCAACTCGGGCTCCGACTTGGGCTCGGTCTTCCCCTCTCGTGCGACTGCTCACTAAGCACCATGCACTTTGCGACTGCGACATGAGGCAACATGTACCAGGGTAGCATGCACACGCTGCAAGTATCTCTGTATCCTCACCGTGTGGTCGATGACGTAATCGAGGTGTGTGACGGGCGTGCCGGGCGTGGGGGACGGCGGGCAGGACGACGCGGGCGACTCGGGCTCCGACTTGGGCTCGGTCTTCACCTCCCGCGGCGGGGAGTCGCTGGACCGCCGCCGGCTGCTCCACGCGCTGGCTGGCATGGCTGGGTAGCACTCGTCTTCCATGTCTGGAAAGAGAGAAATTTGAAGAGTTTAGTAAATAGCTCGGTAGCCTAGTGATAAGAGCGCCGCTTCACATGCGCGAAGTCGGCGGTTCAAATGAAGTCAGATGCCTACGCTCCTCTGGATTTTCAAAAATCTATGTGTGGAATTTCATACCAGCTGTACAGTGAAGGAAAACATCGTTAGGAAACCAAAGGAAGCAATAGTAAAGCGCTCCATTAAAATTTGCCAAGAGAGTTGTTGTGTGTTTCATTTCATACAATGATCACGACCCTCAGGAATGAGGAATACGACTCAAGGTGGAGGAGGAGTAGGAGTAGCAAATCATTGATAAGACGAGTGTCGACAAAACATAAAAACTACTTTGGTGAGGTAATTACGAAGAAAATTAGAAACCACTATTTACATTCAAAGCTTGTCATCGTAATTGCAGTTTCTCGAATTTTCCAAGTTACTCTCATGTTTAAATACCACTGAAATTCAATGTCAATACTGATAAAAACATCGATATTTTGAAGTTGAATTGACGTGTCTTTTAAAAAAACGGTAAATTTAACTGCTTCAGCAGGGTTAATTATGTATGCCAAAATAAAGTAAAATGTATGTTATTGAGGTAGGAGGCTCGAAGTCAGTACAATTGAAAAATAAATAACACAACGATCACCAATAATTTATCTTGAAAAATGTGGTAGCCAGTACCCGTCTTTGTACATCACGATATAACGAATTAAGATAATATAATGTGCCTAGTATTGGCACATGAATTTGATTTTATACTATAAATGAAGTTCGATAGTCTCATATATTTTGTTATTGGCTTACCGCTAACCGCATCTGCAATGATAGCCAAAACTGCAATTTATGGTTTAGTTCTAACACATAAATAGCTGAACCTAAGGCTTAAGGATTCGCTTTTAGTCTTAAAATTTTACAGAGAAATAGTTAACCTTAAGGAAGTCATGAAATGAACATTTTCTAATTATAAACCGAGAGTTTAATCGATGCAAAGTGAAAACGTTGCCGTTACGTCCAACTAGTTGGTAATAATTAAGCGATTCACAAAATTGTTATCTTAATTAGCAATCAGTCTGTAATCGATTGGATGTTAAATTAGAGCAGTTGTTGGCTTCCTTAAGCTTACGTCTGCCGGTGTTGCCAGCGCAAACTGAAATTAGTTCTACACAAATATTAATAGTAGTAGCCTTTATTGTCGTGTAATATAATGTTTCACTAACGAAAATTGTCATTCAACCATCGCTATTATTGTAAACATTTTTTTATTTTTAATTTGTTGTACAGAAATATTGACAAGATAGGTACTGCAAGCATGTTGCAGGCAACATTTTAGCGAAGTGTGTCGGAAAATGCTGTTAATAAGTCACCTGAAACTATTCTGATGAGAAACAATGGTTGTGAGCGACAGTTGTGCTACAACTATTTTTATGAATAGCGCGGTTATTCCCACATTTTAACAAAATAAAGTAATAAGCTAATAGAAATCGGCTTAATTCGAACTCCATTTCTGTCAAAATTTACACGGTGACCACGGCAGCACTGCTAAACCAATGAGCCGCCAAGCAACACCCAATTATCAATGTGCAAAACACTAGCAATACCAGTCAAACTAAATCTATGCGTACGCGCAGTCGCCCGGAACCGGAGGGAAGTGCGGCTGCAACGTTGCATGAGGCTAATTAACACCTACGCTGTTTCCAGTACTTCCATGAAGCTGTACGCAATTGCTGGCTTTGAGGGCCATGATATGTCAGATTGGTACTTGTAGTGCATAGTTGCAGTGATCAAATACCTTGCAACAAAGTACAATTAAACGTAGATAATTTGAAAAGAAAATTGCTCTTAGTCTTCAATTATAGTCGGATCTATTTGAAAGTTAGCCTACTATTAATTTTATGGACTATTCCATTTAGTATTGACGATAAAGCATTTATAGAAACTATTTAATTATTTAAACGGTATAGGAAAAGACGTCATTATCAAATTGCCCTATGTAATAAAGGAAGAAACGTCGTATTATTCAAAACAAATTCATGCAATGACAAAAGACAAAATGTCGGCTCGATATAGGTACACGCAGGAGAAATTTTTTGTGTGTAATTGATAATTTATATGGATCTATCCATCCATCCTCACAAAATCTCTTGTTGACTATTATGCGACAATATTTGTAGAATTAAATTTAATTAGGGATGTTTCCAAAAGCATGACGATCAGATCTTAGCCCCCGTTAACTTTCGTGAAACTGTAAGACTGTGTTAATAATACAGTGCCAAGAGCACGTACTCAATAACAATGTCACAGTTGTTTGCCAACTCACAGGTGTATTTATTTGCCCCGCTGTCATTGGCGGCGCTGTGTCACCGAAGGGTTGCTACACAGGTCTGTAATAATTGGAAAAAACTTACTGTAGAATAATACAGGCCGTTTAGTGCAGGCCTAGAATGGCGGGTCCCGGATGAAGGGGTAGGCCCAAGAAGTGCTGGCTTGACGTCGTGAAAGATGACATGCGTGCTGCGGTCTGGATCTGGATGACCGTGCGAAATGGAGGAGAAGGAACAGAAAGCAAAGCAAGACTCGCCGAGGATGCAACGGGGACAAACGCTAGGATGAAGATGATGATGATGAGTGCCAGCCGAGAATAGTAGTACCCCAGCTATTTCCATGGGTGCCGCAAGAAGCGACTAAGGAACATTTCGGGGGCATGCGCAAAACTCTCCGTGTAAATCGTTCGACAAAATACGGTCACAAACCCGCTTACTCGACGACGGGCCCGTTGGTCTAGTGGTAAGAGACCCTGGCTACGAAACCAATCCCGCTAGGGGTAAATGTTTGTGTGCTGAACATCGCATTTTTACTCGAGTTATAGATGTTAATAAAGTATTTAAGTATCTATGCGTTCTCTAGCTTCCATAGAACAAGCCAAAGTGTTAGTCCAAAGAATTTCATTTATTTATTCATTTACTCAGCGTGGTGAATATTGGTTCTACCTCCATCCCCAATATCCCATCTGGGCGGCAGGCATGCTGATCAAATTACACAAACAAATAAAATAATAATAGGACCTTTTAAACCTATGGCCATCAAACCAAATGTTTACACAAATGTGCGTTTACATCTGCGGCAAGTAGTTACTCGTAGATTGCAAGCCTACTATTTCTCTTGTTGCTTTCTTGCTACAAAGATGAGACAGTAATTTGTCTCGACGGTAGAAAGATCGAGCGCAGGACTAACGCTTTTCTTTATTTCCGAGAACGGGGCTGTAATTTATTACATTTCCAAGTACTAGCCTCAGTAAGGTTTATTGTTAGTACTTATAAATATTGTTCTATCTTGCATTAAGTTGATTCTGAAAATCGCAAGTCAGAAGAAAAATACTTAAATTGTACTTGGTTATATCTTCACGCTTGCCAATTGAGGATAAGTTATCAAAAACCCAGGCTCTGATCCAAATTTTAGTCCTCCCGGGGATCGAATCCAGGACCTCGAGACGACGGCCCGGTTCTTAAATTACTAGACCATCGAATGCCTTACCTATTTAATATAGAAATGCAGTTGCGTACGTGACATTCAGTGCATAGTACGTTTCAGTTTTAATTCCATTAGCATAAATTAATCGAGTCGCAGGAATATATTTATATCGTTTTGATACACTTTCAGTCGTTTTCGACTGTGGCGGCCGATCTTACGATCAGCCATACGCAAGATATAAAGACACATATTGTAGTAGTGCACAAGTGAGTGCACAGGCACAGGTGCACTCCCTATTCCCTCACTCTCATAGGTAGGACATCAATCTTACACGACCGTAGAGAAATTAGGCGCAGAACTTTTGTGCTTGTTTTTGTGTTTGTGAGGTGCTTTCGAAGCTCGGCGGAGCTAGAGATGTCTTTTTTCGGACACCTATCCGATGACTAGCCTCTGCGAAAGCTGCTTAGCTTTGTAATCGCATCGAGCTCCTCGTTAGGTATGACACAAACTTCATGGTCCCTGTACCATAAATTCTCCTATAACACTTACACCTAATGTGAACCTTGTAGTAATTAACCATATCTTGGGTAATGTTTCAACCCTAATTACACACGCATGACTAGCTTGTTAATTAGCTGCGGTTAATTTGTAGACTACCGACGCACCGCAACGCTGTTAACTGTTTAATTGTTTGCATCAACAATAATTCTTCTCTGGCTCTTGTTAGATAGATAGATAAGGAAGCTATTTGTTTACTAACTATTTATTGGCATTGGCACACGAATCGATATCTATACTAATATAATATAGCTGAAGAATTTGTTTGTAAGCCTTCCTCAACAGATGGACTATCTAGCACAAAAAGATTTTTCAAATTCTAACCAGTAGTTCCTGAGATTAGCGCTTTCAAACAACCAAACTCTTCAGATTTATTACATTGTTAAAGATGTATGGATTGTAATAATCACCCATCTTAATGCAATCATTTCTGTAATTATACCAAAAACTAGTGTTATTCCAATTTCTAATATTTTTTTTACTTTTCACTGTAACCTTAACTTTAAATATTAATATCTCTAGCTGACGAGAGAAACTTTGAATTACCACGAGTAATTACTTAATTAAAATTAAAAGTGTTATAACATGTATACGTAATTAACAATGGTTATTAACATTATAATTAATTGAATTGTAATACGACCTTGATGAGCTCGATCATACCTTATATTTCATTTGTATTGTTTAAGTTGCATCTAATTCGTCAAATGTCATGTTAAAAAGTTAAATAACATAGTCCAATTTTAAAAAATTAGAGCCTGTATTTCATTAATTTCTATTCACTATGTTGCGGTTGCGACGTAAATGTATCAAAAGCTGCTTTGCAAAGTGGCAATTGATTCATTTTGACCTAATTTGAATTCTATTTCTCAGAGATAAAATTAATTGTTATTTTGCGTCATCAAATTGTCTCCATCGATGGCGAATCGATAGGTAAATAATAATATACCCCAGGTGTCAACCTGGGGTATATTATTATTTACCTACTTGAGCACTAAACTTTTTATTTCTGCAATTTAATATTCCTACAAGACCCCTGCAACCCCTTCTCACCAACTAGGTACTCAAACCCTCTGAACTTTCTAGTAAAATTAGAATATAAAATCAGTCATCCAAAAATCAGAATATACCTAACATGTACCCAAATTTTATACCTTCCTGATGCCAAAGTAATAAAAAATCGCTTGGCTTGCGCGATTATAAACGATTTATACATATTAACCCATTATGGGCCAACCTTTTAACAATTAATAAGCACTCGTAAAATCAAATTAATTTTAATGCTTTATTGTTATGACAAATGAACATTTGTTTACTTATGGACGACGCCGGTAGTTATAACATAACTTACATACTCGTACCTGTATTATGTAAACAATACAATATGATCTCGTTAGTGCGCAAGTTTAATTTCGCTTAGGTGGCTTCGAATAGATACGACTTACATATGATATTTATAACTATGGATTGGTTGCGGTTGAAATCTGGTTTGAAACATAAAATTAACACACTGACGACTATGATTAAATTTTGCCAAGTAGAACTAGGATAGAATTCTTAAAATGAAATTTTATTAAGGAAGTCTAAAACGATGTGTAAATTGGACCTTTGAAGTACAAAACTAAGATTGAATCGTTTTTTTTCAGATTTAACGATTGTCACAAATTACTTATAATAATAATATATTAACACATGAACAGAAAAAGTTCAAAAGTTTATTGTACGATTACGGATCTTTTTTCTAAGTTGTCAATCAATATATTATAAAAAGTCAAAGTCATGTCACCTTAGTCATGTCATGATTCACTCTGGAAAAATGTCTTCAAATATTTGTATAGCACATTCACTGGCAAAATATAAAAAAAAACGTGGACGCAGTAAATACCTCTATCTTATATAAAACGTAGCTGATTTTCATACATAGTTAACCCTAGTCAAAGGCTGTCAATCAAACTAAACAGGTGAGCTGTGTTAACCGTGATTTTCATGGCTCGCTTGACATTTGGCGATATGCACATAACCAAGCTATTTCAACTTTATTACCAAGACATTAAAGTGTTTCGATGAAATTAAATTCAACTACTTTTGCGGCTGACTGTACCTGCGTATGCGCATCAAAGTTAGGGTTGTAGATTTTGAGTAAATGTTATTTCGAACACTGAAGTGGAAATTATGTATATTAAAATGCCTCATCTTCAGTGCTACTTTTTTTACACATAATCTTTATTGCTAGAAACATGTAGTGTTTAGTTGCATATTTTTTGGGACCATGATGAAATTAGCAGGGGCATTATTAATATTGTGATCAAAACTTGACAGAGCAATTAAATCATTTATTTATTTAATCTTTATTACACTACACAAAATATTGTACAAAAGGCGGACTTAATGCCTCATGGCATTCTCTACCAGCCAACCTTAGGGCAAATCAGAAAGTGAAGTAGGTAGTGCTGATCAAAACTAAATAACTATACATGTACATACATACAATATACATAAATTACTATACATTTATTAAATAACTATACCATACATACATGAATAAATACATTATAAATAATCGATGATGCATGTTAACTACTAGGATAGTAAGACGACGATTGAGAAGGATCCACAAGGAAGTACGTCAGAATCATTGTAATGATGTGTATTTTACATGGCAACATTACAAGGTGTATTCTATTTTAAAGTAGTCTGTTTTGTCCTACTTTTTGTAATATGTTACGATTTTGTGGTCAATGTGTATGTGTTAAAATATGTTTCTTTTACAAATTTTAAATATTTATCTCTTTCAAATATGTGAGTACGTCGTTTTTGATGAACATCACATTTTGATGAATCAGCCTTCCTAAAACTGCGTGTCGTCAGCCCTAGCAACAGGTACATTCGTACATTCACCCGCAGATTCCTTTCACCAAAATCAGTTGCAAATTAAACAGAGTTGGTAGTTGATCGTGATTAAATTTAATGACTGCGTTTCATACGAATAGCGGTAAAATGTGTGTAAGAAAAAGTGGTTTATCATATCACCGTAGATAAAAAAACTGTTTGTGTATTAACACCTGTAAATAAATATTGCTTATCGACGTTGCTTACTGTAGTATAATATGACAGAGATAATAATAATGCAGATAAATATGATTGTAGTACTTTTGAAGGATATCGTTTTCAATAACTCCTCGTTTCATTTTGACCACTTAATATTTTATTTTATTGTGCCTGCACTATGCATATTTGGGGAATCCCGAAACCCGAGACACCTGAGCGAGCGAGAGTATAAGGGACTCCCCTCGCAAATTATCAAGTTTATTACGATGCGTTTCAGGGAGCCCTTTCTAAACCTGCAATTAAGCAGTGTTACAGAAATCGATTTTACTGCAATAATACTTCAAATTTACAATGATATTATGAATGACCTTTGGTAAGCACTATAGAATACTAGGAGCAATGAATTAACAATTCGTGCGTGTTAATTTAATCTTGGTGTCATAATTATAATGGAGTAATCATTTTGCTTTGTAAAATTTATAATCAAACAACGCGTGATAGATAATAAACAGTACATAATATAGATTATTTGAATACTTTCAAGGCCGCAATACAAATGTTTTGCAGGGCAAGAATACCAGAGTCCATAAAAGAAAAATATCAATAGAATCTTAATACTATCCCAATTAATTTCAAATGTTTATGAGCCTTTCTTTCTCTCCTTTTTATTCTTATGAACATTGTTCTACGTTAGAATCAAAGTGACTCATTGCTTTGAATATAAAAACCGGAGTTTGGCATGGCAACACTACAGAACATCTTTAGTAGTATGACCAATGGTCATTTCCATCACGTTATCGATATTTAAATGTCAGACAAATCAAAAATGCAGTAGTAAATGTCACGTCCACAACCAGTCTATGCATTGAGTTTCCTAGCTCGTATGATGTCATCTGACTTCTATTCTAGAATTGTTGTAGTAGAACGGTAAAAACATTTCCTACAAGACTATATTCCGTTTAATAATGCGACCGGTTTGCAACATTTACACAGAGGAATGTGGATTTATAGAAATAAAATGGGCACGGGAAAATTAAAATTTCTACTATAAGTTTGCATTTCAGCAGCCATGGAAGAGAAACATAGATAATAAAAACGTTATTATAAATATGTCAGAACCAAACATTAATTACAGATAGATTAATTCGTAGTCAAAATCATTCCATATTTAAATAAGTTCCTTTGAAGTATGTAGAAGATAACAATAAAATTTTATAACGATAACTAGCGGCCACCAGCGACTCAGTCCGCGTTGTTTTCGATTTCCGCACACAAAGTGTTATACTATAGCTTAAAGCCAACCTCGACAAATAGATTATCCAAAACCAAAATAACATTTCTTTTCAGACAAGTCGTTCTTGAAATTAGTGCGTTCAAAAAAACAAACAAACTCTTCATACATTTTCGTTATGCTTAATTTGTAACTTAACCATGGTTGATAAATAAGTTAAATGCACATACAACATAAGATATAAGAATGTTAATAGCCTAAACAAAGTAAATTTAGATATCGTGGGAAGGAACCTAGTTACTGAAACGTGGTCTTGGCAAGTTTACCCGTTTTCCTCAAGAAATGCATTTGTTATATGCAAGAATAAACTGACAAAAGGCCTTATCAGATGCGCCGTGCGAGCATGGAGAGAATATACGTAAATAAACATACATAAACATACTTGTTTGTCACATACATTCGCAAGATACTTAGTATAAAAAGCTTTTGCACAAAAATATATTACAGGGTATTGGAGACTCCTTCTTTACATAAAAACAAAGGTAATAAAATATCTAGTCGTAATTTTTGCTGCAGAACCGAAAGTGTTGATTTTGCACTATAGTTGTGTGTAATTACAGTTTGATAATCCCTAAGAAAAATGTATTTGATATGCTTTCCTAGGTTTACGCGAAAACTATTAATGGACCGTGATTTTAATCCATTATGAACTAGTATTCTTTTATAATAGCGCGGTATATTTGCTCCAATTGGCCTGATGGTAAGCACAAGAGGAGCCCTTATTGCTATGACAACGGATTTTGATTTCATAAATAATTTTTGGTTAACAAAACGTGCTCTACATAAAATGACCTTTTCGACAATACACACAATGACAGATTCAAAGAGGTTAATGCACAGATAATAGTGTTATTATTTGGCTACAAGAGTGATGTAAGTAGCTAGTTCTGACGGCATTTGTTATTACAACCACACATTCACACAATGAACCGTCAGCTGAGAAAACCATTCGTTCGCGAATATAGCGCTGACGTGATCGCAAATTACATTTAGTTCATATTCAACATCGCTTGACGATACATTTAAATTACTTTCGCAATAAAATTCTACATGCAACAATTAAATTTGCTGATCGTTAAAAAAAACTTGCTTCAATTGCTTGGTTTACTTAATATCGCTGTTTTTCACAGTCATTTATTATTACAACTACTACTACAATAAATAATATTTTATACTCAGCATGTTAAATAAGTGTGCAATCAACAACGAACTTATCTTTGTAACATCACTTTTATAACTTGGTAATAAACAAAATAGTTCGAGTAAAATGGCAAAAAAGAAAACAATGACAAAAAAATAACCACAAACTTTAAGCCGTCTATTAGATGAGTTAACCAATTTATGATCTTGATAGTCCTCAATTCCAGACAGTAATTTCTTTGTTATTGTTTGGCATTGTAACTTTAATCAAGAGATTGTTGCAGAAATGCTTACTATCAGGTTATCGCTCTGCTCATCTCGTTATGGAATGACATAAAACAAATTAAAAAGGTCCGTAGAAAGTTAAGACGAAACGTATTTTGCTACATCTCGGTCTAACTAAAGTTGATTTCGTTAAGTAACAGTGCCATTATTATTATTGGAAATGAGCATAGTCGTGCATTCGTTTCGACATCGCGATGACCCGAATGAACGGTTAGATTGCTTAGCATCTGAAGCGTAAGCCTTACGTGCCTGGCGGGGCGGCCAGGATTTTAAACGATTTACAATTCAATGAAAGAGAAATTTCCACACGTCCGATGTTGGAATTTCGTGAAACGATAAACGTTCTGATACATTACTGTTATTTACATACCACTCGCGTATGCCGGTGTTTGATCATTTCAAACATAAGCCCCAAGGCCGCGTGATGGCAATCGCAACACAATACAACAAAACAAACATACGTGTTTAAATTTTATCAGTGGCGTATCTATTTTTATTTTAATCGATATGGTTCTATGACACGTTTATTATTAACCCTTTCTTATGAACAAGGTGATTTGATTATGGAAAATTATTAATATCATCGGACGACATTATCCTAAAAACCTCAACCACTAACCATAAATAAATAGAAAGGGAGTTCAGATTATAAAGAGATATTATAATACACTTGGGAGGATACACTAAGTTGTAATTGAGAATTTACCGAACCAATTTAAAAAAATAAGTACCTATGTAGAATCTGCTCTCGTTTAAAATGAGGAGGTATTTTTTTATGCTTGTATGACCTTCACAAGTTGTGGTATTCTTGACACAAGTGCAAAGCTAGCTTTGGGATTCGTTACGAACAATGTACATAGTAAGTAGGTATTTTAAAAAGTAATCATCACCATCGCTATCTTAAGAAATCGTCCGAAGAGTCTCAAAAGATGTTGAAAACCCAAAAGAAATAGGTATAATAAATATATCCTTATCCTTTTTTTACTATCGCTATTCACCAGACAAGCCTTAGTATGCGAGACAAGAATTGAAAAGAAAGTAACTTCATAGAAAAATAGATTTGTCACCGCACAGGAATGCGTGGGTGGCAACTAGGTCGCACTGCTGGTTACTTATTGACTAACGACTGTGTTTTTGCTGATTGTGTTATTTTTGTGACATAGGGTGTGGCGGTAATGCGTTAGTCGAGAAAGAATTAGGGCTACTGGTATCCATATTTCTACTGAGACTCGAAGTTACTTTTGGTTATTTTACTTTTGACTATTTCACGGTGGCAACACTGTTGACGAGCGTTTGCCATTCACTGGAACATATAGCTCAAAGATCCCAGAGCTCAATCGCATAATAAATAGACAACAGCACTACTATAACTTACTGCTTGACGATGCTGCAGCCGAAACGTCAAGCAAAAGTCCCGGTTCTAATGTTGTCTTATAATAATGCAACGCGAAAGTTTAATGCAATGTCGCAATTGCAGAAGGCATATGAAAAGGTTGCCAATACATGTGTGTTAGTCTGTCACCAAGCTGACTCGCGCAGTTGGCTTGGAGATTATGAGTTTTCCCCAAATCTAGGGAGGCCTATATCCACCGGTGTTTGGCAACCGGGAGAAGATGATTGCCGTACTGACATCCTCGTGTTACACGCGTCCATTGGCAACGTTAACCGCTCACTGTCTGGCGAGTTTTAGGCTCGTATTAATAAATCCCACTCAACTCTGATCACGATCTTAAGCGCGAATTTGAGATGCTGTTTTGTATGAGAATGACATTGTCAAGATTCAGCTCAGAGTTGAGTGCGATTTATTAATACGAGCCTTAGCACGTGTCTAGCATTTTAGTGGTTTAAAGGCTGTCACATACCGTCAACTTTGGTGTGGTGCGGTGATGACGGCGCGGACTCGACGTCCGAGTGCAGGCTGTAGGAGTGCTCCGTCTTGATGGGGGCCGCGCCCAGGGCTGCGTCGGTCATGAGCCGGTCGTGCAGCACCACGCCCGATTTGGAGTCGCGGATCAGCCAGTCGCTCATGCCCGAGTCCTCGTCTAGGACCTCTTGCATGTCCTGGAATGGAGATAAGGTTCATTTAATGCATGTTATATTGCAGCTCAATTTTTAAAGTATTTATCTATATCTATTACTAATATATAAAGCTGAAGAGTTTGTTTGTTTGTTTGTTTGAACGCGCTAATCTCAGGAATTACTGGACCGATTTGATAAAATATTTTTGTGTTGAATAGTCCATTTGATGAGGAAGGCTTTAGGCTATTAGAAATCGAATTCCACGCGGATGGAGTCGCGGGCGGCCGCTAGTTTAGTCCTAATTCGAGATAAAAATACGCCCCGTTGGTCTAGAAGTCTAAGTACCGAGCCCTGATCACCTGGTCCTAGATTTGATACCCGTATGGGAAAGTGGAAAGACACTCGTTGGACCCTATTCGCTCTGGTCTAAAATTTCACCCATGTGCTGCGCGGTGACTACGTTATAAAGAGTACCAAAGAAAATCTTTGGCATAAAATAATCAACTTTCAGTTTTCAACTAAGTTCTGGATTTAACGAGATATAGGCAAGTGCTTAAGGATCCAAATAAAAATAAACTGATGTCCTTCGCAGGACTCATGTGATCGATGAAATCTTGCAATATTGTTATGTGTGAGCACTCGTCTGCGTACAATAAAAGGGCGTTAAAACTCAGTTGATACATAACCGAAATAACCCTGAGGCTGTTATTGTTTTCTGCCGGAGCCATTATGGACGACCTTTCGCGAAGGTGACAACAATTTTGTCCCATCTCCTTGCGTGAAGTGTTGTTTTTTTGGGGCTGTTTCATATGAGCTCTATTGCAAACTTTGACCACCTCGACTTTATTCAGGACTCTGTGGTCTTCTTATATGAAAGTGGAATTCTTTACACTAGCTTTACACCCATGAAAGAGACTGAAGTGAGTCATGTGACCTAAATATACCCAAATAAAAGATATTTTCGGTAATTTACCGAGATTTGATTGAAATCAAAGACGTTTATCAGATCAATTGTTATTTATATAAATTATCAGGAAGCAGCACATCCGCAGATAACTCGTAATTTTAGTCACATGTTACAATTAAGATAAGAAAATGTACTTTTTCCTCTGGCATTTAAATTTTCAACACCTCATGTCATTAATCATCGATGTTCTAGTTATAATCATATGCGTTACATGACTCTGATATATGATAACATAGACAATGGATGATGGAGAGCTAACCTTTTTCTATGTGGCTTTCGACCACTCGCCTGGTGGTCAAAATAATGGCATTGTTTTTGTTAGACGGTAGTTTTGTGTCATTTTTTTGTCACCAAAATAATAGCTTTGCCAATCATTATTGCTAGTTCTATTAATTAAACATCAACTTTTTCTAATGACAGTTATTACCTTCTATTAATTATATCGTTGCAGTATCGCAACTCAATTTCGAAGTGGCAACTTAATTAGCGAAACAATTAAAGTCTTTATTGTTGTATTAAAGTCAACTGTAGGTACCACCGCTCAAATAAAAGAAAAAGAAATAGAAAAACAACTTCTTTTAGCGAGTTTTCCTTAATCGATCAAGTTGTTCAAGCGATGTTTGACTACGAATAACATTGTATCACGTCCGAAAATACGCGAGAGAACGCTAATTAAACATGTTAGTAGGAGCCGAGCTCTGAGCAGGGGTCATTATCACCGGCCTCCAATCCGACGAGCGGCCCTCACCTTGACCGCACGGGCCGCATACGCACAGTATAAATAACAGTAGCTTATGAACGCTAAATGTTTATGTTACGTATTAACATGTGCTGTTTCTGGGGTTTTTAGACATTATTAACTGCTTTTAATATGAAATACAGAGTTTTGGGCAGAAATAACTGTTTTATACAGACTTTAAGAACTACTTATTCATAGGTAAGCTTGAGATGGCTATCGCAGACTCAACATTCTCAACTTTCAGACTATGATTGGTGGTATTGTCTCAAAAGCCACCTCTTTAACAATATTATCTAGTAGCTATTTAGACAACGTATAGGGACACAAGTTGATCCGTGTTTAACGCTTTCCATCAACTTTGAGTTTCCATAGGTCATAGGCCTATCCATCTCGCGACTATTTGTTCACGCAATTCTTATAACAATTCCCATCCAATTCATACTTGCTCTTGCGCTTACTAATGAACACACTATCATACAAAAGAAAACATTTCAAATAATATACTGTTTACTCCGCACTCAATGATGTTGTTAGAAATGTTCCCAAGTATTAGAGACGAGATTGTAATGATAATCAGGCCGGCAGTACAATACGCATGTAGGTAGTTGGGCCAATTGAAGGACGACATGATTGGTTGCGTAGGTGCCATTTTTGGGATTATAATGGGTAAATTTTATTTTATTCTTAATTCAATTAGACGTGAAAATTAAACAAACGTGTAATTCAATACGATGCTAACCCACCTGATATGCTCTCATGCATTTTTCTGTAGGTATACCCTATGAAATACCAAAAGAGGAAAATTTTATGACCAAATTAAGGTAATGTGTATAATAATAAAATTTCGACTGAAACATTTAGTTACACAATAATAGCTTCTTATGAGCCACTAACTAGTTAAATCCACCCTTTTTATTTGGCGCGAACGTGTATTGGACCTACTAAACACAGAAACGTTTTTCTGGTTCCCTGTATAGTGGTACCTAAAATAACTGCTTGCAAAAGCTTTTGAGGAGCTCGATGGCGCAGTAGTTAGCACGCACGGCCTGCGGTTGCAAAGATAAGCAACTTTCGCAGAGGCCAGTGATCGTATGGGTGACTGAAAAATTTAATCTTGATCTCCTCCGTACTTCTAAACGCTCGTTAAGCCGTTGGTCCTGCGCCTGATCTCTCTACTGTCGTGTCAGTTGGGAGTGCAGCTGTGCTTGCGCACTCACTTGTGCACTATTATATATCCTGCATACCTGGCATATCATTATCATGAGCTGGGCCGCCATTGTCGAAAAACGGCCGGAGGGCTATTACAACTGCTATACAACTATCTTCAATCACGCCAAGTTACCCCGCGCGCACTGTACCTGCGCGGGCGCAGGCGGCGGAGTGAACGAACGGCCGTGGTGCCCAACTCGGTCGCCGACCCCTCGCGCTTTCCGAATGCCTGATGAGCTTCCGATCCGACTATCTATTATATTATTTGGTAACTAAGTACTATATAGCATGGTAGCATATGCTATATATAATTAGTTACTAAAGGTTAAAAGGCAAGGTAATTTTAGACTTTTCTCCATCTATTCCTACCAGTAGGGACAGCGTGGTAGGGATAGATGGAACAGGCGTATTTATGAATTAATAGGTAATAATTTTAGTATGATTTAGTATTCTCGAATGCGTAGTCCATTTTTCCGTGGAAGCAACTTAAGCATATTTCAGAGGGATGGGCAGTAATGGGCACCGTTCTCCTGTGTTTTATCACTCACTAGCGGCCCGTCACGCGGTTTCACCCGCGTCCCGGGGGAACTACTTCCCGTACCGGGATAAAATATAGCCTATGTTACTCTGGGTGAATGTAGCTTTCCAACAGTGAAAGAATTTTTCAAATCTGCCCAGTAGTTTCGGAGCCTATTCAATTCATACAAACAAACAAACAAACAAAAAATCAATCCTTTCCTCTTTATAATATTTGTATAGACTAAATGTCTGTGGACGAATATGGGCTTAAATTCCCATTTGACGTAGGCCTACGTATATCAATTAATTGCGCTTGGCTTATGTCGACTATTAAATAACGCAAGTGTTGTTTTGTAAATTGCTAGAAATAAAAGTTCGGTGCCGCTTTCTTTGAATTGGCCTTTTAGGGATCCAAATTGGTAAATAAATAAAACAACTCGGTTTAGTGGAAGACTCTTACGTCTTCCTTTGTATAAAGCCGAGTTTGTTTTCTTTATTGTTATTGGTAACATTGAAAAGCAAAGCTGTAGGTAACGGTATACCAGCGACAGATGAAAGGAAATAAATTGTTTGAAAATATCCGGAACTGCTTCTCAGAATTCGGTAGACAAATCGTGAAATACTATAAAAGGCTATTTTCATTGTTCAATTTCCTTATACCGGACGAAGTCGGGGGAAATTCTGTCTGTCAAGTTTGCCTTGCAAACCTAAAGGTCGTGGGTTCATTGACACATCGATTTTAAGATCTACAGAACCAACATGGTAATTTTTTGTATTGACGACCCGCTTGGTGTAATGGTCAAGAGTCAAATTATTATACCGAAAGGTCGCAGTTTCGGTCCCCTCACAGGAACAACATTTTGTCTACATGAACATGTCTGTTTGTCTGGGAGTTATACTTATGTTTCCATTTAAGTATTTATATGTGTAATACCACTGTTGGTTCTGATATCTGTAACACAAGTGCTTTACACAGAGTCAGATCAATGTATGTGTTATTGTGAAATATTAATTTATTATTTATGTAAATAATAATAATATGTACTCAAATAGACACATAATCACCCATACCAGTATAAACAGAATCTCCATGGACCCAAATGTTCAGTCCGGGAAGTGGACCAGCAAACTCTTGTTATTCCAGTCAACTTTTTAACCATTACACCAAATCGGTCGTCAATCTATGCAAATGCCTTGAAGCCTTTGGCTGTTTTTGACCAACGCCTCGAAAGGCGAGGCCCAAACGCCTAGGGCATTCACCCGAAGTGGGAAATACCATTTACTACGTTCAACGTGATGGCAATATTAATTTTATTCTAACCATACCTGCTCTATAGTCAACGGACAACGAAGTTCAATATACTTGTGAGCATCGTCATAAAACTTGCTAATAGACATTAATAGTGTGTTATTACTAACTATTGTATTAAAGCATTAGATATCAACGTTTGTAGCAATCTCTTTTTAAGTCTGTGTATTTACAAAAAAACAATACTATAACTTAGTTTATGTGCCAACAACAATTTGAGTGCTAGCGGGCCATTTTAGAAGACTTGGATTAAGTTTTAACTTTGGATGTCCTAGATTAGCCTCTTTTTCCGAAGTTGAACTTTCTGTTAATAGCCATTTTGCCAACATTCTCGAGGTACGTAGAACTGTTGTCGAAACTGAAGTATCAATCATTAAAGTTTATGAACTTTAAAAACGTTTGAACTGACTATGGTCAGTTTCAGGATGTTACTGGTAAACAAAACTTTTGAATAATCATTTTACCAAGCAATGGATATTACGCATGTTCCGCACTGGGAGCTCTAACCTTTTCCTCGTAACAATATCATTATGATTTATGCATTAGAGTAGTTAAAATATTGGGGACGTGAGATGATTTACGTTCATTTTATTCAATCGCTGTGGTGACAGTTTTGGAATATCAATCACCATGTGGTAGTTGTTAAATGTTAATAGGTTTTGTTAATATACTGATGGTGATGAAGCTAGAAGAAATTTAATATAAGTAGTTCTTTCTAAAGTGATTGTAAATTATGAACTTATGATATAAGTCACTACTATCAGAAATTATTAACAATGCTTAAGATTAGAAATTAAAAAACAGGGTTTCAGACTAACCGAGGCGTAAACAAATATTGCAACTAAATACTTTTGCGGTGCAGAAATTCGTTATTTTTTTACCGCACTTCAACTTTCCGTAGGCATCCATTATGAGAGCATTGGAGTTAAATTTCCATAGATAACTGTATACTGGCACAAAACAATTCAAGGACGTATTGCAAATTCTTACCAGTCGATAACAACCTCATAACATGTAGATTTATTCATTCAATATCGTTCACGAAACTTACTTAAAATGTCGAGAAAAGGATTATTATTTTCTTGTTCAAAACTGTGGTATCATCGGTTTAGGGAGTGTACACCCTCTATAAGATCTAGTACCCATAATATAATTGCTAAAAAGCGACTGGGAATAATAAGATACAAGATAATTTATTTTTCCAAGTAGACTTCTGCAAGACGGCGTACGGCCAGTATGTTTTATTACTAAACTTAGAAACTGAAATGTCATATTTATGTGCATGTTGCTTTAGTATTTACAGAAGTATGTTATTTACAGTGCCATATAATAACTTACAGGCTTTTTGTTGTATAAAAAACAGACATTTCACCACGTTTCAAGTAAAATAGAATGTCAGTAAGAGGATAAAGAAACATCAAACTTAATTATCAACTTTTGGCAGTAGAACTTGATGTTTAATTGTTCCTTTCTCTTTTCACTAAATGTGTTTCATGTGCAATACGGTATTTAACGTCTTATTAGTTGTTACCTAATGTTGGATGAAGCGGTGGTGGTCTGAGAACGAATGTCATATTTTATACAGACTTAAAGTAATCATTATCTACAGAAATGACATAGTTAATAGTTAATGTAATGTTGATGGTAATTTTTCAGTGTCAAATTCAATTTTCTGTTTGTCTTTAGAGGTTAAACGGTACATTAAATCAAATTGTCAAGAGTTAAATTGAAGTAGCAAGAAAACTCTTTAGACCGAATAAAAGTAAGCAGACATTATTTTTATGACTATCTATCAAGGCAAATTGTATCATCCACTTTGGAATATGTATATAATAAATAAATAGATAAATAATAAATAAATATATGCTTTAAGGCCCGGAATCCCTAATCCATTTATAGGGAAGGCCCTAGATGAAAGTGACTTTGACAAGTACATCTTCAGGGAATTATTTAACTTATATGGGGAAGAACACGTATTTTAGAGGACGCTGGACAGCGGCTGTTAATTCAATTTCCAGTTGAGAATCCAAGCTGATGCTTAATACAGTTTGTTTGTAGTTACTCGACGGTGAAGCATGCATGAGCTATGCCAATTACAATCTGTGCTAGAATGACGTCACGCTGATAAAAACGATGAATGGTTTCGAGTTTTGGAGGGACAGTTCATATTTTTGAAGCGTCATGTCCAAATAAATAATCTTGGGATAACTGTATTGAGCCGGCAGTCAAATGACTCATTCAATTTATGATATACTTTTGATAAGATTGCCATTGATAATATAATCTGTAAAAAAAAACAGATAAGACGTAACAACTCATTACGTTAAAAGTCCAGCATAAAATGTTTCTAACCACTATGCAGCATTGTATGTACCTACTAACTACGGATTCAACGAAAAACCGTTGTGTCCATTCTGTCTGTCACTTTTTCTGTAAAAGAATAAAATTGTGAATGAAAGAAGATCAAATTTATTAAAGAAATGTAATCTTTGGAGCGTTTAAATCGTGCGGGGTGTGTATCGCGAAAGTCTTCAGCTGCTCAAGGCATACAATTTACTTTCACCGCTTGGTCCGTTCGTTTTCAATCATCTATCAATAAGGAAATGCGACGGACATTAAAATCGAATTTACTTCGTTTGATGTACAGTGACCAGAAAATTAAAATGTTGCTGTTGGTTTAAAGTTTATCACAGATAAAAATAGCGCCGTATTAGAATGTAGAGGAAAAAGGGGATCGTAATGTAAACGCTTGAGCTAGTTCAAAAATATTCCACCATGGTCTACGTTAAAAAGTACGATTTCGAAATAGAGCAAGCAGCACTTCTGTATTTTAAAGTATGCTATGTAAGCGGTGCAATACTGTGCAATGAATATTCATATTAGTATGTTCTTTACGTTTTAATCTTTTCCTTGACACTTTATCTCAGATAAAGTTATATAACGTTGGAAATCTAAATGCCACCGTATCAATTATTCTAATCAAATACTTACACACACATTTTGCTTGTGTGAAATTTTTGCAACTGTCAAGAATGTGCGAATTCATGATGTTCTTTTTTACTGTCAGTATGAAGAAGTCATTTGAAGAGATTTTTAAGGCATCTGCGAATTTTTGGAAATGTTACATTGTATGACCAAGGGCGGAAGTGTAAGGTGGAATCACCTGATGGTAAGTGATCACCGCTGCCCATGGACATCATCAACCGCACAAGAGTCGCGGAAGCTCTGGCACCCTTAATCACCAGCAGAAACATAGCACAACGGTTACGAAGTGCTATTTCTTCTGTAAGGTGGAGGTACTTCCCGAGACGAGCGGCTCATTCGAGTGGAAGGACCACTAGGTTCTACCTCGCTTAAAAATTTAACTAGAGCTAGGCAATTCACACGAGGGATGTCATGCGGCGAATTGTCTCTGCGCATAAAAGTGCAATTATGCGCATGGTTATGCGCAAACGCCCATTACACTGATTGACTGATTTATGCGTTAATAGTTTCGATATTATTGCGTGCGAAGCAAATAGCAGAACTAGATTTTCTAATGTGCGAGAAGGTTGATGAAGAGATCCGTTATATTTTAATTTGTATTAAGTGCAACAATTCTCGTACCCATCTTTGTAACGGAAACATGATTTCTAACTATGGAGTGCTTTGCTCATACTTTTTAAGTGCCATATTTTATTGTAACAGTCACTTAGTTCTCACCACGCAAATAACTTTTATCCGTAAACTTTTAAAATCCTGACTCCGAATAGTAATTTCTGAAATAGTAACTTTATACCCACTAACATGCTACTACGCCGTGAAGGCAGTCACCTTATTAACATTCAATCATGACACAAGTTTTAACGTTTACATGCTAAATTAATACCCTTTTAAGTAGACTAACACTATTTCTGCATGTATGATACGACCTACAGCAAAATCTGTAACACTCGAATAAGTTTATAGCAATTTAGTACGGATATTATGCAAAACTGACATAGCTTAAGCATTTAATCCATGTTATAGAATCTAGACTAGACCTGCCTAGAACCAAACCTGTAAATATTTATGTAACTAACTAAACAGCCGTGACATTTGAGATTCACTTTTTAATTATGACTAACATCTTGGTTCTAGATTTCTATGCATGACTACTAACTTACCGCACCTTTGCTCGCCAATGATCACACTAACAATATAAATGTGAACATTTGTTTTATTGGATGTTCGCCGTTAATCACGCTGAAACTACTGATCGGATTTGATGACATTTGGTATACATGCAGGGTATGGGCTGACTTAGGGGATATGATACGATTTATCCCGATTTAATACTCCCACAAGAATTTTGATAACGCGGGCAAAGCTGCGGATAAAAACTAATATTAAATATATATAATCCTCCGACCGATTTCGGTCATGGCGACCACTTCAGGATAAACTGCCAATCAACCATTATTGTTATTGATATTATGGGAAAAAAAGAAGACCGATTGATTACAAAAGCTCAAAGCTTACCGTCTTGTAAGACGCAGATGGATACGAATTTTATGTATAGTGACGACCAATTAAACAATTATTATTCATTCGAAAGGTTGTGATAACGGGTTGTGTAAATGTCGGTAGATCGGTGGTATTTTATAAAGAAAAGAGGCTATATTTGATTGGCTCGTCTAATATAGTACGGCAAATGCTTGACCTTTACCATATAGCAGTAATCTTTAAGTTACTTTTTTTACAAATGGAATTCGATACTCACACGATCTTTATAAGACACAGGGGCCAGTTTAGCACGTGAGGTTATCACCGACAATGAAAAATACCCGCAACTGACTTCTTTCTCTTCAGTTTCTTGTCACTTTTATCTTTCACTAATGCTTGATTTATTGACTATTAAAAATTTATTATTCTTAATTATTATTTAGATTCATTTCTTTTTGAATTCTAAACGTCAAGTAAGAAAGAATTTGACAGATGTTTTTTTTTTTTAAACATATTTCAGTAACCGGCCACTACCAAAGAGGTTTAATGCCAGTTTAACAACGTGTTTCGACCATAGCCACATTTTATTCGACCGTGATTTATTGTGAATTGATATAAAATAAATGAATTGCATCAAATATGAATAAAACTTCATTGAACATAATACCTACTGTATATTTAAGATAGAAGTAAAATCATGCATCGTACAGTAAGAAAAGCAATCGATATACGCGTACGATTGAATGTTTCCCAAGTTCTTAAAACATATCCTGTTTCAAACATCACACGTCTTTGCCTTCTCGTCACTTTTCAACGTTAAAGAAAAACTATGACTTGTCACAATGGATAAGAAATTGAATTCACCTTAACAGAATTATTGTGTGGAACTTTCAGACCATTTATTGGATTAGGGCAACCCCAGGGAATCATTGGTTTGTACTTTTTTCCCTTCATACTGAGGTGAACCAAGGCAATCCTAAAATGTAAAACGTAATTGAAATACTTTCTTATTGCGTTTTTTTTTCCGATTTGTAGTTTTCTCCCCAGTGCACAGTGGTCCCGGTTCCTAAGAAGGGCGGTCATAGAGGTTGCAGGCCGGAATAAAAATAAAGTAATGGCTTTTTCACCTAAGAAATGGATGTTTTGAGTTGATAAGGGTAGTAACAAGTAATACAATGTATTTTTATAAGCAAGGAATATATATATTTACAAAAAATATATACTTATCCACACTTAAAATATAAAGTATTGATAGGTAAACAAGTATAATCGTAAAATTGGTTTTATTTATTATTATTTCGCAAATTATTTTAATTGCCAAAAACATAAAAACAAATAACTACATAATAGATAACAGATCATTTTATTTTAAATAAAACAACAGCTATTTAAATGGATAAGAAAACATTATAATTTACACTGTTAACGTTTTTGAAAAATGCATTATTATGGTTTAATGCATAATAAATCTCACACTTCTTTTACTAATGCATACTTCTTCTTACGCGGTAACTTAAATAAGTGTCTTATACTAAAATAAGTGTGTCTGAGTTAAGAAGAAGTATGTATAAAAGATCCATGTTAGTCACAACTCAGTAATGTTTCCTAGCGTTATCGCGTCTAAATAATTTAACAAAAAAAAATAAAGAATTATCGATCACCTCTGATCTGTGCATTAAAATCTTATGTATAGAAGGCAATTTATACCAAGGATATTCCTCAAAAAGCAATTTGGCAGTATCAAAAGAATAACTTTTGTATTTCTGTGAATTTATTTTATATCATGATGAGAGGCTTTGCAGAAGGTGACTACATCTACATATCTATTAGATCTTTTCTAATACCGGTTATTTAGGAAGAAATTTCAGAATTATGAAAAGAAGATCGTGCAGTATCCATCATTGGATGCGCCACTTTCTTCACTTTGGGGTTTATCGACATTCAAGTCAATTTTTCCCCTATATATTTGGCAATCAGCTTAGCTTTTCACCTCCCTAGTTCCTTCCAATATGCAGCAAATCGTTTAAAGTGATTATAAATTAAATCTCTCAAGTAATTGGTCTGGCTATTGTCAGCGTCCGGTAAAGAATCTGCTAGCATTCAAAACACGACATGGCATCTATTTGGTTCATTTTCTTTATTCGTCGCAACTAACCAAGTGTTAAGATCAAGCATTCGAAGAAAAAAACACCTGATGGTGGCCCCTGTAGAACAAAAAAACAAAAAAACTTAAAAAATCGCCAAGGTATGAAATTTTCCTACATACGACCTAGTACTTACAATGACCTATAGCTATTCTCGGCGCACTTTGGCGCACCTAGATGTTACTGTTCTTAAAACTCAGCAAACCAGAGATTATTTTGATATATGTTTCATGTTTGGCGATTCGTTCCTTCCTAAGTAAAAGTCTAGTTGAATATGGGAAAGCGTCAAAAAACAAGGAAATCAGAAGTCTCTCATTGACGGAGCTGGTTATCGATAATGACAGGCTAAAAATATATATATTAGGATTGCAAATGTAGTACATACCTTCTTTTTGAATACCCATGGCACAACAATATCACAAACAATCAATTTCTTAGGAAAACAACACCTTGAAAACAATAGAAATTTCAGCGAAAAGATAACGCTAATGAGCACTAATGAAGTGTTACCACTTTGGGTGCACAAAACGTATTGTTCCGTGAATATTATTGCAATTTCTTTAATACTCTGGGGTAGTCTGGTTATTAGTGTACCCTGTAAACGATAAATGACATCATAATTCGACCATCGATTTTCAGCCCTATGACCTACTACGGGACCACTGTGCAGTGCTTACTATATAAAATAGCAAAAAAAAAAACAATGAGAAATCAATATACCGGTCTTATATTTATTGGGCGTGCTTTATTAACATACACATAAAATCCGATTTATTACCTCAGACTAAAAGTTGGTGACATTTTGGAAACAAGAGCAAGGACAACATACTCGTATGCTGTTGCTGCTTGATAACTAATTTTCATTTAAAAAGGCTGTTGATTTGATAGCTCCAGACTGGTATCAAGCTATGCCAGTCCTTGCCTTGGGCCTTGGGCCCAGGATGGGGCAGCAGTCAATCTTTTCCCCCCTCTCCCGGGATTGTTTTTGTAACTTGAAAAAGACATGTTTTTTGAATAAGGAACCTTATAGATAGGGTGGCTACGCCCAATATTATTAATAGTCATTAAAAAAAAGGCTATTTAATTGATAACTCTAAACTAGCAGCAGCAGGCCGTATAATCATATTGTATGTAGAATACATTGAGCTATTGAGATGCTGATATTATACTTGTGTTCTTCTGTTATGCTGTATGTGTTTGCTAACTTTCCAACACAGCATTTTAGTTCCGGTTCAAGCTTTCAAAAAAGAATATTTGTCATATTTTATATTGATAATAGTATGACATACTGTAGATTTTTATAACTTTTTGGCCTGCAGGAGAATTTTTCGGCGTAAAAATGATGTGGTTTGTGAAACTGTCACGCTTCATGCATCAACAGCATTCAAAACAATGCCTTTGCTGATATTTCCTAGCAAATCCCAAGCTTCTTTTATCAAATAGACATGATTATTTTCATCCTTACTTTATTTGTATATCGTGCTGCATCTATAAACTTGCACATACTATAAAACTTACTATAAATAATTCCCTCAATGAATGTATTGAGAATGTGTCTGACGTCAAACTTCATTTACCCGGTTTGTTCAATAGTAATAATGTCTTTAAAAGTACCTCCCCTTGGCTCTTTGACATCAGTGGGAAGTTTTTCATTTCGTATTCATGTAAACTGGGTGTATTCACTTTTGTAATTCTTAACCATTTTCTGATTTCTAAAAACACTTATGCGTTGGCTTTCTCAAGAAAATTTTATCTAGACATTGCAACAAAATGTACCCTTTCGGCCTCTAAACATCATGAGATAGTGGTCTATGAGGACAGAGGCCAAAACCTCAGTCATCTTAGATCCAAGCCCAACAGCCAAAGCGCCGAAACACCACCAACAGACTGCTGGGATCACCCGATAGTCGGAACCGACATCAGTGGATCCGAGCGGCTGGAAAACCGAGTGCGCCAGGAAGCCGAAGAGGCAAAGCAGAGTGCTGACGATCCGGAGATAGAGGAGCAAAGGGAAAAAACCCTATCCTCCATAACATCCACCCTCAGCAAAGCATTCCTCCAAATCCCGGAAATAGTCACACAAAAACTCAAACAACTAAAGAGCACCACAGCAATTGAAAAAGCTGTGGAGCTCTTTACAACACCAAAACAAACCCCAAAACCCGACACACCACCAAACCGTGACCGTACCCTAGCGGACATGGGACAGGTGACCCCACCAATTCTCAGGCAAGCGGAAGGACCACAAGACCACATGTTAAATGCCTTCATTGAATTCGTAGCGGTAACAAAAGCCACTCGCCAGGTAAACACATTAGTTTGTCACAAGATCCTGCAAACCTATAGGCGAGCGAACTTGGGACTGCTGCGGGTTCAACTGGGGGAGGCTGAGGCAGCGGTGTACGACAACGACAAATCCGTGGTATTACATGGGCAAAAGTCGGGGTCGTACATGGCAGCTTACAGCGAGACGTGTGGTTTCGTAAGTCTGGACGAGGAAAGGAGCAATGAGGAGGAGGGGAAGCTTGTCTTCAAAACACCACCTCATGATCCAATTGTGGTCTTGGCGAAGTGCACAAAGGTAATGCTAGATGACAGGATTCTCGAAATGGCAAAAGCTATATCGGGTGACCTCTCAGATGGCAAAATACCGGAGCACTGGACCAAGCCTCAAATCTCTTGGGTTAATGGTGTCCCAGGGTGTGGCAAAACTACCTGGGTGATGTCCCAAATCGACACCGAACGGGACATCATCGTGACCACCACAACTGAGGCAGCAAAAGACCTCCGTGAAAAACTCCAAGAAAAGATTGGAGATAGGGCAAAAAAGAGGGTAAGGACTATGGCTTCTCTTCTAGTCAATGGAATGAGTGAGGGTGAATCGTGTACACGCCTTGTGGTGGACGAAGCCCTCATGAACCATTTTGGATCCATAGTCCTTGCCATCCAAATTGCCAAAGCCACGGAGGTCACACTATTGGGAGACAACAACCAGCTCCCATACATAGACCGGTGCAACTTGTTTCCACTGGAATATAACAGACCCAACAAAATAACTCCCATTACCAAGGAATTGCTGTGCACATACAGGAACCCACAAGATGTCGCATATGCTCTCAATGAGATCTATAGCGGCATCTATTCAGCAAATGCTCGAACAAAATCTCTGACGCTTAGGGGATTCTCCGGCGAAGTGATCCCAAAATCGGAACGAACTTTATATCTCGTTCACACCCAGGCTGAAAAGGCAACCCTTATCAGCCAGGGTTATGGAGCCGATGAGGGATCACGGACCCTAACAATCCACGAAGCTCAGGGACAAACATTCGAGCATGTGGTTATAGTGCGCACAATTCCCAAAAAATCCCACCTTCTCCAGAGTGTCCCACACGCTGTCGTGGCTATCTCCAGACACACTAACACCTGTGTCTATTATACTGATAACCCCAACGACGATGCCACGGCGCGTCTGATAATGAGAGCGGAGAGAGCCACGACAGCAAAAATTAGAGATTACAACTTGAGGATGGCCATGCGGAGGGGAGATGCGGCGGTGATTAACAAAATACATAGCCAAATCTCCGAAGATAAAACCGCAGGGGTGTCCCAAATTGTAAGTTAAAATAACATCACGGCGACGACAGTTGTACAACCATATTCAATTATAAGTGTAAACAAACCAAAAAAAAAAAAAAAAAAAATTTATAACACTATATTGGTTTAAATTAAATATATTGAACTAAAATTTTAAATATGTAATATAATAATTTTTTGTAACTTTGCCATAACTAAACTGCATGCTAACTTTAACACTGTATGTAAAATGTGTAACTTTATAATAAAAAAAAAAAAAAAAAAAAAAAAAAAAAAAAACAAAAAAAAAAAAAACCTACATATCAACAAGAACCAGGTAACAAAGGGAAAAAAAAAAAAAAAAAAAAAAAACAATTTTATAAGTTACACATTTAAATTTTTAAATTTTAATTTTTAGAGTAAGCGTAATAAAACTTAAAATAATAACTTATACTATAACTACTTTGAAATGTACGTCTCTTTGCGCGGAGAGATAATTATATTTTACCTAAATAAACAGAACAATAAAATAACTCAACATAAAAAAGGCACGGGCCAAAGAGCCTGTGGCAGTATTGTTTTTCATTAAAAAAAAAAAAAAAAAAAAAAAAAAAAATGTTTACTTGACAATAGTAACCTCTGGAAACTCCTCCCACAGCAACTGGCTTAAAGTAGCACACATTTATTCTATACTCAAGGTTTTAAAATAAAGTTTTTGGAATTGGCTTACTTAAATAGGGATAAGACGATCTGCGCTAGACCAAACATTCCTTTTAACCAGTGGACCGGCTACATCTCCGAATTCAATAGTTTAAAATAACAATTAATCTCTCAAATTCATCAAAAAAACTTTCAAAAAAGTACTTGCAAAAACCAATGCTTTACTAACCTAACAGTAAAAACGATGTATCTTTGTGTGAATGAATTCACTGCTAGGTTCTCGGCTAACAGTTAACGCTACGATACCTCGCGCTTATCAAAACAATTTATCATCCTCTCATTCATTGCTGGCTCTTGTGAAACCACCTTGGGAACAATCGACATTCAGACATACATCTGTACCTTTTTCACAACACTACACGTCCATAAGTAAAAAAGAGACGACAAGAGCCTAAAATTAAACACATCGATCAATTAGAACCGGTGCTAACCATAGTTTTATTGTTTCTTTCACATGTAAAGATGCAATTAAGATTGATTTGTTTTACTTGTTTGTTTGTGGCAATTATGGGATTCTGTGTGCATGTTTATGTTGTACTATGAGGTGTTTCTAGTTCATCGAATCGATAATTGGACTCATTTACCACTTCACTGATGCAAAACTGCAGCTGAGTTTTATATGCTAACAAACAAATGTTAAAAGCGAGTTTTTCATCATTTACCCTTTGAAAAGTTGCTATTGTCAAAAAGATATTTATTTTATGCTATTTCATAAGTGGCGTGCTCTAGGCGGCAAAGAACCCACAACCTCCTTGTTTTAAAACCCCGAGAAGCTTATCCACCGTGCCACAGCGGTTGTCAAAATTGAATAAACATTCAGGAAGTAAGTAAAAGTTGTTCTTTTGCAAATTTCGTAAATATCTACTGGCCGAATCGATTAATCGATTGTTGTTACGTAGCATGGATATTTTTTCGTGAACAAGAAAACGATTAGGTAAACGGGAAGTTTATGACCGTTACGTACAAATATCAAACCTATTTCGTCAATACGAATCGAACTTCTACTACACATTTTTATGTTAAAAAAATCATTATCACTTGTTTTATTAACTTACGTATTCAATTAATTGTGTTTTATCCTAAAAATATAACCTCAAAAAGTTTTACATTAGTCATTAATAGTCGTAACATTAGTAAAGTTTTCATGACTCAGTCATTGTGACGGTTGCTATTTGAATCGTCCTTTCTATCCTATTGTCTAGGTTACCTACTAACGTTACAAACCTGCCTGAAAACCCCAGACATTAACAAAACAAGTACTGCAAACAAAGTGCCGAATAAAATACAACAGTAAATCTTCTGTTTAAAAAAAAGCTGCATGACGATTGCTTTTGTAAACCGAGCTGGTGTTACATAGACCTTATTTGGTAACGTTAGGGTTGATATTGGAGTAGACGCGAAATCTGCCGATCTCAAAGGTTCATCACTAGTAGGTCGCATGGAGACAGAGAGGCTTTCAAACGGATGTGCCGGAGTCCTATCTTCTATGGACCCGGCATTCGCTAAAAATGCTGGAATGATTGGTCTCTTCTCGGAAACCGCAGGGTTTAAAGTTAAGTGGGGCTTAAAATTTCGAACTCCACACACGGCTTCAGGCTTTGGTTGCCTGCTGTATTAGCGTTTGTTCTGGTGTCCTACCAGAATATTATTGTCATCGAAAGTCTGGAAATTGTTGATGTGAAACTTCTTTTATTAAGATCTCTCATTAACGTGCACTGAAAATGGCTTAGGACGTTACTGAAAATTGTTGCTGCACGGATACTTTAGGCCACGCCTTTTTCCCGCAAGAATTTTTAGAAAACAGTGTCATTATTGGGGCCGTCCATTCATCACGAAATATCACAAAGAGGGAGGAAACCCTACCGGGTTAAGAAATGTCTCACGTTTATTTAAATGGACAGCCGCTAAAACAGTTCAGAGAAAGAAAAAAAATGGTGCTTGCGACTCACTCTAGCACTAACTGTATCGTATCGTATCCCACATGGTCATTGAAATGGGACATACCCAAAACAGCTAGGAGCAAATTATTAACTCAGCAAACGCCCGACCGGCCTAAGTGAACGTCATGAAACACCGGCGCGGGCGCAGGAATGGGAGCATTTTTTGTAAGATCTACTTTCACCGGCCAATAGTGGATTCGCATCCGGTTGGTGCCGTTCTCGTATCTGCTATTATTTCGATCGAATGCCGGTGCATATTTCGATTTGCTCTCGTTAAAACCTTTATCGATAACCTGGAAATACTCAGTGTTGTCAACTGACTAGTTTCAGCTGCTTAGTTTGGGTGGTCGAGTCGAGATTTATCGAGTGTTTATTCGTAAGTATGTTGTAGCTATTGCAGTTTTAATTGTGAACGAACTTGAGGAGGACTACAAGAACCTTTTATAAATTATTATAAAATAGCGGCCGCCCGCGACACCCCCCGCGTGATTTCGATTTCCAATAGCCTAAAGCCTACCTAGACAAATGGACTATCCAACTCCAAAATTTTTCAAATCGGACCAATAGTTCCTGAGATTAGCGAGTATATTGGTATAGATGAGCTCTTTTAAGTATTTTTTTTTAATAAAACTCGTTTATTCTTGCATCGTATTAATTACTGTAGCTAAACAGTGAATGATGATCCAATACAGCATTAACAAAGAGTTTACAAAAGAAGAGTAGGTTACCAGTCATTATATTTATTGGCAGATTGATAAGTCGTGACCTCACGAGTGTAAGTCGGTTGCGCAGGAGTCGATCTAGACCGGCCGGCGGAGGTAACCTTTAATCGCCCGACATCTTTGTACGAGTGTCGCAATTAATGTGACGGGTGGCTTTGTTTTAATATGAAGACTACAACAATACTTGTGTTGACATTGTTAATATGAAAAATGCTTACGGTGTTAAATTATGCAGTCATACCACGGGATACGAGGCATTGTGGTACTTAGATTTTCCTTCGGATAAACAGGTCTGGAAAAGTACAATTATTCTGTTGTATTAGCAATAAAATGACTGATTAAATCTTACTCCATTTTTTATAGACCGGTTATTCATCAAAGAAGTAGCCTTGATTTCGTTAAAAGTACCTAAAAGATAGGCTTTTTCATTTACCAACTGGGCAGTATAAAAACAATCTTAACTCATTTAAATATTCATTAACAAAATTAGTGCTCCACGCCCGCCCTACTTCGCGGCAAAATCAGTCAGCAACAACGTACTCTCTTATAATTTGTATAACAGAGTGTCTAGACAATAGATGGGGATAATTGCTTTAACTGCCGCAAATTTCATTACGCGCCCGTTGCTAGCCGTCCGATACATCGATCACGATCCATTGCTCCCTGTCTATGGGCGCGCCGAGCAGGGATTAAGATAAACTGTAATGAATGATGTCCACCAGCAGGCGTGTACGTTCATCTTCCGGCGCCAGAGAGGCGTTTCCGAAGGCTCACACTATGTTATTAACGCCTGCGGAAATATGGGACACAATTTTCGTCAGTGTTTATCTTGAATGGAATTTTCACGGGTTATAAATTCGGTATTGTGTATCGGTGTTATGGAATGAAGCATATTTTGAGAATATCGGTAGCGTTTTAAGGGTTAGCACGCGATAGTGCAAGCGTCTTACATTTACGAAAACTTAGAATTTACGTACCTAATTCAATTGGAACATGTTTTAAACGTGCCAAACTGTTTTAAACGTGCTATGTATCTTGCTATAATCTGAGCGATAGAAGTAGTCACTTAAAGTACAGTCAAATCAATAAAATTATTTTTATTCTAAAACAGTTCACACAGTGTTTGTTTGAACATGCTAATCTCCATTTGTCGAGGAAGGTTTTAAGCTGTAGTATAACACTATGTATGGGGAAACCGAAATCCACGCAGACGAAGTCGCGGGCAGCTGCTAGAGCACAATATTTGTATGTTGAAACCACCTTGCAGTATCGGGCAGCCTTGTGACTGTAGCGTGACTATAGTATCGTGACCTCTCAAAGAGCCTGAATTTTCTCATTCTCATCATTTAATTAATTACAATAAATACCTTCCACCTCGCATTCAATGAGTACGACAAATAAATGTTGTAATTAAAACCATTAAGATGATCCAAAATGGCTGGCATTAATTGGAGATGGATTGACAGGACTGTAGTTGTGTAAATAAAAGGTAATGCCTGTAATCTGTGTGCTTGTCCTCTGCGTTTTTATAAAACGTCCAATTTGTTTTCTGTGATGAAATTGGGTTGTGTATGCTGTGATATACATAACTACCAACATAATCTGTCTTGTAAAGGCTTTTTTAAATTCCAGTCAATTAATAAACAGTTATTTTGACAGTACAGAAGTTTGACGACCATCTTAGTGTAATTGGAAAGAAAATGACTATTAGACTAAGAGGTCGCGGGTTCGATCCTCGCACAGGACAAACATTTGTGTGCATGAGCGTGTCTGTTTGTCCTGGTCTTAATTTGTATCTATTTAAGTGTTTTTGTAATACCACTGTTGATTCTGATATCTGTAACACAAGTGCTTATTATACTAACACGGATTCAGATCAACATCACATAGGTACATTGATCTGAACCCGTGTAAAGTAGCTTAAGCACTTGTGTGACAGATCAATGTTTGTGATGTTGTGTGATATTTATTTAGTTACAGTAACTATTCTTTATTACACGCTATTGCATAATTCACCTTATCGCATTCAAGCAAGACAGATTATCACGTGTTACTTTACCTCCATAAACAAATAAAACCCCCATTTGCCTGGTCATAAGCATCAGGATAAACGTGACGTATGCCGTATGACGTCATCATATGTCTAAACACTGTGTTGATTTTTATACTGAACTTATTCCAAATATACAAAACTCTTGATTGCGCGTCATTGGAAAATGCACCATATCGCATTCAAGCAAGACAGATTATCACGTAATACTTTATCTCTAGGCGAAATAAAGTCCCCATTTGCTCGTACCCACCAGGAGATCCGTGGCGTAGGCAGTGTGACGTCATCATTGTCTAGACGGGCGCGTCAGAACAGGCGTCAATGGGCCCTTATCAGAGGGAAATGGGATGGGACACTTGTCAACACCCACTTTTGGCACCTACGTAAAAAATGTTCTAGTAATACAATTTCATGGTTGAGAGCTTTTAGTGTACCTAAGTCTTATCTGGCTCGTCAGAATGAGTGGGACCAAAAGTGACTGGCTAGGTACCTATAACATTTTATAAAACGCCATAACGTCTTTATGTATTCTATGTATTTAATTATTTTTCTGGCAACTTATTAAAATAAAACATTATTATAAAGCAAAATAAATAAATACATTCCTTGGACTAACACACCAATTGCAATACACGTACAATATTATGCAGGTACCCGTAATTCATTAGAAACCGGACACAAAATACCTTGTATGGACCAGGCATAAATTTTTACCTTACGTCAAAACATAAAGCTAATGTTATAATATGTCTATTTTATTATCTTGTGTTGAACAACGGTAGGTATTAAACAAAATTATTTGAATATAAATTTTAATATTCAGTCTCACAACTATATACCTTTACAAGTGCCTTAAATCTTCACAAGTGTAAAATCGCCTTAACATCTTGACATTCGTTTACGAAATGACTACGAGTATAACGAGTTCCGCCGCGTAAAATTACTTTTAAATGTCACTTGCGTACATTTGCGTACACAAGTTGCTGATGCTGTGACTCTGCGACAACTCTTACAACTTACACGCGTCAAATGTGTGTCATTAAGTTATTGCCGTTTGAGGAACTAACTAAACAATTCTAGGTACCTACTTTGGGGCCGTCCGTTAATCATATTGTGATGGTTTAGTTGGCCATTTTTGGCCCCACTCCGCCTTGGTGATACATGGTGATGTTTCAGACTACACCCCCCTCCCCCTAACGCTGTCACGCTATATCAGCTGCCGAAGAAAGAAATACCCCCCATCCCCCCTTGTGATATTTCGTGTTTTTTTTAAGAAACCCCCATCTCCCTATCAAGCCTCGTATGATTAATGGACGGCCCCTTTCATTAATTTGTTTTAGGCATATAATGGAGAATATAAATGTCAACCAGTAAGTATGATAATGATAAAAGTTTTAATGTCAAGTAGTCGTAAATTTATAATGGGGACTACTTGCTCAGAAGCGCCAGTAAATAAAGTTGTAGCTCTACTATGTAAAACATTCGAAAGACCACTTCGAATGGAAAACCTTGACCCAATAGGCGGCTTTAAAGTCGGATTATAGCATTTAATTGTTCCCCGTTGTTCAAAAAGTACCAAACTGAAAAAAACAGTGATGAGTGGAAATTACAGTACCTACCTATGCAAATCGTATAAAAATATGTATGTTAATTTTACAATAACATTGCCGCGAACTTTACATCTTGCTAATGCTATGGTGTTTTTAATTGGAAATTGATAACATCTTTATTAATTACATTTTGATACGAGTTAATTAAGAGTCAGTCTGTCACTTTCTCTGTCATCATGAGAAATGTGTCTATCTGCGCTTTAGGAACCGATGGTATCTTGACGTTTCACAGTATTGTGGAATAATCATGCTGATCAACACTATTGTAAAGTAAAATAGAGTAAAAAAGTAAATTGCCAGCTAATTATCTTCTCTTAGGGTTACTTTAATTGCATTCGATACGAAACTCTCTTATCACAACTCTTGAGGAGCTCGATGGCGCAGTGGTTAGCGCACTCGGCATGCGGTTGCTGAAGTTAAGCAACGTTCGCAGATGCCAGTTATCGGATGGGTGCCCAAAAAATTTCATCTCAAGCTCCTCCGTGCTTTGGAAGGCACGTTAAGCCGTTGGTCCTGCGCCTGATCTCTCTACGGTCGTGTCAGATCGCTGTCCCACCGAATTATGAGAGTGAGGAAATAGGGAGTGCACCTGTGCTTGCGCACCCACTTGCGCACTATAATATTTCCTGCGTACCTGGCTGATCGTAAGTTCGGCCGCCATATTATCACAACTCGTGCATATTATTACTATGTCAGTAAACATACGTAGCTGAATCCGGGAAACAAATCCAGATCTTAAAGACTCAACCTCAGATGGTAAGATTTATTTTTACCATTGAGAGACGAAACATACTGTAAAATAACGGTAACCTTTAAAGCAGGTAAAGGTTTGACAACATGACTGTGACATTTTTAACATGAACATGTTAATTGCATAATCGTTTGTATACTTTAACTCAAAGTGCAGGGTCGCAACTGAAAGGACCGCTGTACGTCATAAAATTTATGGCAAATCACACGTTTCGTTTCGCAATTTTTTACAGTAACTTCTAAACGCAATATTTTCCAGCAAAAGCCTCGAGCATAATCCCCCTAAAATCTGAAATTGAAAATCGTAAAACAGGCCGTAAAATTGATAAGGGTATCTATTTGACGGTACATTTGTGTGACCGATATTACCAACATAAAGGCGCTTGTGCACAATATTTTTCTATTTTCGACAACGGTACTTTCACCAAAGGGGGCGTTGTGGGACATTTCCGACACGAATTATTATCTAAAATGAATGTAAATAAATGTAACACTATTATGTTTATTTATTTCTTGCATGCTACATTAGGTACTTTAGTATTATAATATCTATTTAAATATTGCACATTAATCTATTACAATAAATACGTTCCTTACAATAAATATCTTTCAAGTATTCCGAATGAAACTGTTTATGACAAGAAGAACACCCTTTATTGGGTCTACTTAAGTATTCATTTAAGAGATTTTATGTCATAAAGAAGCCGGTAACAGATTAAAAAGTTAGCTTATTATAAAACCCAAGTCGCATCCAACGCTGGAACATTCACAGCACGCTGTCATCGTGGGCCCGCCCGTGACGTCACGCTATCACCCACGCAAACGCAGGGTTACCAAGAAGGCTTACTTAACTGTATCATAATACTGGGAATTTTTTCTTATCAACAGTAGATTTAAGGCTTGTAAATACAAGAAGTTCTAGTCTTTAAATTTCATTAAATAATTAAACGGTACATAAAATTCCGAAAGCGATTTTTTTTCTTATATAACTTTTGAAATTAATGAATACCTGCACGTTTCATTTACAGCCACCTTGATAAAAAGGTTTAATAATAATTTATAAAAAATCAATGACAACAGTTTTGATTTAATCGCAGCCAGTATTTGTTGCAATTAAAACCTTTTTTTGTTAGTGTTAAGTTTTTAAGATTTTGTCAGGACCATTTTGTTGGACCATTATTTTGTATGATATTTCCTTAGAGCATCATCTAAAGTTCATTACAATATCAGTTGCAATCCTACTCAACCATCCCACCAAGCCGTAGCCAGTCCAAACGACATTAGTTATAACCGAAGCAGCCCTGTTAGTTTCAATTTTTCTCAATTTTCCGCACGCCTTGCGCCGCCTGCGCCCGCGAGATAGCGCTGCGTAACGTTACCAACTAAATTGAATCCACTTCTATTTATAACGATCCTGCTATTTGTAACCGCAGCCTGAGGGGTGACGGGGTAATTGTTTCATCGGGTAAAACGCGAATGAAATAGGTAAATCCGTTTATTTCAAGTTAGCACCTGAATATCAGGAAGGTTCGCGGCAATTCAAGTTTGACGATCGAATTGGTTATGTTGAAGAATTTGCTTGTTTTTTTGAAAGCGCTAATCTCAAGAACTACTGGTTCGAATCTAAGTAGGTAATCGTTTTGTGTTGGATAGGTACTCCATTTGTCAAGGAAGGCATTTAGCTATAATATTTATAACACTATGTGTGCGGAAACCGAAATTCACAGGGACGAAGACACGGGTGGCCGCTTGTCTCTAATAAAATTTAAATATACAAAATAAAGAACAATATCGAATTCAGCGCAGCCACACTGCAATATCTACTAAATTAATTTTACGTTCCGTTATTCAAGAAAATAAATTGCATTTCTTAATTTTAACCAATTTGCGATTATTCCTGCATGAAACGAATAAAATGAATTCGATTTCGATTTAAAAATAAAGTCTGCAAAGTTCAAAAGTAGAATCTGAAATTTCATGCAGAATTAAAAGAAAATAAACTTCAAAACAGTTCCATTTCACATACGAATTTGAAATGCTTCTCTTCAGCGTTACGTAAGAGGAAAATATGGCGACAATGTCCATACAAGTCGAGCTGTCAAGCGAACCAATGTTGAGTTTGAAACGTATCGCGTTACGCAAGATTCCCTCTGTTGCTCACCCAATTATTGATGTCGTAATCGGCTTTCCCGACTAATGACATTATTCTTCGTTACCGTAACCTACCTACAGCTCGTCCAGTTAAACATAACCCGCATATTAGAACAAGGAACGTCATACAACAGGTCATTAAAAATGGGCGACAACATGAACATAACTTCGCACTAGCCAATTTTTCCTGAACTCCGATGCATAACAAACAGAATGCAACAAGAGGTCTTGGTAAGTAGCCGGTTTACGTACAACAATGCGTAGTAATATTTGTAGTATGTAGTGTAATTAGACAGATTTGAAACCTAATTGTATGTGTGGATCCAATTAGAATAGGCTAATAAATATACAATGGCTGAATCCACGTCACCTTACAATGATAAAAGAATTAGGTCAGTAGGTACTGATAAAACTTATAACTTTCCAGTTGTAGAGTAAATTACTAGAGATCTTCAAGTCTATTTTTGGCAACAAGATACATAAGCCTTTTGACCTTTAGTTTACTTGAATGGTTTTGCTTATTCGGCAAATCTAATAAATTAAGACAAACCGGAGGGAACTAGGTATAGTTAATTCTACGAAAATTTACTTAAGTTTACGTTTAGGAGTTTAATCATTCATCGGTAAGAAACATTATATTTTATGTTCTCATTAAAACCCTCCGATTAAATGAAGTTTGCTAAAGACATTAAAAATGTGAGCAACACTCTAAAAATGAAACCTGTATCTGTACCTTTTGCCTTATGAGAAAAAGGCATTGCTATACTTTAAGATATATATATTTTTAAAAGAATGAATAAAAAAGTCGAACTTATTGAAAAAATCGGGTTTACAGTTAACTAATGCACTCAAAGGGCGTCTCGAGCGAGACTCGTCTATGAATGTTTTGAAGCACATAGCGCAATATTGATAACAGCGCAGGAAGGAAGCTGCCTTATCAGCGGAAATATCTGATGTAATTAAACCGCTGTAAGATTTGGGAGAGCTCAGACATTTGAAGTGTTTTGCTTTGCGTTATCTTATATAATGACAGTTTACACACTGAAAATGTATACAGCGTCTTCACTCATAATACTCATAAACAAACGAAAAATTATGATTCACCGAAAAAAAATGTTTTCTCCACCTGATTTGTGCAAATGTTTTGAATCGAGGTGTACATAGCAATCTTAAGACTCGTTAAGATGTGATAATTTCTATCCAATCGTTTTCATACATACGTTGTCTTGTATAACGGTAACAAATGCTTTACGCAACCCTTCAACACAACAACCCTAGCATGCAACGTTAACGCTTGCACAGCATACATTGCAGGCTGATCACGTGCCGTCTATCCATGAAACAGGCGACAGCATTCCATGGCGCGGCGACAAAGATTTGTTATCGTCCGCCATGCTAATGCGACTGTTATGGGGGCGTTAGGAATGGCATTTTATTGTCCCATTGATGAATGAGTGAGCTGTGGTTGCAAACGCTTTGTATGCAAAAAGATTGTTGGGTGCGAGTCACGTGAGGGGTATTTCCGATATTTTGCGAAGGTTTGATTAAATAAAATAGGATCCAATTAGTTTGGGAGTATTATTTTTTTTATGTCAGTGGCGGCAAACGAGCTGGCGGGTCGCCTGATGGTAAGCAATCACCGCCACCCATGGACATCCGCGACACCAGAGGTATCGTTGATGTGTTGCCGGCCTTAACCCCATACCCTCTCCAACTGTGCTCTGGCAACCTTACTCACCAGCAGAAACATAGCACAACAGTTACGAAGTGCTACTTCACTGCGGTCTTCTGTAAGGTGGAGGTACTTCCCCAGACGAGCGGCTCATTCAAGTGGAATTTCCACAAAGCTCTACCTCTCTTATATAGAGTATACCCTAATATTAGAATATACTCCCAAACTAATTGGCTTATATTTATATGGGGTATAATTATTTTTAAGTCTTGACAGTATTTATCCGAACTTTAAAATTGAACGCAATGGACAATTAAACTATTGCAACATGTGACTGCATGTGATGTGAGATTTATCGTAGTTTCATAAGAAGTTGAATCTAAATTATGATCTATGATCCATTCTCCTAGCCATTAGGAATGGCATCTTATATTAATGACAGTTAATCAGATGATCTCTCATTCGATCAAATACCACAGATACAGTAAAAAAAGAAAAACAATAAACATCTATTTGAGATTGTATCGTAGTTTTTATAGGTCATACATTAACAGAATTCTTCAGCCATGCAAGCTTACATTCGTAGCTAAAATCTGGATAACTGAGATAAAAACCAGTCATTATAAAACAGGTAGGTATGTATTAATTTCTGTACCGTTGTAGCGAAAGTGAGATTGCACTGAGCGCTTAAACGTATCGCCTGACAGAACTCATTTGAAATGTTTGAGTGATTTTTAATAACGAAACTTTATTTATAGTGCATTGAATTGCAGTCACGTATCTGGCCCACATGGGCACAGGCAGCGCGAACCAGACCACACGATAACGTGACACACTGCAATCAGGGCTGCCGCTTGGGACTGACACGGAAGAGCGGGGATTCTAGGTTATGATAATAGTTTCTGACCATATGCAATGTGTACTAAAACTGATTGAAGAAAAAAATTAATAAAGTTATTATTTCTTAGTCAAATATCATGAAGTAGAGGCCGCCCGCGTGGATTTCGGTTCTTGCATGCAAAGTGTTATACTATAGCTTAAAGCCTTCCTCGTCAAATGGAATATCCATACATGTAGGAAGAAGACCAAAAAATCTTTTTAAGCTACATAATCCATCTAGCGAGACACAGGTACAGAACTTTTCTCTCCATATAACCTAAACCTATCTGATAGTATAAACAGTCCCTTCTTTCCCACTGGGCACAATGGGCACGTGCCCAGGGCCCGGCTTGGTTCTGGGGGCCGCACGTTAACCAACCAAGAGGTTAAATGGCCCAAGTGCTCAGGGCCCTAATACGGGAAAGACGGCCCTGGATATGAAGCTACTTCGGTGTACTTAAAATGCTGTCAACACTGAGAAAATCTTTATTTCAGACGCAGGAAAATTCCAACCCACGATGGAGCCCTGGTGAAGCATAATACGGGAATGTTATTGCTCAATCAGCATTCAAGCCCACTTAGGCCCAACTATGATAACGATTTGTCATGGATTACCTACTGTGGAATCGACTAATATGCTCAGCTACAGATATTTTGTAGGACATAAGCACGTAAATACTTTTAATCGTTTTAATCAATAATTTATTGCAGTATTCGTCGAATGTAATATTATGTAGGTACAAACAAGCTGTACAGAAAATTTTCATGCAATATTGGTATAAAATTTACCAACATATTAGGCACACGAATTCTTTTAATACATATTTCTGGTAAAAATTAATCTTCAAACATTAACACGATATTTTTTTTTTATTTAGGGTATCTATACTAAGCAATTTTAATGTCACAGAAATATTATTCGGTTCTGGACAAACGTCACAAATGTTAAAATATATTGGATCAGTCTTTGGTTCAAATTATTCTCAACAAAATCAGTCCAATTAGCTCTAACAAAGACTCTATTATACTCGCTATACTAATACAATAAAGCTGAAATGTTTGATTGTTTGTTGGAATCTAACTTAAGGAAATACGAATTTAAATATTATTTTTGTGCTGGATAGTCTATTAGACGATGAAGGTTTTAAGCTGCAGTATAACACTATGTGTGCGGAAACCAAATTCCGCGCGGACGGAGTCGCGAGCGGCCGCTACTACTCAATATTTCGATTAACAACAACCGTTCAAATAGTTCCAGACGTTTTGCATAATAGCCGGCCGTAATCTGCTTATGACACAGCCTTTACTAGCGTGTGCATTGGCCCAGATACGATGCCACTGCGCCCGTTGCATTCCGGGCTGTCATCGCCGATCGTAAAGTACGGACCGTCTGACAAAATAACATGTTTGTTGTTAGAACAACTTGTTGACACTTAATACAATGCAAACGTTTTCTCTGTTACTCTATGGTTAAGTAGATACAGTAAAAATAATGCTACTGCGTGTTTTTGTTTTATTATGTCATCTTTAATAAACTATGATTGAAATAAAATGCTATGTTATGTGTTAAATTTAATAGAATATTTTTTTATTTTATAAAAACATATGCATATATAAATGTAGCCGAGGATCGAACTGAGTGGAGAATCTAGGAGAGCTGGACTTCGATAGTCTGATGATGGATGATCCATCATCATCTAAGCGACTAACTCTGTTGCATTCTCGGTCATTGCCTCGGAGCCTAGGGTATGCTACAACTATGATCCTGAATTGATTAGCCTGGTTATTTTAAAAACCTTTTTAATTAATATTGTTGTCGTCTTATAAAGGCTGTCAAAAGCTGATTATTATTGATTAAGATTTTTCGTCAGTAGATTTATAAAATTAAGGTAAATGTGTTTTCAACATCGAATTTGTACGCTCGAAAATACCTATTGAGTTTTCTGAGGGCTCAATGATTAATCATGAAACAACCTGATTCACAGCCGATTTAGCTTGTTAGCGAGATGGTCATAAAAGGTGGTAATGATTGGCAGCGAGAATTGTTTGGACAATCCAAAAGATGTTTTGCACAATCCGGTATTCCCTAAACACAATTTTTGCTTGCTTTAAGTATAGAAGAGACACATATTAAAACGAAATTAAGACGCGTTAAATTGTATAGAAAATTAACTTCGGTCGCGTTTTTCCGCTCAGTGTGTTTCTGCAGTAATCGTGACCACGAAATGAATAAAATTAAGATTCAATCAATATAAGCCACCCCAGATGATTGTTTTAAGTTAAGAGCCGGTAACATATCCATGCTAAACTTTATTGTTATAACTTTTCCTTATAAGTTCTCGGTAAAATGTTTGCGCTATTTATAGGCGCGTAAATAACATCAAGGAAATTCCAAGACGTAAATCCATACATCTGAAGTTACATACACGTATTATATACGTATATTGTAGAAAAAAAATGTATTCCTACCAAATCATTGCACTAGGTACTACGAATACCAAAATTGTGGCGTCTCTTCTCAGCAGGCCATTCACGTCGAGGCGCTGGTAGGGTAGGGTGAAAATACTTTTGACGTGCAAAGGAATTTACTAAGTGAATCAAATTGCTGAATAAATTATTTCATTTCATTTTATTTAATTTCATTTCATTTCAAAACTTTGAAGTCAGTTAAGTCAATCCAGTGCATAAAGAGTTTATCCTCTCTATCCAAACTTTACCACTCCATTTAACAAATGATATTCCTATCACACACACTTTAAAGTAGACAATGAATTTTGGACGTTATTGGAAGGACATAAAGTTGTTAACGTGGCACGATGAGTTGGGTGGGTGGGCACAATTAGGCGGTGAATGTACGCGAGATTGGCATATTTTCACACTCGTGCGCAGTACGTGGTTGTGCCCGTACAAAGAGGCCGTGGGAAAGTCGCATTCCACCGTCTAATGTACGGAATATATTCTGGAAGACATCTGATGTGGACAAATGAAAACATGTTATTATAATTGCTCTGTTATTAATGGTTTCGGACCCTCACCTAAGACAAACAATCACATCAACAGCAGTAATTATATGTATCTTACGGCCAGAACATTCACAATTGTTTTAATGAAATAATTAGTAGTGTTAGGCCATATAATGGCCACGCTTATGGAAGAAAACTCTTCAACTTACCAGTTTTTGCGAGAGTCGAGAGTTGTGGAAACTTCAAACTAAACCATGGATGCAAATGTGCTATTATTTGACTACTGGTATTTTATAATAAGTTCTGATTTTATTTTGCTATTTTTATTTAGTGTAACATAACAGTTTTTCTAGTTTTTCAACATTTAGGGTAAGGCTCAACCAAAGCAGAGATGTGCTAGCGGAACGGAGATGTGTCGTAAGTAGCCAAAAGATTTTTGGCCTTAACACGTGACCATCTCAGCATTGAAATCCTAATGGCTGATAAAGACACATCCCCGCTCAGCTCCTCACATCTCCTCTCATCCATAGCATATAAAAAAAACGCTGCTATCTCTACCTTTCATGTAAGAATGGAAGTACTCATAGTCTCGTCACTGTGTAGTAAACTCGACTCGAACAATCCAAAACATTTTGCTTTGCTACAGAAGTGTTTGTTTTACCGAGCTCGGTTCAACATTCTGCTAATTACACAACGCAATTAGTATGCCGGTCAGAATCGCCGCCATTATACCACAATGCGTATGCGATTGACGACTAAATCGTTCACCAATCTATTATTAATTGGATACTATTTATGGCAGTGTGAATGCAGAGGGTGTCTTAATTCTGTGTCGGAAAACTACTTATATTACACCGGTATATGAAACTGGATCTCTGCATCCGATTTCCTTTATTTTCCAGCCAAGCCTATGAATCCCACGGGCTAAACGAACACCTGAACAACACAGAACTTTTTTTAACATAATATTTATTAAGTAGGGACATAATATAGATTACTGCGATTTTAAGGTATGCGATTGCATATGTGTATACCTAATAGCTTCAGTCAGTAAAATATTCAGTTTGACAGCGTAAATCATGATGCTTAATTTCGCATTTGCAAAGTTAAAATAAGGTTTATGTCGATATCGACACATTTTTTTATTTAAAGCATTAATGTAACTTTGCACGGAGGGCATTTATTTACTACAACCATTCAGTATATTTCCAGCCTTTATTTTATGTCGCCGCAAGCGCTGAGCGATTACACCGGTCGAGATCACTGCCAAATGCAATGACAGGCCGAGATCCTTACCTTACCCTATAAAATGGAAAGTAAACGCCTTTATTGGTTAAGGTGAACGGAGAGAATTCTTGATCGAGGGAAATGTCGCGGCTAGCGAGAGAAACCTGAGTTGTTCCGGTATGATCCATCGTATCTGATCCCCTGGGGATGGGTTTTATTTTATTATATTTTTAATACCTGCCTAATACTCCAGCAGGTGTCTGATATATTAACGAATTTTGTTTTCCCGGTTTGATTCTCTATACCCGCATTAAATCGATTTTGGGATCAGAACGGAATTTTAATCGATACAAATCAACAGTGGAACAGAGTAGAGGATCAGACCAGAATACATCAGAAACGAGCCTGACGTAGGACACGTATTGAGAATGCAATACACATACGTATACAGTTCTTTCGTGATATGATAGGTTTCACTTGTGCGACTCTGTCGTGTAACAAGAATGACAATGCATTTGTCATTTACTTAAGGTATTTTTATTATACTTTATTTAGAGATGCACGCACTGTTTCACGAGTCGGCGAGCTCGCATCGCACTTTGGTACGGTCCGCCGCCGCACTTCATGGTAAATACATACATGCAGTTTAATAATAGCACTTATGACTCTGACATAAGGAAAAGTCAACGTGTTTGATACGTGCTGATGTCTGTACCAAATAATTAACTTCGAAATTCATTTTTCGGTATTAACTAATATTCAATACGATGTCAAATTTTATTTCTCTTCATTAACAACCAACTTTAAATAAGAATAGTCTCGGGATATTAAATAAAACCATGAAAACTTTTGACGACATAATTTTTTGATAAGGTAATCAAAAGATGAGCAGTTACCATTGGTTAATTTGTTATTATATTGTGCGTAATACTCTATTGTGCGTTAAAACTTATTCACTTACATTCATTAAAAGTTCATGTTCGTTCACACCAAAAAAACCGATCTATCCATTATCAAGGCCTCATTAAATACAATTTATTAAACTAAAAAAAACGAAAGCTCCATTCAAGTCGCATTATTTCAACCACACTTTGTTGTAATGAATTTTTATGTCAAGTCAAAACCTATTCTTGGCAACCGTGATACGCAACCGTCTGTCCTGCTCTACCCTGGTACTTTCGCTTATGGGACATGTTTTGTCTCTCTCTGGCGTGGTATTCGCGTGCAACGGGACGCAACCCATGATGAGTAGACGCTGGTCGCGTATTAAATGCAATCCACGTCAGTACAAGGCCTCCGCTTTTCTCCAACAGGTTTTAAGGGTTGACAAATCTATAGTAACTAGCAGTCCACGACTCTGTCCGCGTGGAATTCGGAAAACAAACAAACTCCTCTAATATAAGATACTAATATAAGAAGCTGAAGTTTGTTTGCTTGTTTATTTATTTGACCGCAGCAAACTAGAAACAACTGGTTCGAATTGTAAAATATTTTTGTGTTTGAGTGTCCATTTGTCAAGGAAGGCTTTAAGCTATAGTATATAATGATAATGTATGTATGTGTGCGGAAACCGAAATCCAAGCGGGCTTCGATTTAACCGTTGAAAAAATTTAAAGGTTAAAATGTAAGGTTTGGATTTAAATAAAAACTTAATCATAATATTAAAATAAAAATTATCTTTCTTCGCCCACGGATTCGATATATGTTCGAATTTATTTTTGTATTTGTAAACTGGTCCGGAAACGAATAAGATTATATAGGAATAGAATTAAATTACATAGGTACGAAACATTGTGCTAGATATAGAAATAACTTACAAATACAAACTTTTAATTGAGATGTTCTGTATGAATCAATAATTCACGGATTTCAAAACAAAATAACGAAAAGATGCGGTTCCATAATAATAAAGAGGTTTAAGCGGGAAACATAACAGACAGACAGAGAGAGTTACTTTCGTATTTAAAATATTAGTAGGGATTAGTATGATTGAATTTAATTTCTTGCCTTTCGCAACTCTTTCTGGATCAACAAGTCCGAAGGCTAAGGGAGAGCCCTGAAACGTTGTAAAAATAGACATCCTTGAGAAACTCGTAAGGACGCAAGGTTGTGATGCAAGCTCATTTGTCTCACTCAGACCAAGGCAAGGGGTTTAAGAAAGTCGATTTGAATTACTAAACAATTTTACCTTGTACACGTTAACGCGAGAAAATGAAAATAGCGAGCGCGTTTCACGTAATTTTACTTTTGTTGGAAATGTTTTATAAGAAAGTCTGGTTTTGTGAAACGTTGGGTTCGCAGTTTTCCCCGAACGGTTAGTGATTAAAGAATTAATAAGACGGATTGTTATGTTAAGGATTCTATTTCAAGAAATAAGGTATTGAGGGAAGTTAGTTCTAACTTCAGAATGCTAAACTTTAGTAAGTAGATCACTAACCCGCTCTTGACAATGGTCAAGTCAACATTCAACTTGGTAACTATTTCTTGATCTGAATAGTGTAAGGCTTTTTCTTGGAAAGGGCTAATTCAATGCTAAATATTTTTTAAACATGTAGTTTTAAATTTTACCGCGATTCAATCCGTTTTAAGGTAGTTTTATTATATAAACCTTTTCTTCTGAATTCTTTGCACACCTTAACAAGCAAGGCCAAATAATATTCCTTAAATGTCAAAATTACGCCCATAAAACATTTAATTCAATCAAAAGCCGACAAAGTGTTGAAAGTGCATACTGCATAACATAACGCCCACGTAACTTCCCGCGGTAAGTGTCTCGCACCTGCCGGATAAACGAATACAAAAGAAAATGCATTTAGCGTGCACAATGAAACGGATCAGGCTTAATGCAGTGCACATTCGTTTTTTTTTTTACTTTTTCTGTAAACCAGCGGCTGCCCGCGACTTCGTTCCTGTCGATTTCGGATTTCAAACACCAGCTAAAACTGGTTATCACTTATCATACATATTAGAGCTTATATAAGCTTTCTTCTGCAAATTGAATATCCAAAAAAAAGGTATTTGGCAATGCCAAAAATAAAGATTAGAAATATCAATCAAATGTGTTTTGTAGAAGTTGTCTGTTACCTATTTATGAACACTACACTCAAGTTAGCCAGTGTTTGAAGAACAGATAAAAGTATTTCAAAGATGATTCGGTCATCTTTTCGACCTTGACACGCCTTCAAGCCAGTTCCCATCGATAAAATTGATTGTTTCGATTCCCTTTTATGTCTTGGAAAGTGCTCGGACTAATTTATTTACATAAAGAAGTAAATAAGTCATTTGCGACTGACTTTAAGGTGCGGTGAAGATTAATGTAAAATGCATCGCGTATGATTTATTGCACAAAGTTATTGTTGGGTTTTAATTTACAAATTAATCGTTGGAAGATGAATTAATTTTCATCTGAACACATGTCTTTAAATCATTTGTACGAGATCAAAATTATAAATAAATAGCTACACGCATAGCTATTTAGATTCGAGTTAAGGTATAAACTTACTATATAGATATTCCATCATACATGTCTTATAAGCAGAAAACAGAATTAGACAAAGTGTAACTTACTATCAACCGCCATTATTGTCATTGCTTACCTGAAAAGATAAATAATTTATTAGTAGGATAAACAACAGAAAAAAAAAATCAAAAGACAACTGAGATAATGACAGAACTTGTATGTTCTTATTGATGTATTTTTACTAGCAGAATTCCTCATTTCCCTGTCAAAAAATGTATATTGTTCTACTATATAAAATATTGTTCTAATATATTATGTAACATTACTATTTAATTATAGTGCAAGATCGCGATGATCCAACATAAACACATTAGCATAATAGAATTGTTTATCTCAATCGGTATAACCCAGCAATATACTTTTATCACCGTTTGAACACTGAATACGACGAATTGTTTTATTACTTGGTTATCGAATTAATTATTTTCCGATAACAATGGAAAAAATACTTGGACGCGATAAACATTGAAGGCCGGCAAAATTATATAGAATGAAAAAAATGAAAAAAATGAAAAATTATTTATTTCAGTAACACAAGTAATGACTTATAGTAAACAAATATTCGAAGACTCCTTTTAAGCATATAATGATGCCTGTGCCAGGAGACCTCGCTCCTCCGTTCCTTAAAACTTAGCAGCATTACATTTATGTGTAAATAGAAAGGCAGTTGTTTCCTTTACCCACTCTTGTGGATGTGATTTGTCACACACCACCGTTCAGTATCGCTATGTCGAATTACATAAGTACTAGAATTTTAGTCTAGTTCGTTTAGTGGTATAAATTATTGCAATTTTAATTAAAGACTATTGAAATCAGTGACAAACAAGATTTATAAGAGAAAAAAAGACAACTACAGAGTTGTACTAATTAATCAACCGAAACCTCAATTAGATTTGCAGACAATTTTTTTTTAAATCTAAACTGACGATTTTCATATCGCATTTACTTTACAATAGAATACCAAATAAACCTAGTTATAAAAATCGCTTCAAATCACATTTAATTTACAGTAGATTCTAACGGTGTCTGTACTTGAAGTCTTATTGAAAGCAGGAGTAAATAAAATACATGAGTGTCCCTCACTAATCAGGGATTTGACAGCCGCTCAACAACAGGTGAATCATTAACGTGCCATTCAACTGAAGTTACATAAAAATTCTTAAGTCATCAACATGAAACATTCCGTATTATAGAAAGTGAACTTTGTATCTCCAAAGAACAAGTCGGTCAGCTACATTGGCCTTTCTCAGCAATTATCAAATACAGGTAAATTAATTGTCGCGATGCATTTCAATATGAGCTATTTCGCAATCTCAGAACTGGGTTAGCAAAATAATTAGCTAAGTGCACTTCAAATTAACTGACCAAACAGTTTGTTTGCGAGAAAAACAATTAAATTAATTGAGATTAGATTTGGAGTTCGTGCAATTTAATTGCTGACGAATTTTTTTAGTTACAACAAGTTTCGTAAGTGCTTTTTAATGTAAGAAAGAAAGTACATAACATTTTAGTAGATTCCAATAAAATATTGGTTCCGTGTGCCAGGGTTATTTGAAAATCGTAAAGATTAAACTTATATCCGATCACTGTTTCGTTGATAAAGCCAGGTTCTTTTAAATAAATCTACTTGTTTGAGTGTCATTTTATATTCCAACAGTACATAATATAATCATTATCATCTTATCATATAAAGTCCGTTGCTAGGGACATGGGCCTCTGCAATAGAGGAGGGACTATGCCCAATGCGCATATTACCCACACTGGGTTAGTGACCGCAGTTTGGTAATATAAGATGTCACAGTAGTTAGGGTAGCAGCGGTGTAACCTCTTAATGTCCCTAAGTTATCTTTAAATATGTAAACAGACAAGGCCAAAAAACGCGACCGAAGTTCGACGGCGTTACGTCTGCAATGTATTTTAAATAACTAATGACACACCATGTCAAAATTAAGTTGCGTTTTTTGTATAAAAAATAATTGCCGCCGAACTTCGGTAGCATGTTTTTCAGCCAGGTGTGTCTCTACTAGTCATGGTATGAAACTACAAAAAATATTCTACTTCTCACATGCACGTACAAAAGCCCATGGGATCTCTACATATTCTGTTCTGATTAATAAGTGCTTCTATGAAGCCTATGTTAATAAAGAATATTTTGAATTGAATTTTGAATTTTGAATTGAATTGAATTCCATTAAGAAAAAAGAAAAGGTACTCCATCATATACCCGATGTACTGAAACGAAGGTCACCCACACATGTTTGACATCGCCAAAACGGAGAAATGGCTGTGATAGCACCATATCTGTTGATTAAGAGAACGGCGTCAGACATATTTGGCGAACTGATGACAGTGATAAAGCTCTCAGGCTGTTAAGTGGCAATTAAATTAACAACAGCTACGTTTAAGTGCACCTCGAAGCTACAAATTGTTAATTGTATTACAATAAGGAAACTTGCACTTTCTCATTAGTTGGCAATAAAAGTTGTTTTACGAGTAGCTTGTTTGGAAGGCTTTATTTAATTTAATTTTACTGTTTTTTGTTTGAATCCTTACGCAAACGAGGAACTTTTTAGTTTAAGAAGAACATAAATGTAAAATTTGTATTGTTTCACTGCACGACTTTAGGAAAAATGAGTGTTTGCTTAGACATGACGATTTATTTTTTATTATGTAATAGGAAGGTAAAAGATCAAGAGGGCCACCTAAAGTAAGTCAAGGTAGTGATGGTACCGATCTCTACACTTCTACAGTCTTTATTGATGAGAAAGTATAAGCCGTTGCCATCCAAGATGAGAACATCACGTGATCTTAATCGAAACAAAAATTTTATCATTCAGTTTTGTGTATTTTTTCCTTTAAAACACAAAATAAAAACAATTCCATCGTTTTTAGAGACAGTTCGAGCACATTATAGCTCAGAGTACCATCGAGTCGTTGACAAAAGTTTAACTTAACATATAAATGAGCCCACACGTATGTCGAATGTTTGCTTTGGATCCGGTTCGGCCACGTGCCGATATATAAATAAACCGATCACGAGCTGTCTTTCACCGTAAATTAATCTTCTTAGAAATACTAATCAAACTATTGAGTATCAATTACTGTGTTCTTGTTTTGATAAACCTAGATGTAAATGTATCATAGAGTGTCTAGCTGTAAATATTTTTTGGTTAATGAGTAGAGCAAAACATGTGAGCATAAAAGACAGAAATAGTGAAGCATCTCAAATATTATCGACACAAATTTTGCCCGACCTGGGAATCGAACCCAGGTCCTCGAGACCACGGCCTTGTACTTATACCACTAGACCATGGAGGCGTTAGAAAATTAGAATATCGGCTTCTAATAGTTCCAATGAAGTACAGTCGACAAAAAAATCGCAGCAACACGACCGACGAACTAAATAACAGTGATCTGTTAGTCACAGATCAATCAGGACTGAATGGGAGGCTGGGGGCGTGTGAAAGCCAGGGCATTGTCGGGGACAATGGGCTTACTCGACCGGAGACAGTGAAAGTGTCGATAAGGTCCAACGACTGTGCTGAACTGTACACGAAACAAGGGATTAGATGTACCACGGTTCAGCGGGCTAGAGAATTCCGATAGCGTTAAGATTATCAGCCTACTACAAGCATGTTTGACGACCCGCTAAGTGTAATGGACAAGAGGTCGCGGGTTCGATCCCCGCACGGGACAAACATTTGTGTGCATGGACATGTATGTCCTGGTCTGGGTGTTACATGTATCTACCTAATACCACTGTTGATTCTGATGTCTGTAACACAAGTGCTTAAACTACTTAACACGGTGTCAGATCAATGCATGTGACAAGTTGTGAAATATTTATATTTGTATATTTTATTTTGGTAAGCATGATGGAAATATGAAACATACATAATATATTCAATCAATACATCGAGATCGATTTCATATCCAAAAAAAGCCTGTCAATGTCAGCCTTCCGTTTCTTAAAACAGTGAATTATTTCATGAAACACTAAGATGGGACCTTTAATAAAGCCCTTACTGTCTGTATCTACTATTTTTATAATATCACTAGTACGACCCTTGTTTCCAAAAAAAGCCTAAAAAAGAACTGTATAACAGAGTGAACAAACAGAAAAAGGAACTGAAACGCTCCCTTCTTCGTTTTAATATCAACCTTTCTTCAAACAAATAAACACACGCACACACACATAATAACAGCAGTGAATAAGTAAAACAACCCGCCTTGTACTAATAACACGAAATCCCAAAATGTTGAGGAAATCCCTCAACTGAGTTGTGTTTTTCCTTATTATGTCATAGTATGGCTGCATATCTTAAGATGTTGACAATTCGTAATAAGAAGTCGTGTTTATTTCGAGCAATGTTTTCATTAAACACGAACCGAATTAGAAGTCAAATCGATTTACGTAGACAATGTTTATCCCGATCGTAAGTGTTAGTTTAAGTTTTTGGTTGATATAATATCAGTACAATATACAGGGTGTTTGGAAGGGAGCTGTACATACGCCTAGGGTAGAAACTAGGGATAGTCTGCTACCTACCCCCGCCCATTATATTGACCTTGGCCTCAAGGTTTTTTTTTAATTTACTTTTATTTATTTTTTTACTTTTTTGTGATTTTTTTACTAAAACTACCTGTAGCTCAAAATTTATCCATGGGACCGGTCTGCTAATGGTCTTGTTTTAATCGTTAGAGTCTTAGGGTCCCGCAAAAAATTATTTTACACCAGAAAATTGTGAAGAAAAAAAGTTATGGGGCCTGAAGTACCGTAGTAAGATAAAAAAATAATTTTAAGGGAAACTTCCTATGGGGTTTAAAAAAAAACTAACTGGGTTGGAGTTTTTCTGATTTTATTAAAATATCCTCAGTCCATGCCCTTTCTAACGATATGCTAAAAGTGTAATTATCACTTTTAGTTTTGAAGTTATTAATTAATTTCTGCAACAAGGGCACTTTTATCACCACGACTCGAAATTTGTAAGATAAATGTAATTTCCAGAATTAAAACCAGTTTGGCCTACAGTCGGCAAGTAAAATTTGTTGTCTCACTCTTACACGAGAGCAACACGTATTTCTGTCTCTTTCGCTCTTGGGTCGATGGGGCCGCCGGGCAGGTAACTCGTTTGGGTCTTTGTTAGTCAGTCGAGATTTACCCGTCTTAGCTAACTTACGTACTTGCCGTTTCGACGCTCTACTGTTTTCGTTATTTTTTTTGAGTTATTACTTCGTTTTTGTTAAGTTTTATTATTTGTTACCTTGTTGTTGGCATCATGGCTGGATTTACCAACGAAGAGTACACCGACATGTTGGTGGTGTATGGAATGGCTCATTGCAATGGGCGCGAGGCACGGAGGATTTATCAAGAACGGTATCCTAACCGGCGAGTGCCTAACCACCAAACGTTTGGCTCAACTTACCGGCGTCTGCGAGAAACCGGAAATTTAAATTTCCGGGAACCAAGCGTGAACAGATTTCAACCAAATTTGGCTGCGGATGAACGCATATTGGCTGAATTTGAGGAAGATCCGACCAGAAGCGTAAGAACCGTAGCCCGGACACTTGGTTTAAGCGTGTGGAAAGTCTGGTCGGTTCTTCGCGAAAATGGACGTCATCCTTTCCACTACACCCCTGTTCAAGGTAATTTTTTACATTAAGTTTTCGTTTTTAGCTCTTAATGTAGTGAATTAGCATGTGAATTTCATAGGCCAATTTTTAAATTAACAAAAGCATGTGTGTGAGAGAGAGAGAAATGGAAAGACAGAGATAGCAATCAATGTTACATAGCTACTAATTCATAAGGAAACCGCCAACGTTGATATTTTTATTGTTTTAGGCTTAGAGGATAGTGACTATGGAAGAAGGATGCAGTTTTGCCGCCACATGCTCCGTACGGACGTGGAAGATAATAATTTTTTACGAAGTATTCTCTGGACTGACGAGTCCAAATTTGACAAGGAAGGAATTGTAAATTATCACAATCTCCATCACTGGGCACCCAGAGATCAAAACCCAAGAGTGAAGAGGCACAGAGGTTTTCAACGAAGGTTCTCCGTGAACGTATGGGCAGGCGTCATCGGTAATCGGTTGATAGGGCCGCACTTTTTGCCAGACAACCTAAACGGGCAAAACTACTTAGATTTCCTCGAAAACGATTTGCCCGAGTTAGTGGAAGAAGTGTTTGATGAAGATCGGCCCATAGTCTTCCAGCATGACGGTTGCCCTGCTCATTGGAGCCTAGCAGTGAGGGAGCATCTGAACAACTGTTTTCCTAATTCTTGGATTGGTCGGGGTGGGCCAATTCCCTGGCCCCCAAGGTCGCCTGACCTTACCCCGCTCGACTACTACGTCTGGGGAAGGGCGAAAGAGTTGGTGTACGCAGAAGAAGTACCAACAAGGGAGGTTTTAATTAACAGGATCCACGCCGCATTCGATACAATGCGCGAGGAAATGCTGCTTGGAACGGTGACCGTGGAGATTAGGAAGAGGTACCGATCATGTTTACAGGCCAATGGTCATCAATTTGAGCAAAATTTGTAATTAGTTAAAATAAGTAATTAATTAAAATTAGTAATTAATTAAAATTATTATTACATTAGTCATTACCAAATTTTTTGTTTCATTTGCCATCCTTTTACGATCGAACACATTTAATTTTCATTAGTTGAAATTTTTGCTTAAAGTGCCCTAGTTGCAGAAATTAATTAATAACTTTAAAACTAAAAGTGATAATTACACTTTTAGCATATCATTAGAAAGGGCATGGACTGAGGATGTTTTGAAAAAATCAGAAGAACTCTAACCCTGTTAGTTTTTTTTTAAACCCCATAGAAAGTTGAACTTAAAATTATTTTTTGATCTTACTACGGTACTTCGGGCCCCATAACTTTTTTTCTTCACAATTTTCTGGTGTAAAATAATTTTTTGCGGGACCCTAAGACTCTAACGATTAAAACAAGACCATTAGCAGACCGGTCCCATGGATAAATTTTGAGCTACAGGTAGTTTTAGTAAAAAAATCACAAAAAAGTAAAAAAATATATAAAAGTAAATTAAAAAAAAACCTTGAGGCCAAGGTCAATATAATGGGCGGGGGTAGGTAGCAGACTATCCCTAGTTTCTACCCTAGGCGTATGTACAGCTCCCTTCCAAACACCCTGTATACATATTCTGTTAGTAGGAATTATTAGTTAACATCGTAAATGTTCGGGATTTTCAATTGACATCGAGTATTATGTTCTACGCTGGTTCAGCATGAAAAAAACATCGTTGTTTCAAATCTGTATTTGTAAATTACATAAAATGTACTTCTATAACTAAAATGCGTTAATTCAAATCATAAAAATAAATAGTTCATTTTTATATTAAAATATAAGTTTCCAAATTACAATAAATCTCACGAGACTTTCTCATTTGTATCCAAAAATTAAAGCCTAGACTTTCTAAAATCAAGTTGTTTGAAAAGCTGCCTAAATTCAATACATTCCTAATAGATTTATAGCCAATATTATTAACTAGTTAGAAAGGCATCAAGTAATCGTTGAGTAAGTAAAATAAATAATAATATAAATGAAGTGTTTATTGTACAGAAATAGATAAGAATGAAATAAATTAAATTAAAGTTTGTAGTTGGATAAAACTTGGATGGAATTGCCGGGTGGAATTGTTTCCCCAGTTATCTGTTTATTACAAGCTCTTGGACGTAACAAGACAGTTCAAATTAATCTTACTTATTGAAACAGAAATCAAATGCATTCACACAATATGTACTTCGATCGCCGATGCAAATAAATTACTTATTCTAATTAATTCATATAACATTTTCGACAATTTGTCCGGTCATCAAAGAATAAAGAAATGAATATATTATACACATATATACAACAGAACTTAGTTAAATCATTAAGAACTTTCCTTTTCCTAAACATGAGGCGGAATGTTGTGATGTGTAGGTATATGTACATTTGTACAGTCATTTATGTAAAACCAATACAGATATAACTGAAGAAAGAGCTAAGTTGTCTTGCAATCTCTGAATCTTTTTATCGCAATTTAAAAGCTCTCAAACAGCATTAGAAATGTGAAATCGTTTCTCATCTCGCCTCATATCAAACTTCATTGACTTATCGCGTATCTACGCACGATTAGTCCGGTTACCTCCGGTTAACTTTGGTTAACTCCGGTTCGCGGGTTTTGCAACGAAGATGACTTTCGATATAAGCTATTATGATGCGATAACCCTCGGTGATTGCATGCCAAAGCTGCGCCATTGCATGTTCGCTAAACGCAATCAATGCATTTCGTAACAATCGATCAAGGATTACTATGATATAACTATGCATTGTCATTATGTATGCTAATATTCAATACATTATAGCGCTGTCTCTTAAATGGATAACAATATTTTTTTCACTAATGGTGAGGGTTAGGAATTAGATTTGTTAAGGGGAAGAAAACACTAACAAATGGTAAAGACTTTCTCACCTACTATAAATTTAAAGATCTGATCTACATCACTTTTTGGGATAAGCTTATAGCTATATGTATACGGTCGTATTGGTACGAATGAATCAAGTTACAACTATTTTACAAAAACGGACAAACGTCAGAACGTGCGTCAATTCATTATTTTACATTTGAATTTCCACTTGGATATTTCGAAATGCCTCATTTAAACGTTATTGAAGAAAGGAATTGTGCGTGACCAGATACAATGATTTGCTTTATCAAAAATATAATTTTCCTATATTCCCATCGGCTTATTTTTTTTTCTTTGATCTTTCTCAACAAATTAATGAAAAACGAAAACATTGGTGTATGACATAACTATGAAACTACATGTACTTGTAGATGAATACGAGACATACAATAAATTACTGTTTTTAACTTAATAACAGACTATTCTAAATACCTACTGCTGGCTAGCAAGGTATAGCAAGTCCGTACTTAGTTATAACAAATCGTCTTCGATTCGATTGTTCTCACGCATAACACTATATCACCGTGTTGTAATTATATCTTTAATTAGCAACTTCATTGTTTTATAGACGGACTGTTTTTACGAGTTGCCCAAGTCAGAGTCTGATACGTGTACCGATTGTGAATTTGGAGTGAAACTTTCCATGCCTGGAAGTGGATTGTGTTGGGAATTTATAGTGTTTCATGATATTAAGATTTGTCACTATATACGGCAATTTATGAGAACACGTATTTTGATGCTACATGTCCAAAGATCAGTGAAGGCTACAAGGCAACGATACTATCCATATTCGCAGTAATCCCTAAGCGGCAGGACTTTCTGTGTTCACAAACATGTTCAAGTACTAATCTTTCAAAAACATGAATAGCTGAAGAGTGTGAGGAGCTACTAAGGATATGACTACATAGAGAGCCTTTGGAGAGACCTATCTAAAAAAGTTGAATAAATACCTTGGACTAACACACCAATTGCATAGCCTCAAACTTAGCTCGAAGCTTGTGCTATGGACGCTTGAAAAGGGATATATATACTTATCTTTTATAAACACTCATGACTCGAGTACGAATGCCGTTCTCCCTTACAAAGACAACAGCGGGATTCAGGGTCTCTTACCACTAGACCAACGGTTCCGTCTAATATCCAGCAGGGGACTTCTATAGGCTGATGATGATGAACTTAAATAGTTGGCCCTATGTTATATTACTTCTATGAGGCCCAAAGTCTTGTTTTCCAACCACTTAAACACTGCCAAATGCCGTGACGAGCCCGTTAAATGTGTTTGTAGAAGATTAAGTATTCCATAGTAATGTGTCATCATCATAACAAACCAGTTGAATCATAGCCATGTTTACCTTAAATAAGGTTCAATAAACTTTTCTCTGCTGTTCAAGGACAAACCATAACGTTAATGCGACAAACATGTAGGTACCCAACTCGTTTCTTAACGACGTGTTTCAATTTTTCCGACATTTAGAGTTCCACCATGGTGAAATAGGATCTTATTATTACGTGGGAGATGGTTGACAAAAAACAATTTGTCTTTAAAACAAGCTACAAAACACATCCTTATAGATTCAGTTTGTTTTTCTTGCTTCCATGGATTTTTCCTATTTTAAAGTTTCGTTAAACTCTAAAATACGAGCAGTTTATGATTATTTTCTTTATCAGCTCAATTTTGTTCGAATAAAATGCGAATAATGGTTTTGGTTGGTCGAAACATACAACATGCAACTTTATGTTTATGCCAATACAATTAGTAATATAAAAAGAACATAACCATGCTTTCTTTAAAAAAAACTTGTTTCTTTTATGTGATAGGAAGTCAAACGAACAAAAGGGTCACCTGATGGTTAATGATCACCGCTGCCCATGGCATCAACATCCGCACAAAGGTCGCAGATGCGTTGCCTGTCTTTAAACCCCCTCTGGCGACCTTAATCACCAGCAGAAACATAGCACAACAATTACGAAGTGCCTCTTCACTGTGGTAGAATACCACACGCTTAACATGCTAATGAGACACCAACTCAATTTCCCGAAGTTTACATTACATTACATTAAGAGCCTGTAGTGTCCCACTGCAGGGCAAAGGCCTCCCTACCCTCTTTCCACCTTTTGCGATCTTGGGCGATGGTGTGCCAGTTTGTACTAAAGAAGTCGAGCTCATCTCGCCACCTCCTTTTGGGTCTACCCCGCGGACGGACCCTATTAGCAGGGGTCCACTCGGTGGATATTTTGGCCCAAAGTTGGTCAGGCATGCGACAGACATGACCGGCCCAGTCCCACTTCAATTGTGAAGCCTTCCTTGAGACATCTGTTACCAAAGTCCGGGAGCGTATGATTGTGTTGCGTATTCGGTCTGTCAATTTGACACCAAGCAGTTTGCTTGGTTTGCTTCCCGAAGTTTAATCATGTTAATTAAAGAACTTGTCCCGCTTAATTAGATCATTATCTAATTACACTATTATTAGTCGCAATTATGAATTGATTTGTTCGATCGGTTTCTCATGCCGAGTGCAGTCTATGATGTGTATCGTGAGACAATATTTAGAAAGCAAGTTACGCAAGCGGGCTGAGACTCACGACATGGCATTTTATTGCGTGCAGGACATGCCTGGTATGAATTATTGAATGAGCACACGTGTTTAGTAATATGACGATTAATCTCGGACTGTTAAATATTGTATGTTGTAAAAGCAAGCCGTGTAGTGCCGGCTTTTTTTATCAAAATTTGTTCCTAGCGGCCGCCCGCGACTTCGTCCCCATGGATTCTGGTTTCCGCACACATCTAAACTAATATTAAATAATAAAGCTGAGGAGTTTGTTTGTCGGCAATATCAAGGAGTACTGGCTAGAATTTAAAAAATATTTTAGTGTTGGATAGTTTATTTGTCGAGGAAGGTTTGAAGCTATAGTACCTATAACACTATGTGTGCGGAAACCGAAATCCACGCGGACGGAGTCGCGGGCGGCCGACAGTAGTGTACCTATACAGCTTAAAGACTTCCTCGACAGATGAACTATTCAAAACAAAGAAAAATAAATTATAACCAGTAGTTCCTGAGATTGTCACGTTCAAACAAACTCGGAGTCAGGTCAAAGTGTGTGATGTTGTGCGATATTCTTAAAAATATATCGACGACAGTTCATCGGATGGGAATGGCCACGATTACCTATGAGTTGCCTGGTCCTTTTTGTTATGGTAAATTTATCTACAATATTTCATCTTCGATTTCCATTATTCTCATTGTCAGGTACAAATTATACATGCACATTGCACATAAATCAATCAATTGACAGCTTAAATACAACTCTCTCTGTTCTACCATCAGAATAAAAACATCTCAATTCCCATTATTACTTCACAATGCATTGATTATCTTTAGATAACTGCTAATCGATTTAACTTCTTAGAGCTCCGCTGGGTGTATAAGAACTAAGGGAATCGAGTATTGGCATCAGATAATAGTGACTGAATAATTAAACAGTCAAGGGTTGTCCAAATTCACTAGAAAACTGGCAAAGTATTTATTAATTATCGCAAGTTCAGAATAATGATTTTAAAAAAAATTAAATACAACAGTGATTTTAATTCACCTTCCTTTATTTCGGCACCTCGTTGAACTCCATGTATTTGTAGTAGTAGTATCAGCTAATTAAAGTTCCACTGCAGGGCAAAGGCCTCCATCATTTGAAATATTTTTTCGTTACAAAGATGCGTTTTCACTTAATAAACAAACCCGGACTGTGTTCGGATAAATCGACACAAATTATTCCCAACCCGAAGTCAAGGAATCGAATCCAGGACCTCGATACCACGGCCTGGTAGTAAAACCACTAGGCCATTACACGTTTGAGTAATTTATGAATATATTTAAAAGAAAGATTAATTGAAATATTACCTACATACATATATCAGTCACATCTACCAATTCTATTTTGCTTAGGGCTACAAAGCGCTGTGCGTTTTTAAAACTCAGTTCAATCTTCAAACGCAAAAAATTTGACAAGTAAAGCAGTGCACACATGTCAACTTTAAAAACAATAATGTTTTAGGCTTGTTTTACACACGTGAAATCGCTCACGGATTTTGTGCCGCGAGATGGCATCGCATCGCCGATAAGATAGCGCGGATGGCCCGTGGGAACTGTTCAATAACAGTCGCGTCGTGAAATCGATTCCGACATGCCAAATATCAATGAACTTAGTTGCTTTGGTACAGAAACGGTTCTTTTATGAGTCAGTTGAAGGCACTCGGTCAATGAAATGGTGAACTGCAACTAGGGCCTATTAAAACGTATCACTCAATTCATTTTCTATTTAACAGAATATTAACCATTTTTACTCACACAAACCATGGACTTCATGTAGTAAATGCCATTGCTCATTAATTCTTAATATATTTACTGCACCATGTATGGTTTACAGTACCACTGTAAAATAAGAAAACCAGCACAAAAATAAAAACAAAAGGCGTGCTATTTCAGATAGAATACTAGGTATACAAATTACGTGAAACAGCGCGTTTCTTAATTTATATGTTTTTTTTATTAAAAATGTTTTCCCTTTCACACACAGGGTTTGAACACTCAACTCTCAGAATCCACCTATGGAGAGCCGTCAATTTAATCAATTAGATTCGTCCAATATTTTACAAGTAGGTATGCAATAAAGTCTCCATAGTAACAGTCTCGTATAAGCTTATCAATTGAACTCAGAGTATTGTTCACAGTACTGCATAAATAATTGATTCTTTACAATTATAAAAGTCCTTAAAGAAAACCTATAGGTATTATATTTATGCTAGCATGACTGATATTCTTTGTGTGTACACAGAAGTTGGCAAACATTTTCGCTGAAAAATACGTTTTGAAGTAGACCTCACACTGATGGAGGTCTCTCCCTGAATAGTGTCATTTAAAAGTAAAGTATAAGTTTAGAAAAGTATAAGCCTATTAATGTCCTACTGCAGGGCAAAGGCCTCCACCTGACTAAAAAAACTAGACCATAGAGGCCAAAAAAATTCAGTGTTTCTTAATTTTTTTTAGCAAAAACCATAATTTGAATAGTGCAAAACTCGACTACGAATACGTGCCACAGACTGCAACAACCAGATATATTTTTTTTGGCGCAGGCTCATTTGATAGCACTCAAATGAAATGAGCTAAATAAAAGTTTTTGATACAGTAATAAAACTAATTATTGAATAATATACTTTTATGACATCCGCAATCATTTGCAGAGTGAGAAATTCAATAAAACCTTATCTGAAGACTGCAATCACCGTTTTATAGTTTTTGATTTTTTTTTGGAGAGTTTGTCAATTTAATGTGGTATATTTTGTCTAAAGTGGTTTATACTTTTAAGAGATAATTTTATACGCTTCTTGTCGCTCTCTTACTTTCCATATTTGTGAAACTTTTGTAAATGACGATTTTGTTTATTTTATAGTACAGTCAGCGTCTGATAGATAGTGCCACTCAGGGTACTCAAATACAGGGGAACGCCGTCGAATTCCCTGTTAATTTTTCGTGTAAAGCTGTTTTAATTAAATCGCGATTTTTATCCGTTTAAAAGTAGTTTTATTTTATGAGTAACAGTCGCGTAAGCCTAAGAAAATATAACGCCATAGAATGTCCATTGTCCGTCCATCCCCCCGATGACTCTTCAGTCGCTTCTTTCGACGTCCACAGTGGAAAGTGGGTAACGATAACGATTGATCTAATTAATGCCCAATCCCGAATCGAACCCAGGAAACACTAAGAAGGTGTAGTTGATACAGTATCACAACGTCTGCGAGCGATAGCGCGGAACGGCGCCTCAGGGAAACTCCGGTGCCGCCCGATACGCTTTCCGACGACCGACGACCACTAGGGCTGACAAACAAATTTTATCTTTTTTAAAGCAAATGCGTAATTTCCAACTCGCAAAACGGGCCGATTTTAGTTTTTTAACGCAAGTGCGTAAGAACCTTTTAAAAACAAAGTGCTGACAAAAAGTTCAGTTTGTTTTTTAAAACGCAATGGCGCATGTTCACGCTAAATAAAACAATGAAATGGATGAAATAAAATGGATTCAATTGCGGTGTAATTACGATTACGTTTTTAAAACAAAACCAGATCTTTCGATTGATTTTTTATCAAAAGTGATCACCATAGCTGGCTGTTGTATTTTTTTTATTTATTTTTTTGGGTTACTTATTTGTATGATTGTCGACAAAGCAGAGACCGGCATATTAAAATTATCGTTTAAAAGGAATCACCATAATAGTGAAAAGCACCCGTCATGACTTAATATATCATTTAAATTATAATATTTCAAGCGTTTTTGAACCGTTTACGGAACACTTTTAATAAAACTCTCCTTCTTCTCGGCTAGTATTAAATACCTGCTATGTTGTTCGGACAACGTCCATGTACTATTATCATCTTGACAGACACGACACGATTCCACGTATCTGACGGGAGAAAGCGTCAGTCGTGATAAAGCACTGCGGATAAATCAAACCGGCTCATTTGAATTGCCCAGTCAACGTCTCATCAAGCAACTATTAGCGATAAAATTCTTCAAGTAATGCCGAAACATACCACATTCACCAAAACAAAACTAACATGCAATATAATATTTGACATTGAAAAATAAAAATTAACACAAGAAAGCGTTTTGCATAAATATAGCATTTAGAAACCACAAATTACCTTTTTAATATAATGTATATTTTTTTGGTGTATCAAGTTGAAAAGATTTTTAAAAAAGTGATGTTATAATTTAGTTACCATTGTTTGTTTATTGTATGTATGTTTATTTTGTTTATATCCGAGGTAACAATCCGATTTTCCATACCGTTGTTAAACGAATAAATTACTACTGATTCAACTGAATATTTCAGCGGCTCTGTATTTATGACAAACTTGTGTAAATTGTACAACCCTATTCACGCCTGATGGAAATGTCTATCAACGCACGTGAGAAAGGATATGACACTCATATTATCAGATTAACCACGCAAGCTGTAGAAGAACTAAGAAAAACAAAAAAGGTATTGTTACCTCAGCGTTATGTAAATTTAAAAACAATTCAAGCGGTTTGCCGCGAAGTAATTTTATTGAAGGTTAAATAGGCCATGACTGAGATTTAGCAAGACTTGTAAGTATAACGATTAAAATGTGTATTCTTATTGATAATATATTTAATCACTTTAGCGGCTAAACTAAACGTAATGTTTTAATCCTAATATATCGATTTGAGTATGTAGAGCGCTATTTACAATCAAAAAGACTCGATTTATGCTAATCAACTTGTCAAATACCTACATATTTTGTAGCTATCATTAGATTTCAGAAAAATAACACAATATCTATACTTGCTCATAATTGCTGACCAAACTCTATCACAGACTCCTTGAATAACTTCTAAAGTAAATTAAAAAACATACGCCATTTAAAAATAGAACATCATTGATAAGATTCTTTCTCCCCACATTACACTCACAGAGAAAAAAAATCTCTGTGCTCGGGCAAGGCCGGTCGAAACAGCTTTCTTTTTACATTGACGGTATTTAGGAACCTGTATGAAACACGATAGTTACAAGACATCGATGTATAGCGGATCTATTGACTCAAGATTGATTAAATGTATAATTATTATAATAACTGCAGAGACCGTCCAATTAAAGATAGTTTGAAGACTTTATTAACACCGATATTACTTTCTCATTAAATAAAGTCGATTTGTTTTACAGCGACAATTAACCGTACAGAAAGCAAATTAATAATGCCTTAATAAAAGAAACATGTCTTTTTTAATGTGTTATTTAAGTAATAATCAGGCTCATTTATCCTCTATGCATTTGGCCGACACCAGAGTGGAGTGACCACAGCTGATAACTATTAACTGGCTTGAAAGGACCAATTATGACTCAAGTGAGCGCACAAAGACAGGTGCACTCCTTGTTCCCGCATATTGTTTAATTCAGGGGAGGAACACGATATATCTACTAGGCGCAAAGCAAAGATTACATGTTATTCAAGATAGAGAGAGAAAAAAAAACATATTTAGTGCAATAAAACTGACCATGGTTCATAAATTAAACTTTATCTTGCTTTCTATGCTTACGATTATGTAGCAGTCCGTCAATCACGTTGAAACTACTGAACGGATTTTTATGTTTGGACCATCACTGCCTGTGTCAACAGGAATTTTGATAACGCGGTGGAAGCCACGGGCGAAAACTAGTATTTATTAATATCAGCAAATATGACATCACGTTTCCTAAATCTCGCAAAATCAATACAATTTCTAACGTTTTCTAATAAAAACGTTTAATATAAAAATGACGGAGCTATTAGCAAGTGGAAGCAAATAAATGCCCGCATGCGGTAGTTGTGCGTTAGTTCGTTCTACAAGTTTTGGCGGTCAACGACCCGAAGTACCATTGACCTCAAACTCGCGGCGATCTTCTATGAACATACTACACATACAATATTTAAGCTCTTAAATGTATGTCTAATTACGATTGTTTGGGTACGCCTGTTGTTTTGTTTTTAATGTTTTTTTTTACTGTTGCATTTATTTAAATTCTATTGTTTTCGGTTTATGCATACCTATATGTTAAGAAAACTTCGTGAATTAGTGTCAATTTTTCATATGAGATATAGGCAAGAAGATTGACTACGGCCGCCCAAACCGCAACGACTGAGGTATATAGAAATAATCTTAAATCACAACACAATGGTCACAATATAGGTGATATTTTTAGCTATATTAAAAATATAAGATATAAAACACTTGATTATGCCTTTTGAAATTACTCTAAAAATACATTGTTTTGTCTTTCATTCTTAATTTCCAAACTAACGTGCAAAACTAATTAAATAACATTTTGTTTTAACTAATGGGGCTAGTAACTAGTAAATAAAGTACTTACCTCGGCTTTATCAAACGCAACTTAGAATAATTATAAATATATAACAACGCACTTGGCAATCACTCCGGTACACCTTTGACTTACTGGGACATTAACAAGCTGATACTTGTACCGATCTACAAAGTAGTCGCAGTCAAACATCTAAAAACGTTCGATATGCCCTCGCCATACTTCGACCTACTCTAAAATAGGCGCCAACATTTGAAGCGACCCTCGCTTCTTATCGCAGTGACAGCATGTTGAAACGTACGTCACGTCAATTAAAAATTACCCTTCCAGCCATTTTTATACTATGACGACCGATCTTACGATCAGCCAGGTACGCAGGATATATGTACATATTATAGTGCACAAGTGAGCACAGGTGCACTCCTATAGTTCGGTGGGACAGCAATCTGACACGACCGTAGAAAGACCAGGCGCAGGACCAGCTTAACGTGCCTTTCGACGCCGGAGGAGCTCGTGATTAAATTTTTCGGTCACCCTTCCGATGACTGGCCTCTGCGAAAGTTGTTTAACTTTGCAAACGCAGGCCGAGCTCTAACCATTGCGCCATCGAGCTCCTAAGCCAAAACATGTCACAGTTTTCTGTTGCAGGGGCATATCTCTAGTCGTAGTATATTTATCAACAGTTTGGACAGCTAGGTCACGCGCGCGCTGATAATGCAATTGAGCGCATAGTAATGACTGGTGTTATCTCGTGAATCAACAGTGCAGTCGCGTGTCGTTTGAGTGACTTTGTACCAGGCTAGAGTGCAGCGTGCATGTGCTGGGGAGAAGCGCAGTGCATGCGGGCTGAGAGGACTCTAAATAAAGAAGATAAATATGGTTTTGTGAAAACAAATAGTCACAAAATAATATATAACAGATAACCTAAGCAGGTTGTAAAAAGAGAGCAAATGTAAAGGTTTTGATTTTTGGTGGAAACCTCAGATAAGTGAATCCATATACTCCCTATGTCACGTTTGGGTGTCCACCAAAACGTCAAAGAATCACCTATATTTGCTCATAAGTCTGTTTCTCTCAACAGAAGACAACGGTCACGCGATATTGACATCATACTACTTGACAGTTTAGGCGGCGATAGTACGTGTGTCTGCTATCTTGCTCTGTCCCATGCAAGTCATAATAAAGCGAAAAAGGAAAGCATAACTGTCAAAGTATTGGCTGCAACTATTGATATTCATTAATCAGATGTGGAACCCAATCAATCAGTCATTAGCCTGTTACAAGCCAGTCCAGTTAACAGAATATACGGAAAAATAATATTCTCCCACTATACTTTAATTTAATCAAGTAACCTGGCTCTAAAGATCTGAGTATTAGACATGAGCAGAGATTAAAATATTATTTGCACATAAAAAGTAGCGAATCTTGCATTCAGTTTCCCGTTCCATGCCGCATGATCGGTCTAGCGCGGTGCGTACGCAGTTACTTATTAATATGCTTACATGACATAACTAAAACCAGTGAGGGGTCTCCATGCTGATCTGAGAAATTCTCTTTTTCTCTGATGGTCCCAGCTCCCATTAAGGTCCTGAATTTTTACTCAAAGTCAAAGTAGGTTATTTTACAATTTGATTTTACATAGAAATGCTTTTGCATTTAATTTTTTTACCTACTAGCACTTCCACGTGAATGGCCTGCTGAGTAGAAGTTCCGGGACTACTCAACAGATAGGCTTTTTTAATTTTTAGGATCTTAAAAGAGAGACTGTTGTTTGATTTAATTTCATTCATCATCTGTATCAAAGTAACATTTACTGTATTCTATGATGTGAAGGTTTTTTTTGTATAAGTACGAGCAGTGGGTTTGACCTATCTTAAACTGGTCTTGCCAGTAAAAATAATAATAATCATAGCGGTAACACACACCAAATTAGTAATAATTAATGAATAGCTTTGACTTCTCATGGCATTTATCAAATTAAGTACAATTTCTACGCAACACAAATACCACTTAAATGTCGTGGGAATACATTATTCAATAAAAATAACCAACCACGAAATATAATGTAGTTTAATATGTTCTAATACGCAGACGGCATTCAAAATACATATTAAGTAAGATTTTATACTTTAGCTAACTAACCAATATCTTAATTACAGCTTTACGTTTTGGCGGTGTTAAAACAACGATGGTATTTAACGAACTCCTTTTAGTAAAATAATTGCTTTACGGTTTATTTCTCTTTACTGTATCACAGTGTGTTCAATCATGAATCGCCGATATGTACAGTCGTGCAAACTCAAGTTTGCAACTTCATTGAACTGTGAGCCTTATGCTATTGAAATAAAAAGAATTAATCGTTGATTTATTCATGCACACGACTGTACTAACTTTCACATTAACTGCTAACCTGTCAAAGATAACCTTTCAAAATGATGGTGTAAATTGAGTCCGTGAGGAGTAACTGTCTGGTTAGTGTCTGTTGAACTCTATACGAACGAACGTTTAGTGTGGTTGCTGAAGAGGTCTCAATTCACACACAAATAAACTTGGTGTTTGTTTAGTAAAAGTGATATAATAAAAGACACTCAAATGATTTGGCCAATTGTGTTTTCAAAGAAATTATTTTAGATATTTTGATGATTTTGTTATATAAGTATGTAAGTCAGACAGATTTTTAACATGCGCCTATACAATATACATAGCCGAAACATTAGGGCTGACAAAACGAAATATTACTTTATATTAAAGTAAGTTGCGAAAAATCTTCACCCAAATCTGCATTACAAATACGATTATCTTAAGACGCGTATTAATAAATCTTCACATATTACAATTTTAAATTTTATTGAATGCAGAAACGGCCGTCCCGTCAGTATGGACTTGACCTCCAAATCAAACGAAGTGTGAGAATATATTCAGCTACTTACGCTATCAACTGCAGACTATCAAGATATCTACAAACAGCATTCTGTTTGCACTGTGCAAAGTTACCAATCTGTCACGTTTAACCATTTCAATGTTAGTTGTCATCTATACTAAAAATCTATACTAAGAATAATAAGAAAGCTGAAGAGTTTGTTTGTATGTTTGTTTGTTTGAACACGCTTATCTCAGGAACTACTGGTTGGAATTGAAAAAATATTTTTGTGTTGGATTGTCCACGTAACGGAGAAGGCTATGGTATAACCGAAATCCACGCGGACGGATTCGCGGGCGGCCGCTAGTGGAAAATAAAACATCTGACGATCTGATGAATCGTCGTCGACCCGGCCACTTATCTCATCCGCAGCGACCACAACGCATTCAATTTGTCAATTTTCCATTGTTTTCTCAAACTGACGACGCACAATTTCTTTTTAATCGCATAATCACCGCCCGCGGCGTTATTATGCACTTCAAACGTCAAGCAGTGAAAAATGAGCGGACAATTTTGTGAAAATCGACGTGTTACTCGTAGTTGGCACATAAATGTCTTGTTTACAATAAACACTGCCGGTTCTCAAGGACGTGTGTAATGGGAACGAGCTCGCGGGGATGTACCTATATTTGTACAATAGATAGAGTGTTTACGTTGTTATGTACTATTAGGAAAATTGAGACAGTTTTTGAAGAAACATTTAGCACAAGCATTTAAGTGACAAGTTAGATAAATATCTAGGTGACATTAAATACGAAAATAGCGGTGAAATTAACCCTGTCTATTGTGCGATCAATTAACGTGATTGCTACACAATTACTATTAATATACGAATCAGTTTTTGTCCAACAGTTAATAATTTTTGAATAACTTACGACTCTTTCTATTTTTTGACCGCATTTTTTTAATATTATATTTGATTCTACTGTAAAGCATTATAATGTAGTTCCCAAAAAATATCCAATACGTAAGCTTACAATGATCAACGATTAAATGACTTCTGGTCAATAACTGCTCCCGGGGATAGCACACACTTCCTTTAGCCCCTTTCTTATATAAACCATTTTGCAGCCTTACTTAATCCTGGCAACCCTACCATGAGTGTCATGGCATTCGCATGGCGCTAATCATGTTTAACTCAGATAGCGATTACTATTAATATACGAATCAGTTTTTGTACAACAGTTAATAATTTTTGAATAACTATTACGACTCTTTCTATTTTTTTACCGTATTTTTTAATATTAAATTTGATTCTACTCTAAAGCATTATAATGTAGTTCCCAAAAAATATCCAATACGTGAGCTTACAATGATCAACGATTAAATGACTTCTGGTCAATAACTGCTCCCGGGGATAGCACACACTTCCTTTAGCTCATTTATTATATTTAAACCATTTGCGATTCTGTCCGCGTGGAATTCAGTTTTCGCACACATAGTGTTATATTATAGCTTTCTCGGCTAATGGACTATCAAACGCAAAATTTATTGTTCAATTCATACCAGTACTTCCTGAGATTAGCGAGGTCAAACAAACAAACAAACTCTTCAGCTTTATTTATTAGTATCGAAGTATAGATTTTGCAGCCTTACTTAATCCTGGCAACCCTACCATGGGTGTCATGGCATTCGCATGGCGCTAATCACATTAAACACAGATCGCGAAGGAGCGAACAGGTCGGTGAAAACGTTCGTTCACCTCTCTGGACGGTTAAAACCCTCGTTCAAGGCTCGTCGATACGCGACTATAGACCACAGATTACAAAACAAGCTTGACGTTTGTTGTTTATGGTGGATTCTATTATGGCAGTTTTGGGATGGGCGTTGGGTTGGCTATGATATTTAATATTTTGGTTCTCGGAGGCGGTTTTCAATTCTGCATATTCGTAATATCGATTGTTTTTACAGTTGCCAATTTAGTTCTTCCTCAAATTAAGACTATATAAAAAAGTCGGGTATACTATGTATGGGAACCATACCACAGTAAGGATTTGCCCACTAAAGTCTGTAGGTAGTTGCTCTATCTCTTTACCAATCAGCAGAAGAAGACAGGCTCGATGCTGATCTGAGAAAGCGGCGGTGGGCTTCTTCACTTAACTCTTTTATTTTTATTATGTGATAAGAAGGCAAAAGAACAAAAGGGTCACCTTTTTCCCACTAAGTTTATCGGCAGCTTATTTTCCGTAGTTTTACATCTGAATAAATTACAAATTTTCAACAGCTAGGTTAAGTTACATTTTCATCATGCCAGCCAGTTACATAACAAGTTATCCTAACCAACCGTGATATTATGATAGTTGTGCGATGCTAAGACGGCGAAAACGTTCATTCACCTCGCTGGCCGGTTAAACTCCTCTATCAAGGCTCCACCACAGACTAAAAACAAGCGTCATTGCCATGTGAAGAATTCTGTTTTTAGGATGGGCTGTTGGGTGATCATTTTGGAAGTGTTCGAAGTGTCTAACAATGTTTCTACTAGAACAATTGAGTCATTATAAGTAAATTGCCAATTTTATCGCTCTTTACCTAACGGTTTTTGACATTATTGTACCTATTTTCAGTAAGCGGCCCAACCCCGGCTTCAACTTTGTATAAGTTGGTTCTAAACTATCGTAAAAAAAGTTTTTTTTTTCAAACTATACAAACATACGAACTTGAAATTACAAGCTTATATACAAAGCATACTGAATTACCACGGCTTGACATCAAATTTTTTGTAGCTTTTATGATTCTATGAAATATAAAGTATTGTTTTATTTGTGCGTTATTTGTTTACCTTCCAAACAGCAAAAAAGTGTGAAAAAATAATTCCATTCAAATGGAACCGATAACGGTGTTGCCCGCATAGCGTCACCCGCATCAAATAAACGCGACAAAAATGTCAGATTGCAGAGGATTGTAGGTTACGCGCGAAATCTGTCATCGATACGTCACGTTGACAGCTCTTGTGTTACACCTCTCTCCTGATTGCGGAATAAATGCATTACATTAACGCTCTTTTTTATTTTTTGACATCTCCATCACAATACATGTTGACCTTGAAGAGTTGTTTTTTTTCTTTTCCGACATCTCTATCACAACATATTGTGACCTTGGAGCATTAAGTTTCGTTTAAACTCAAATCTAAGCTTTGTGCAATGCCACGCTATCGAATACCAATGTTATGTCTAACGATTCCCGAAAACAAATGTAAGTTTCTAAATCCCTTCGCTCGTCTATTGTTTAAAATATACGAATCAGTTTTTGTTCAACAACGAAGTTCTTGAAGCAACGCCCTGTATAAACAGTGGATATAACAGGGTACGAGTATAAATATATAAATTGCCTACAGTATTTTGTACAAAGCACATCCCCCATAGCAAGTTTTCTTTTTATTTTTAAATTTAAATAGTTAGGATCAACATCAGCAATGAATCATTTTTCAACATCGCATGTTTCCATACTTGACATGCAGAAAAACTATGAAACTGCTATACATGGTATCTACATTGTTTACACTCCATAAAGTAGTTGGATAATAATGAATTACCTAGATCGTATAATGATAAATAGCAGGAAACTACACACTCATAATTATTGACATGTACAACGTTATACACTTGAAATACTTTAACGCATTGAACTATAAATAGAAATAATCTATATCTATAAAACTCAAAGGTGACTGACTGACTGACATAGTGATCTATCAACGCACAGCCCAAACCACTGGACGGATCGGGCTGAAATTTGGTATGCAGGTAGATGTTATGACGTAGACATCCGCTAAGAAAGGATTTTGATTAATTCAACCACCAAGGGGGTAAAATAGGGGATGAACGGTAGTATGCAACTTTGTCAATTTTAAATCTATCGGGCTGATATTTTGCATACATAAAGCTACTATGACGTAGGCATTGCCTAAGCAATAATATTGATAAATTTTAACCCCCAAGGGGTAAAATAGGGGATGAACTTTAGTATGAAACTTTGTCACTTTTTAACCGATCGGGCTGAGACTTTGCATTTATAAATAAAGTATGACGCAGGCATCCCTTTTTAAAGATTATTGAAAACGCCACCCCTAACGGGAAAAATAGGTGATAAAGAAACCAAAATCCACGCGGACGAAGTCGCGGGCGCCCGCTAGTTATGTATATTTTTGAGCCTTGACTGTAGCTATAATTTATTCTTGGCTAATAATATAAAATTCATGAAGTTGAACCGAACTATTTTATTATAATGCCATGAAGAAACTAACTAACAACAAATTTGGTAGGAGTTATTCATTTATTATTGAATTGCAAACTGCACCATATGAATAGGTATCGTCAGCTATTAACGTAAATGGCCACAATGATTAATTGAAATAGGTTTTGTTAGTTAACGAGGGGCCAAAGTAACAAGTATTGAGGTCTTCTCAATGTTATCAAACAGTTTAAAGTTATAACAAATTTCGCTTGCAGAAGATAACCTGAAAGCGACTGTTTTCATAACACACGCAACGTAGATAGATGATTATCTATACATTATAATTGTCGGCGCTCTGAGCGATAACTTGCAACATTTTATGTGTGACATGTACCTAATGGCCTACGACTATATCGGCGCGTATACACGCGATCATTTCATTAAACGGTACGTATAACCTAAAGCTTAAAAATTGACAAACCGAGTTAATTGTTTCGGGATAGTTGAAGTTTATTTATTTAACCGCTGAAAGTTTTACATTATCTTTACAATAAGTTATAGTTATAAAGACCCATTATGTAACTCTTAACTTTAAATGTTAGATATACGTAATGCAAAATACAAAAATAGCATGGCACGAAATAAAGATTTCGAGTTGAGGTTCAAGAAATTGCCTGATTAATACGAGTTACGAACACTTACAATTTATTAATTGTCTTGTTGAAAATAACAATGTACTTAGAAAACCAATTTACTTTTACTTTAGATTATAACATTTTCCTTAATTCTTAGCGTTTTTACCTAAAATGTTTTGCACAAAACAAAACAAAAACAGACCCATTTTGAAGTTCAGTGACCGTGGAAGCGCTGCGTGACTTTCCAACTATCATCTAGTTATTTGGTTAGTTACGACTGAGACATACATATTTATATGTTACGAAAATACTTTTTTTCGTAGAAAACAAGCACAACTGAGTTTTCTTTATCAAGAAATGTCATGTTATAGAATGAGACCTCATTTAAAAAGATCCAAAAGATATAGGTGCGCGCAGTGCTAATTAAAAGTAAATTAAGGACACTTATTTACTAGTAAAAGTACCTCAACGTTTAAAATAATCATCATCATCAACTAGCTCGAATAATTTCGTCACAAAAGAATTCGTTCTAGAATAACCATCAAACAGCTTATATTGATTAAACTATTTAGGTACTTACAGAAAGCAAAAAAACGGTTACAGCGATGGATCTCGTAACTTACCTGAAAAATAAAAATGAAGATAAGTAAAGGCCATAAAAAGAAACACTGAAAATGTGACGGAAATTAAAAGTAGGAACAATTAGCAAACAAAGTGTTATCGTGCGATATCGGAACGTTTCCGCCGAACCTATGGCAAAAACGAACACGACTGGCGAAACTACTACTAGGTCGATATAGTTTTTAGGGTTCAATACTAATTAAAGTTAGGCTCTCAGGTCAGGACTCTAGGTCTACCACCAATTACTTAGCTATAAACTAAGCTCGAAGCTTGTTCTATGGATAACATGTATTATTATTAAGAGATAAACCACAATATTTCCTCAAATTTCATGCTAACCAAACTGACTATTCCTACTTTATGTGTTTGAGTGTGTTGTCGAGTCGTATAAGGGTATTCACTATTTATTGGTAAACCAATAAATAAATAAAATAAATACTCAAGTTAGGTATAACACCTGGCATCAGACAGACTAAAATAATGTCAAACATCTATGACTACAAAAACCCATGTTTTTTCACTCAAAAAAATAATTTTGCTCCTGGTTAGCTGCCTTCGGTTTTGTCATCAGGGTCACGAACCAGACCAGACAGAATGCAAAATTAATTGGAATCACAACAAACATAGCTCATTTTGCAGCGGTTTCATTCACTAAGAGTCAAATTCTCCAACTGAATGCCGTCGCGAGTGTTTGTAAACAAACAACCTGACGTGCACAATTTGTAATGGACATAATGTTAAATAAAATTAAGTAGGTACGCATGCAATATTAAGCTCGCGTTAATTCCCCAAAGCAGCCCCTAAGTTCTGTTTCTCTGAGAATTTTTTATGACTTTTAACCAAGATCACCGAATAACAATCGATTTTTTGTCATCAAATGAATCGTATAGTTACTAATACTACGGAACTTATACTCCTTAAGTACAAATCTCTGCTAGTTTTATAGTTCTCAATCGACTATAAAAGCCACTCATCTGTCACGTTTCCCGTAATCGGTACTTTCTTCATTCAGTTTGCGCTTAAGTTTTTTTAACATTTCTTGCGTGCAATTCAGCTTTTCAAAGTCTGCCGTGCATATATTTTTTTGAGTGAAACTTCGTCAATGATTTTTGCCTATTTATAAACCAGTCTTTTATCTACTTATATTTAATCTAAATATCTATTGTAATTAGCTAAATTCAACTTCTACAATGCTTCCACAGGGATCAGAAAGGCATTTTGTCTTGTCTGATACAAGACTTTACTCAATTTCGCGATCTGCGATCTTCGATAGAAAAGTTGAAACGTCCTTCTTTTATCTGCTTTATCCTAAAACATCTTTTTAAATGTTTAAAGATTAGTTTAGTTAATTTTTATCAGCTTCTACCGATCGTAACTCAGTATTATAACACTGTTAATTAGGATTGATTGCGCGGATGCGGGCAAGCCGCGACAAGAGGTCATACCACGCACCAGTTGCACTTCTGTGACATCTGTGTTTACTGCCGACACCGTGCAATAAGCCCGTTAGAAGGACACCCTTATGTCGGGGATATAAGTGCTAATCTTGAACAGCACGTGTTGTCTATTATGTGCGGCTGACGGTTCTGTCAACTCCGTGCACTAATCGTACAGACAACAGTACGTAAGACGAAACTATTTGGATTTTATACCGCTCTTATGTCAGGGGCATAATGGCTATTTTGACTGCAAGTATTTACCAAGAAGTGCGGCTGACGATTTTTTAAGAACAGAACAGAAGGTGTTTTTTTTTAGTTTTTTATAGTTGAATAATATTTTTTATTTTACAACTTGATATAAAAAACTTTTGACACAAGTGCTTTGCCTTTGACGTAACAGCGAGAAATAAGAACCGCAATAAACAAAAGATATCTACAATCGCTTTCTATATCTTCAACTAAATATACATACAATAAATATGACAACAACATTCTTCCAACAAAAATTACCAAGAATTTCACATTACTGATTTGTTATTCCTTGGCTTTCTTCTACATTATAGAATCTATTAGACTTATGACATTTAAGTGAAATACGATACATCCTTTCATTTATTTCACAGTGTGTTATTTTTCTAGTATTTTTTTACGAGGAAAAGTTCCTTTTGCAATGGTTTCGCTCTCTTTCGCCTCAGAATTTTAATGTCAAAAGGTTTCATCGGAGTTATACAGACCTTGAAACACTTCCAAGGATCCAGTTTTGTATTTAAGCGAAAAATAATAATCATTGGTATTATTTACTTTTTCATTAATCGTATTAAATATCTAAGTCGGACATACTTATTATTAAAACCAGTTTAAGCGTAACGTTTTTCCAAAAACCCACAATAACATGATTAAGAATATAGGTATTTGTCACTTATGATAATGAATGACAACTTATACCATATCAATAAGCGATATTGAGACCATCACTTATAACGTATTTCCCATTTCAATATGTAATCAGTTTTCCCTCATTAGGTAATTTCGCGTGTCTTGATATTAATTTACATACCTACTTAGTACAAGTTACACTACTTGATGTTAAGATTATGTTTAAAAATCGTAGTCTCTAGCAATATCTTACTATTTGCCTCATCGCGTATTTATATTCTTCAGTACCAAGTTACTTAATGTTCTATTAATTCAACGAAATAATAAGAATAATAATAATTATATATCCAATCTGAACCATGATCCAATCTGTCTGGTTCCCCTCTAAGTGTTCTGATGGCAGTTACTTCACTTTAATAACCAGACTCGCCAAATCCTGGATCATGATCAAGGCGGACCCCGCACAGAAACGGGATACACGCTAGGAAGAAGAATAAGAAATCTTCATATTTAATTTTATAGTCTGTATAACATTTTCCACAAGAAAAAGGTGACAAAAGATTAGCGATTGTTTAAGTAAGGTGTCGTCGACCCTGCGGTTTCGCAACTTGAATTATGCGCCGCAACTTGTAACAGTTTGCATTGCATTTTTGTTGCAAGACGTAATTCGATATTAAACCTTCTGTCGTCAACAAAACTACGCTGACCTCCGGGCTACTGGTGTTTATTTTAATAAGAGAGACCTTTCTTTCTGGTCGGTGACATTACTGCAATATTAATTTAAAAGTATCGATATTAATACTCTTCGAAATTTACGATTATGAAAAACGGCCCGGATAATCGAAATCCTTGAGTCTGTTACACTAAAGATTTCATTTTATAGAGAAACTGGACATTTCGTTTAGAAAATAATGAACAATTAACATAGTCTTTTAAGCTAGATTTTACGATGACTAATAGGCACGCTTGCAATTTGCGTTAAATGATATAACTACGACACAGTATAACTGTATAATGATTCCCCACAAAAAAAAATCATGGGTATCGGCTACATACTACCTATTGGTTGCCACTTAGGAAAATTGAGTGATGTTTTAATAAGTTTAGTCACTATAAAAAATAAATAAATGCCTTGGACTCACACAAACTGCTTAGGCCTAAACTAAGCTAGAAGCTTTTATTATGGATGCTAGGGAACGGAAAAAAATACTTAAATACTATTATGACTCGAATGCAAATGTCGATGTTCGTTCATCACACAAACATTTTCCTCTAGCGGGATTCAATCTCTGGCCACTAGAACAAGGGCCCGTCAATAGGGCTGTTGGATGCCCCGAACCCACATAGTACCCACATTATCGTAAAAATCTTCTCTGCCCAGCAGCTCCTACAATACACGTGTGACTAAATAATACCGGGTAGTTCAATTAGAGCTCGTTTACGACGACGTAGGAAGGTAATCGCCTGACAAACGGGGTGAGCGATCCCATAAACTTTACGGGCTTGTAAAATATATTAACGGAGGTAGTGCCCGCACTATTACACGAGATAGTGGGATATGTAGAACTAATATGTCTATTCGTAACCTGTACGGTACGTACGTATAAATAGCGGTCCTGGACTCAGAGGCAATAGCAGAGGAATCGACCAGGGCGACCGCTAGTATGATGATGAGTGGAATATGTAATTCGAATATGTATATTATACCTTAGTACATACTTCTTAAAATGGACCAACTTAATTTATTGTTGGTTCCTAATAAAACTAACTTTCCTTACTGTTTCAATATTGGTACAATTTCAAGCGATATAAAACCAACATGAAAGTATGAACTCTCGAATTAACTGTTAAAACTCTTTTGGCAGTAATTTTCTTCACGAATCGTAAGCAATTAGTATAAAAACATATTTTATATCTACGATACTACTATAAACTGGAATGTTGAGGTACAAGTAGCAGTGTGTAAAGATTATTAGAATACAAGTTAATTAAAACCCCAAAATCGCAACTGAAAAAACTGGTTTTATCAAAATAGTTTTTCGCGGGTGTCGCTGAATAAAAGCAGTGTCATTTGTCAGCTGTCTTAAAATGTCAAGGAGTTGCCTTAAAATCCGCTTTCACTGCGTCCTGTTTCAAAACATAAATGACAAGAAGTCTTTGTTGCACATTTACACTTTTGTGGTATTCATGTAGCAATAGAAATAAATAATGAAATTATAGTCTATGACTCCACCCAGATTTGACCACAGAAAACAGGGTATGTCCTAAAGCGTATTACCGCATGGCTACCCTAATAACTTGCACGCACTGTTCCTATGCCATTCGGAAGTGTTGCAATAGGATGTCATAGCAAATAAAGTTTATAGTTTCAAGAAAACATAATTTCGTCCACATATTTGCTTTGACCTTTTTTGCGGATTTCCTGAGTTACTCATTTGTTCTTCTTGCATGTTGCAGTCTTCTCCTGAACGTAGGCTCCCCCATATGAAGTTTTGTCCGTAGTCATCTCGTTGGTTAGGCCGACTGGTGACCGCAGTTTCCTGAACATACAAGGGTACACCTCGATGGTCCAGTGGTTCCAGTACTGGCCTGTGGTCTCGAGGTCCTAGGTTCGATCCCTTTGTATATTCCTTAGAAAATATGTGTCCGTTTTTCCGAACATAGCCCGGGTTTGTGATCACCTATCCGCATTTGGCAAGCGTGGTGATTACGCCAAAACCCATCTTTACAACGAAACATATTTCAAATGATGGAAGGCTTTGCTCTGCAATGGGACATTAATAGGCTGATACTTTTTTTACAAGATAACGTTGCAGCTCCTTGATATTAGCATCCCCTTGAATGTCCCTAAATTCCCTTTTCACTACACTTGCAGGAAGAAAATGGCTTGTACTATTTATTCAAGGCCGCTACTATCAAATAATATAATACTGAGAAATCAAGGTTTTCTAGAACAATAATGATTAGATTAATTAAAAAATATAAAATAAAGAATTACTGTTCTTGGATTACTGTTTCTGGATAATCATTTATCAAATGATTGCTTTCGTATAATCTATAATATCTCTTTGGCCAAATGCCGCTACATTGAAAGCAGGAAATTAAGAATTTCGCCATTACTCATTCTTATCTTGACATACCGAAATGCACGTTTATTAATACAAACAATTCAATCATTGTCAATTTTGTTAAGCTGTTGATAATGTTAACAAGAATAATTACATTCAATTATTTATTTAAATGGTACACCGACTGTCGAACTAAAGCAGTATATCAAGTTTAACCGATCATAAGAATTTGACGACTCCCTTGGTGTAATGGCCAAGAAGCTCACTGTTTATTTATTTATTTAATTTTACTGTTAGACCAAGAGGTCGCGGGTTTGATTCCCGCACAGGACAAATATTATTTGTATGCATGAAAATGTTTGTTAGTCCTGGTCTGGCTGATATGTGTATCTATTTAAGTATATTTGTAATACCACTGTTGATTCCGATGTCTGTAACACAAGTGCTTACACGGCATCAGATTAATGTGTGTACCTTAAGCACCTATGTTACACATATTATCATAATCAATCAACAGTCGTATTACAATCATACCAAAGTAAAAACATTGAAAAACCCAGATAAAGTGTACTGAGACCGAACCAGCTACCTTTTCGTCTTGTCAACTTAACCACTACACCAAATCGATCAATCAAATAACTCGGACAGCCAGACAACCAGACGGCATCGGCACTGCAAACATAAGAATTATTAAACCAGAGAGCTTGATGGAACCGTTACACTTTTGGTACATTACACTCGAAACTCTGCCAGCCATGGTGGAAGATAAGGCAGAATTTGCATAGTCATATCTAGTCTAAGTCGATTTAGCGCATTAAATAAACTAAAACGGTTAAATGCAGAACTGGAGTGATATATCTTTACTTTTATAATAAAGCTGAATAGTTTGTTGGTTTGTTTGTTTGAAGGCTCTAATCTCAGGAACAAATGTTTCGAATTGTAGAAAATATTTTTGTGTTGGATAGTCCGTTTGACTAAGTAAGCTTTAAGCTAATGTATAACACTATGTGTGAGAAGATCGAAATCCATGCGGACAAAATCGATGCATGACGATACGGCTCGCGGGACGCGGTACGACCACTTGTTGCATCGCGCGGCATTCCTGTATAATTCATCTACAGTCTTAAGAGCGATGGTGGCGTAGTGGTGGTTCGAATCCGGGCCCAAAACGGATAAACGCTAAGAAGGTAAGAAGAAGTAGAGCCTTAACAATCAATAAATACAGGCAAAGCTCAATAGACCAAGCCGCATATTCCATAAGATAAGTAAGCATTCTCAGCCGCGTCGGCACCGCTAGCCGAGTTGCTGGCATTCGGCTAGCGGGGCGCTTACATATGCATTGATAAACTTGTATAAACCAGCTCTATTATCAACACAAGTATTTCCCCAATCTCAATAGCACAAGCCTATCCAATATCTGCTAGTCTATAGTGAGAGGCTCATATGTAAGCACTCTTTCTGCTAGTCGACTGGCAGTGAATGACGATGGGTCGCGGGTCGCGGTCCGACCACTTGTTGGATCGCGCGGCATTCCTGTATAATTCAACTACAGTCTTAACAATCAACTCTATCAACTCAAGTCAAAGCTCAATAAAGCCAGCCGCTTATCAACTCATAAGCCCAATAGCACAGGCCTGTCTACTAATAAGTAAGAATTCTCAGCCGCGTTGGCACCGCTAGCCAAGTTGCTGGCATTCGGCTAGCGGGTCGCTTTAATATGCATTGATATACTTGTATTAGCTATCTCTGATCTCAACAGAAGTGACGATACTATAGCACAAGCCTTTCCACTCATATGTAAGCATTCTATCCGCTAGTCGAGTGGCGGTGAAGAATGAATGACGGTACGTCGCGGGTCGCGGTCCGACCACCTGTTGCATCGCGGCATTCCTGGGTCCCGTTATGTCCGGTTTACACGGTACGACTTGTATGGGTGTGTCTGGTGTTTAAGATGGAAGATTCTATTGGAAGAAAAGTAAATATCACTGCTTACAAGGGATGAGTTTAGAGAAACAAGCAACGATGGCGGCCTGTAAAAGTATAATTTGTACAATTTCAAAGTTCCTAGCCTCGAAACCGATTACAATTATTGACAGGATTCAAAAATAAAATATGATTACTTCATACGTTCATTTCTATATTTTCCATAGTTTCAAAAGAAGGAACTAAGACCAGATTAGATCGAGGTGTAACGAATCTGCCAGACAAATCTTGAATTCAATTTTTTTTATATATTTAGCCCACGTAATGTAAACATCCGAATACTTTTATCAATGCACAGATATAAAATACAGCTGTTCGCTATTAAAACGCGAACATTGTACATCGTTTCATGTAAATGCAGTTTTATCAGATCGCGTCTTACTTTTATTTACTCGGCCGGCCTTATTGTGCGGAACGGGAACTGGGGCTATTCACGTCGCCGATTGCCGGACAACATAATCGATGTCGTTTTATCGATTGCTTCTCGATCATCGATTAAGTTCGTGATCGATGCTGTTGACATTGTATTTTGTGATTTTGTCAATCTGGACAGTAGACGGTCCCTTATTAGAGACTGATAGTAAGCTAGGGGTGATTCTTTAATTAACAGACAATTAAAAGAAGCAGCGCTTTTAATAAGAGGTTCCGCACTTTGAGCTCCACTGATCTTTCTTTGAGAGGTTATTCCAAGTGCACTTGTTTACTCATTACCTAATATTTATTGATACATGTATAACACACTTAGACAGTCATAAATAATGCAGTTAGCGCAAAAGTGATTGATGAGAATTCGTCAAAAACAAATTGCACAGTTAAAAATGTAATGAAAAAACATTTTCACACCTTAATAAAAGTTGCTTATTAATGTGCCTTCAGAAATTGTATTTATTTCGCTAAGATATTTTTAGGTCAGTATTTTTCAAAGGAAAAGTAAACGCTCGTTTATAATATGACGAGCCAAAGGACACCCGTAGCAATAAAAAATACTGATAATTAATATTTTAATAGGTTTGCTAGCCACCGTGGCATTAGAATCCTCATAGTTTTACAGCATGTGTGTTAAATAAAGATAAGGGTAATTTATGGCAACAATAAAGATTATAAAGTGGGTAAGATATGGTCGCAATGTCATACCATAAAGCATTCTTCCTTTCTAGTATTGGGTTACAATTTATACCTTCACTAGATTAATGTTGAAAAATATGATTAATGGTAAATTATGAGTGAGTTGTTTGTTAGAAACCTGTAGAACACCTTCTCTTTTGGGATAATTGTCTTTTAAAAACGTAACAAATAGATCAATGTGCAATACCTTCTTACAATTTAACGATTATTATACTAATCAAAGCAGTAGGTACTTAGCAAATTGCTACTTGGGATAGCGCGATAGTTGCTTCAAACTACAGTTACATGCAACAACAAGACAAGTAGCTGCTATGAGCGATCACGAACTTCGTTATCGTTTCGACTTATAATTCCATCCCTCACACGAAGTATCTGCACGAGCGGGATAGCGATAATCGAGACGATATCCAAGTTCGACTACTCAAAGCGGCAACTTGTCCACCCAGTTATAATAACTTTTTTTATAATCTTTCAATGGCGACAGGTCACAGAAACCTTGACATAAAGCTAGACTTTAGCTTTACACTAATGCGGAAAACACTTCAAAGTAGGTATCGTTTGAAATGTCAGGCGCCTGCCCTGTGGATCCTGTTATGTTAATTAACTAGTACGAGAGGCCGGATGTGTTATAAAAGTATTATAAAATAAGTATTATTGACCTTTTACTCACATTTGTAAGAAACGAGTGTGTAGTGGACATTATTAGATGTCGCTTTTGGCCTAAGAGCTATAAATAAAATATATATGTATATATAATGAGGTCGAATTAACAACACTTCTTTTTTTGAAGTCGGTTAAAAAATAGCGAACGAATTCACGCGGCTGAATTTACGTTTCGTCGTGTTTATGATATGGCACACTTTTAAGGGGGGTGAAACACTATGCCGAAATTACGTCGCGTAATTTTGTATAAAAAAAATGCATTGCCACCGAACTTCGGTCGCGTAATTTCAGCCTAGTGTGTTCCTACACTAAAATGATTAGTAATAGTCGTAGTTAATACGTAAGCAGTTAACTATGTATTACCATGCAAATTATCAATTTACTGTGTCAATGTTTACGATGCAAAAATTTAAAGTCATGACTGCTCAAAATAAAAATTTGACGTGAAAACAATTTGTTGTAATATTTGTATGTTTTCGATGATAGTATGGTAAATATTCCACATGCAATGTGCATTCATATTTTTATTCATAGGAAGCGTATATTGTATGTTTTAAAGTGACATATAAAATAGAAGGTAATTAACAAGGAAAATAGAAAAATCCATATAAAATAGTAGGTAACACGGAAAATAGAAACATCGCTTTGAAAATAAACTTAGGACTTAGAGGCAACCTAGAAAAGCTAAAGATAAGAAAAATAGATTGTTTTTTCTTTAAAATTACATTTCTCATAATTTAATATTCAACCTCAATAATACTGGTTATCAAACAACAGTGGATCCTAATCGGGATTGACTCACCTAATTGCACTTTTATAAAATAAAAAAATACAGAAACTGCGTCGGAAATTCCTGTGACTAAGGTAATCATTCTTCAAGGAATCCCGTAGTTTGAGCCTGGAGAGATCCAGGAAAACAATAATTAGTAAACTAGGTAGAAAATATTTTACCTGGTAAGAAGAATGACGAAGAATTCTTTTTTGCAGGCTGTAAGCTTTGTCTTTTTAACAAATACTGATTAAATAATAACTGTAAAAAAGATTTACACAATTTTACATGTTTGTATGATGCAAGTTAACTGCCAACGTCAAAAAAGCCAAAAAGGTGTCAAACACTATTTCCCTATCACAATCATGAATCACCTTTTCCTTGAAGAAATCAAGCAAATCCGGGCCAACTGTACACCGTTAATGATTGGAAAAGCTACTCTGTCGCCAACTGTTAAGGTGCGAATTTGTTTGACAGTCGCCTGCGGCCTGGCAACAAGATCAAAACGAATGTAACAAAACGCTTTTTTAATTTAATAGAGAACAGAGTCGTTGAACTGCACATATCGGGCCGATCGCGAGTGGCCAAAGTTTTTGCCGCCGATACCGCTATGCCATTACATCCATACTGAGTAATTCATCAGTCGAACAGATAAGGTCATTGTAGCGACGCCCGAGGGCAAACATGTTTATTTTTGCAGCACTTTTCTCTTGAAGTGTGTCGCGTTTTGATTTAACTACGCAGATATCAAAGTAAACAAATTATTGCAGTAATTTGATGTGCATACCTATCAGAATGCATATCATCTGACGGGAAGTGCCTTCTACCCCAAATAAAGGTTATATTTTTTTAACTCCAAATTTTAATTCCTAGGTTTAAAAAATTGACGTTTGATCCCCTAAAACATTATTGTGTGATTTATAAATTATGACATTGTAACTTTTATTGAGATTCAATTTAAAATATTAAATGTTTAATGTGTCTCTTTGGATTAGTTTTAATGATAATTATTAATGTTTATTTTAATTAGAGATGTGCCGACTAGCCCTCTTTGCAGCCGATCAATCGGGTAGTCGGCTAGTCAGCCTAAGTAATCTCTAATTTTAATTATCATATCGATGAGAAACTGTAAAGTTTTACTACAGAAACCTAAACATATATGTACTTTATTATTTTCTCAAAGCTGGCAACCCTACGGTACCGGCGCGTACGCAACTAGGCTGAAAGGGCACGGTCGGACGCGTCTCCAACGCTTGTTACACACAATCAGTGGACACAATTTAATAAACAAGCCGAAATGCCGGCTTGTTTCACAACTTAATAGTGTCAAACCCTGGTTTTTTAGGGTTCCGTAGCCAAAATGGCAAAAAAACGGAACCCTTATAGATTCGTCATGTCTGTCTGTCTGTCTGTCTGTCTGTCTGTCTGTCTGTCTGTCCGCCAGTCTGTCACAGCCACTTTTTTCCGAAACTATAAGTACTATACTGTTGAAACTTAGTGAGTGGATGTATTCTGTGAACCGCAACAAGGTTTTCACACGAAAATAGAAAAAAAAATAAAAGAGTGGGGGGTCCCCATAGTCAGAACTGAAACTCGAAATATTTTTTTTCATTGAACATATATGTGTGGGGTATCTATGAATAGGTTTAAAAATTATATTAAGGTTCCTAATATCACTTTTTTCTAAAGTGAATACTTTGCGTGACAGACCCTTCCAAAGTGGAAAAAAGTGCGTCCCCGCCCCTCTAACTTCTAAAATAAGGGGATGATAAATCTGAAATAATTATATAATGTACATGACCATAAAAACTACCAACGAAAATTGGTTCGAACGAAATCTATTCAGTAGTTTTTTTAATACGTCAAAAATATAATTTGTACGGAACCCTCAGTGCGGGAGTCCGACTCGCACTTGGCCAATTTTTTCTTATACCTATTACTCTCTACGGGATTTACCCGGTTAATGTACGTAAGATTATTTGACTATCTCGATGGCACATTTAGTATGGGCCTGTGAGGCCCTTCTCTTGGGGTTAACAAGGAACACTGGCGAAGATTTTAGATAAATGAAATGTTCATAAAAACAATGTTCCTTTTCAGATTTACCGCTTTTGTTAAATCTGGAAAATTCCTAGGCCGTTTTGCGTCCATCTGTTTTAAACATGATTCCGATCACTAGATACTTTTGTGTGATCGGAATCATCCTCCACCCTCTTTAGTAGAGCGACCTCTTTTTTAGTAAAGATAACTCTTTAGTAAAGAGGTCTGAACACGGATTCAAAAAAGTTTTGACTGTCTCGGTGGCGGCATGGAGTAACTCGAGAACACTCTCAGGTGAGGTAACGGTGTTGGTACCGGTTGTTGAGCCGAAATGCGGCGCACCATGCCTTCTCACGATAGTGCCAAGCTGTCTGTATCGTTTGAGAATGGCGTAGGCCGTGTCAATAAACGTCTGTGGTCCAAGGTTCCGGAGTTCCTTGCACCACTTAAAGTAACGAATTGGCTCAGTGCTCATGCTCTAACCGGTCATTCTAATCCCTTGTGATACCGAGAGTTTTAAAGAAAGACTGGGTTTAAAGGATCAGTAGAAAGATATTTTGGACCGATCAAATTTGGAATTCTTGGGGATCCAGTACCTTGTCTCTGATCATGATAATGAACAATAAGAGAGCTAGGAATAATCCTGTATTACTGAAGTCAAATAACTCTTTCTTGATACGTGCAGACTATGATAGAATATACCATATTCGACTGAAGTATTCAGAAATATAACCATAGATGTAATTTTAATCCATCTAGAAATCGAACTAAGAATTCTAGCCTAGCAATCAGGCGTTCACACAACGTAAAAAATAAAAAAACGGTATTATCAAACATTACGGCGACCTTCGGTCCCAAGCTTTCCATTTCATACCGGAAAACCACCATTAGTGTGTTTCCAGGCATTGCTTCGGCATTCGGCATTGTTCTATTGAACGCCGATTGGCGGCGAATTATCCATCATGATCAATGAAAAGGTTAGCCAACGGTTTCCCTCTTTGTACTTTATTCCTAAAGGAAAAGTGATTTTCAGTTATTTTAGTTAATTTACTTGTAAATACTGACAGACTTATTTGGCACGTGTTATGTTGTAAAAAACATGCGATATTCTACTTCACAGGACAGGCTTAAAATAGTGTGGGGTTTATAAATTTAATTTACAAGGTATATACTACAGGCAGGGCATGGACTGACTAAGGTGATCGAATACTTTTTATCCCGATTAAATGCTCCCATGGGATGAAAAGGGAATCATGACAACCCGGGAAAAGATGCGAGTAAAACTAGTAAAAAATTAAATCAAATAGCTGTAGGCAAAACTGATGCAGACTAAACCAGTGACCAAATTACGTTTTTGTTTATATTCGTAACTACATTTATGACGTGTTCTGATTTCTAGTTGAGATAAAACATAAGAGGAAACAGAATAGGATATCACGATGCTGCAGTATAACAGTAGATACTAAGTTTAAGTGCAACAGTCACGATCAACACAAACCAATAATAAATCAGTTACCGCAACTTCTTGCTAATACCGCGAACTAAAGGAAAATGATAACTATATTCATTGGAATCCTTTGCGTTTTATTATCTGCTTCCCGATAATTGTACTGTCTCTGAAGAAACAACTTTATTTTTCTTTTAAAATAATATTTAAAAACTGAAACTGTTAGTACTCTGTTTTTTTTGTCAGTACCACAGAGATAAATACATAGAGCCATGTGTGCCTTTATGTACAGTTATGAGCACCAACATGTATACACATCGACTCTTATGTCAAAGCTGACATATTTGAATGTGTTTGTATACATGTTGGTGCTCATGTCATGACTGTACTTTTAAGCGTTGCACAAACCCTGGGTTCCGAAGCAAGGGCTGGCCTGGCAACCAGAAGAGGCGCAAGGATGATGAAGTACCTTGCAAACCATTTAACATGTAATGCAATCATGCCTTACCGAAATCGACACGGAGACTTCACAATTGAACATTCAAAAATGCAATGTTGTCATGCAAGTGCAATCAGACGGCTGTCGGGCTGTTGCAGTTGCTGCACTGTCAAAGTGAACGTTGGACTGACGTGGAAGAATGCTGCAACACTAATGAAGTATGGTGCATTCCGGCAGACTGGTCTACCGGTTGACTGCGGGCCGTTGCGCGATTTTGACCTCTATCTGGGCAGGGTTACCACTACTCCATAAATAAATAAATAAATAAATATTTCACAACATCACATACATTGATCTGACCCCGTGTTAAGTAGCTTATGCACTTGTGTTACAGACATCAGCATCATCAGTGGTATTACAAATATACTTAAATGTATACATATAACACCCAGACCAGGACAAGAAGACATGTTCATGTACACAAATGTTTGTCCTGTGCGGGGATCGAACCCGCGACCTCTTGCGTAATAGGCAACATCTTGACCATTACACCAAGCGGGTCGTCAAAGTAATATATATCCGGTCCATAGGGTAATATATTTATAAAATAGGTAAAGAAATAGAATTAATTGATACAAGCCTATCTATTTCTGCTGAGAAAGAGGTTTTCGTTATACTGAAACTATTACTACTACTACAATGGTAAGAAGCACAGAGATTTGTGGAATTACGTATGGTAAGATTTTTCGTCGCGGTATACACCTTAGAAAACATTAGAAAAAACTAAATTAAAACGTTCCTCCTTTGACTTCAGCTCGCTATCAAAGAAGTAGGTAAATCAGTCCGCAGGAATGTATACGAGGTATGTCAAAAGGTAGCACGAATACTGAATTTGTAAGGAATTACGCTGATCAACTTTCTCAAATGACCTGTCTAGCCCAGAACTTGAAGTCAGGCCTTCTTCCACTACTCTTAAAGAGCCAGCTAGCCATGCGACACGGAGGCAGTCAAAAATTGCATCCAAAGTTTTGACTATCAACAGCCAACCCTGAAATTGCGCAACACAACCGTCGATACGACCGGCCCGTCTCACTCGGCCCAGATCTTAACCCAACCGATCGCGACACCGTTTATCATGCCTTCAACTGAATTATGTCATGTCGGTCACTCCCCACCACCAACCTTCGGACCAACTTTCAACCCCATCACAAGTGCATAAAGCTCTTATTCGCAAACCAGGACTTTCAGTACTCGATACTCAATGACGTAGGCCGAAGGACTTAACTTGCAGATATTTTCATGATAAGGTCTTTGACGTCACGCAGGGGAATAGATAAAATTAAATATTGAATGAAATGACCTACTGTAGTGAGTGTTTTTCTCTGGTATCTCAGATATAATAGGCAAGCTGTTTTTAATAAGGTGCATGTAATTTTTATAGAACTTAAATACATTTTCGGAAATTCAAGCCATCTTTGCCTTTTATTGTAGTATTCTTAATGTTACTTCTATTTTCGTAAAATATTATCTGACATGTGAAATTAACATTGTTGCTTTAATTGCTCGCGATGTTGAGAAAAAAGAAAGAAAAACAGATAAATATTAAATAACAGTTTAACAATTAAAATATCTAATGAACAAATTAATTGAAATATACACATTTTAAAGTCAAAATATTTCGTAATATATAAAACGATTAGTGACTTATTACTAAAACAACTTGGTCTAAATAAACCACTATTACCGAGCCGGCAAGTGGGCCACGACTGCAGTAATAATTAACCAGTGTAATTACTTTTCCATTCTGCGGTGGAATCGGGTCAGGGAACAGAATTATTATTGAGGTACCAAAACATTTTAAAATATTGTAAAGGCTTCGTTATAATAAATGGCTACTGGTATAATCGCCACGATTGCTAAATGCATGGAAGTAGCCAGGCTTGCGCTCAGGGTGGGGCAGAAGTCAACCTATTTTCGCCATCTCCCGGTAAATATTATTAAATAAAAAAAAATTGATTAGGTACCTGACTGATCAGAACCAAGATGGGGCAACTGCCCCAGTGTGGCTACGCCCATGGCTAAATGCGAATGGAAATTAAAGATTAGAAAGGTAAGACGTAAATTTTTGTTTTCGATACTATTACATGACGCCAAGACCAGGGGTTAGGTTCGTCTTAACCCACTATATTCTATTTTAGCCTATTTCGTATGGAAATGCATAACTCATAATATTATCAATCTTAGCAAGTGTCCCAATAAGCGCAGTGTAGGACGCCCTCAGGCCAGGTGAAGTGACGATCTGCGCAAGATGGCTGGCAGGAGCTGGATGCGAGTCGCCGAGGATCGGGCTGAGTGGAGAGCCCTAGGAGAGGCCTATGTCCAGCAGTGGACTGCGATAGGCTGTTGATGATGAAAAAGCTTAGTAATGTATAGGTACCGACAGTGAACAAACACTTTATAAAGGTTTCATGTTTGATCAACTGAACATTTACAATTATTTAGTCGATTTAAATATGTAAACTGACAGAAAAAAATCTGAAGGTTATATATTTCACTTCTCATTCGCCCTGTCAACGTACACTCATTCGATCTTAATAATTTCCAAAATAATTAAACTTGAACTCATTAAAACCACCAATTACAATAATTGATTAACTATCTTAATTTTAACATTCCGTCATAGTTGTTTTGAACAGAATAGTGTTACATTAATTATTACTAATTTATATTATACATATATTATGTCGCAAGCATTTTGAAAAACGATAAAAATATTAAAATCTACATTTTATCAATTAATACGACCCGAAGGTTGTAGTGGATTAGAGTTATTATTCCTCGTAAGCCTTATTTAATACCTACCCGGTTAACATTAATTTTACCTTCGATATTGTATTAGCAGCTGTATGCAAGCGGGCGGGATCTAACAATGTGCCTGCGAAATATGTAGTCATGAGCACCAACCAACATGTACATATGTAACATTGTCATACACACCGACTCTTATGTCAAAGCAGTGAAGTTCATATTTGAATGTGTTTTTATACATACTGGTGCTGATGCTGTACTCGTAGGTATATTTGTCTAGCGGTCCGTCCCGGTTTCGCACGGGATGACAAAATTTGACTTAATATTATATGTATATTTCTTAGTGTTAATGTAGCATTTGAAAAAATAATGAAAAAGAAATTATTGAAACAAGTCCACTATTTTTGAGAATATTCGTTACATACAAAAATACAAATCTATCCTCCTTATAATCAATACATAGTATTAAAACAAAGTCGCTTTCGCTGTATGTCCGTATGTATGCTTAGATCTTTAAAACTACGCAACGGATTTTGACGCGGTTTTTTTATAATAGATAGAGTGATTCTTAAGGAAGGTTTGTATGTATAATACATGTAAGTAAGTACCACGGGCGAAGCCGGGGCGGGCAGCTAGTATTAGTATATGCGTATAACGTCAGTCGTGCTGGTGAAAACATTCTAACAATTGATTACCTACGAACGTCGCGTGCGCAGCTCTCAAGTCTAGCACGTTTGACCGAAGTGCATTCCGAATGGTTTTCATGCGTTTATATGACGATTGCTTTTTTATACAGCTTCAAACACGTAGCTAAGCCTAGTGGTAGCCAACAGTTAATATCGCAGTACATGACAATAGTAGAATCTCAATAATCTCAATATACGTCTTAATTTAGCAAATACATACAAGTTTAGCTTAGTTTAACCCACAACCACAAAACTTAAATGACAATGAACTTGCAAACAAAGAACAAACACACACATTAAAATCACCTAATGTCATTACTGGAACACGAACCAGTGACCCTCAACTATGGAGGCGAGGGTGAATATCTAGGTAAAAAATTGGACGGGGCAAACCCACCCACCCAACAAACTAAACCTCATTTCTAAACCTAACATTAGTTCCTAGCTAAAAATAAGAAAAACTAGGGTGACATCTTTTTTACCGTCATGTCCGACCCAGAGAAACGAGATAAAGGTCCCTGTCGAGACAGATTAGGGACAACGTGCGCCAGGGTGCCTCCCCGGCATGTATTAACTAGGACAATCAGTGTCCTATTTATAGAAGGTGGGAAATATCCCACGCATTTCTAGTTTTAAGATTATACCGGTGTAGGCGTTTTTGAATCATTCGCTTCTTTGCAATTTGAATTATAGCACTTTATTCGGATTTGAATAATTTGTTTAACTTATAAATTAAGTTCAAATCATCAGAATTTAGACCACTCTTCAAATGAAAAAGAAAATGTTAATTTGAATATTATTTGTATCCAAGACTAAAACGATATTTTTATTTTGTTTGATAGTAATTAGGCTTGAAGTTCTGATTGTGTTACAACGGCTGTGGTCTCTTGCAACCGTAGACAGTCTGTTAGTTTAAACAAACATTGGTTTTGTTTTGTTTCGGACAGAGTTCATGTGTTAGTTACAATAATCTTTTTTTTTTTTTTTTTTTTTATAGTAGCTCGGTACATTGGCTCCTCCCTGCCTGATGGTAAGCAAAAGAGGAGCCCTAACTGCTATGACAACGGATGCGGTACCAAAAAGGTATCCCATCAGTTGGCATCGCCATACCGGCCCGCAAGATATTTCTTCACGCTTCTCTTGAAGGAATCCATGTTATAGGAAGAAGGAAAAACGCATGCTGGCAACGCATTCCATTGCTTAATAGTTCGGCAGAGAAATGAATTGCCGAACTTCTGGGTTCGCGATGGAATAGTGACCACGGTAAAAGGATGGCAACGTTGACCAGCACGCGTAGTTCTTTGACGGAATGGGGAAGGAGGGATAAGGGAAAATAGTTCTTCAGAACACTCACCATGGTAAATACGGTAGAAGACACTCAGGGAACCTATGTCCCTTCGCAACTGAAGAGGTTCTAGGTGCCTGGTGACCTCTTCGTCCCCAATTATACGTACAGCCCGTCGCTGCAATCTGTCGAGCGCGTCCATGTAGTGCATGGCAGATCCATCCCAGAGGTGCGAACAGTATTCCAAGCAAGACCGAACTTGCGTCTTATAAAGAAGAACAAGCTGGTCCGGCGTGAAAAACCGCCGCACCCTGTTCAAGATCCCCAGCTTTTTTGACGCCGTCAAAAGCAAGCTTTCAACGTATTGGCCCTGATTAAGATTGCAACATAGATCCATGCCAAGCATGCTTAGGCTACTACGCAAACTGAGGGGAGTGTCCTGAAGAACAGGAATGGGAAGGAATGGTGATTTTTTTGCTGTGAACGCGCAAACCTGGGTTTTCTTGGCATTAAACTCAACCAAGTTGTTGGAACCCCATTTACTAATGAGGTCCAAAACCTGGTTCAGTTCAACGACAAGATTCTCTCGTTTCTCAACGGTTGCTGCCCTACCAGCATTAGGCCTACCGAGATATCGCCCATGCACCGTACTGTCGTCAGCATAGCAATGAATGTTGCCAAGCGACAGCAAATCATTGATATTACAAGCTATGTTAGTACACAAAATGATTAACAGGCATTTAACTGTCTTTGTCCAGCTCTGTCTACGTCCGACAGTCTTCAAGAGGCGGATTTTGCTCCCGCGTGCAAGCATCATCAGGGAAGTAATGCGCTTTCTGATCATAGAAAGAGGCTAGGCTTCATAATCTGGGATGTTAGAGTGTCGACAATCAACTGGGGTGATCATCTTTGTGTATTTAAATGGAAAACTGTATATTAGAAACCTTTTACCGATTACATCGCCGCTGCAACCAAGGCGCACCTCTGGGTACGCAGGGCCTTGTACTTTCCTTGGGTGTAATTTGTCCTAACTCAAAAGATCAATACCGTATTAAAACACCACAACACCACAGCAGTTTTTAAAATCTATGTAGACATTGAGCTTGTTTGCTAACACTTGACCCGCACTAGCAAGGACGAAGGCGCATCAAATCAATTAACTAATCTGTCCTGCGAAGTGGCCGTAAGTGGTCGCCGTAGCCGCCCCATTTACCTTGTTCTGCAGTCGCGTGGGCTGAGGGATGCGCGTGGGATGGCACAGTGTAGGAATGATGCTGCTACGAATTGTCTATTTTTTTACTAAGAAGTATAAATTAAATATGTTACGTTGTTCTAAATAACGTAACCTAATAAATAACTAAACTTTTAAAAGGATATTATCGCGGCAATCATATCCTTTTAAAAGTTGTTTTATATAATGAGTAACAGTCGCGTAAACCTAAGAAAACATAACGTTACCTAATAAATACTTTAAAAAGGTAGAAAAAAGTCTTTACATAATATTAACTAGGCCATATTTCAGATTAAAATGTCAATCTTCTCAATATTTTGCAGGCGTTAAAATGCTGTAAGAGAAACTTTTGATTTGTTTGCTGTACAAATTATTTAATTGATTGATTTAGCTATTCGGGGTTCCTAATTTATCTTTGACGAGTACATTCTGCTTATGGAAGATTGATCATTGCACTACATACGGCCCGCAGCGGCATTCAAACGCGTCTCAATGGCTATGGGCGTTCTAAATAGTTGTTGTTTCACTGCGATATTTTGCACTGGTTCTGGATCTATGCACGTGTCTCGCGTAAAGCGTAAATCGAACCGAAGTCCTTTTGAGGTTGTTATGCCCGATTGGCTTAAGCTTTACGAAGAAGGCAATGGCAAACGATTCCGTTAAAAACTTGCCAAGAAAGTTGTTGGGTGTTTCATTTCATACAATGATCACGACCCTCAGTAATGAGGAATACGCCTAAGGATGAGGGGGAGGGCTTATGCACTGTTTCATGGTTAAAGAATATCAGTAGGAAGAAACTAATCACCATGGTATTTTATAGATTTTTATAAATGAATCAGTTAACTAAATGTATCTGTTTGAAATTTAAAATTATGAAATTGTTTAAAAAAAATGTAACTCAAACTTCACAAAGTTGACAGGAGGATAAGTGATTAAGAAAACGGCTTTAGAAACATAATTCGTATTTTGGACGCCCATTTCCCCGTTGCAGAAGCGTGTACATACGTACATACACACAATTCAGTTATGATTCACTAGCCGTTATAAACCCGATATATCCTTGATAACTAACAAAAAACAAACATAATTCTCAACTAAAACAAATTCGATCGGAGGATAAACATTTCAATAACAGGCTTAGAAACATCGTCCGTATATGGACGGCCGTTTCCCCCCCAGAAGCGTGTACACATAATTCAGTTATGTTATGATTCACTAGCTGTTTTAAACCCAATATATCTATCTGCCTAAAACATTAAATTACTAGCGGCCGCCCGCGGCTCTGTGCGTGGATTTCGGTTTCTGCAAACATTGTGTACAGCTTAAAGCCTTCCTGGACAAATGGACTTTCCAACACAGAAATATTTTTTTATGCGAACCAATAGCTCCTGACATTATCGCGTTCAAACCAACTCTCCAGCTTTATTATAGAAGTAGAGATAGTATAGGTAGATGAATCTGTAACTACTGTAACAAAAAACAAACGTAATTCTCAATTTGAACAAAGTCGATCGGAGGATAAACATGTCAATAACAGGCTTAGAAACATCGTCCGTATATGGACGGCCGTTTCCACCCAGCGTGTACACATAATTCAGTTATGTTATGATTCACTAGCTGTTATAACATGCGCGGGCGCAGCGGAGCGGGACCGCTGCGAAACTCGCTGGTTTGATTTCTATCAACGAAAAAATGTATTTGAAACAACTGAAATTGCTGAGGTGATAAACGTGTAGAAAGAAGCGCTTTTTCATGGAGTTTCCTATATGTTTATATTTTGTGTTTCATTTAGTAAAAAACGGATTATCAGTCACGAAATCATGGAAAATGTAAGTAACATTCTGTGTTCTGTCTTAACAACATAAATGGGTAATACTATTTTCCATCATGATGGGGAAGATTGTCGGAAAGCGCAGAGTAGGAGGACGCAAAATGTCATGGCTTAAAAACATCCGCCAGTGGACCGGCATTAAAACAGTTGAACAGTTGTTCAGACTTGCCATGGACAAGGCTAGATTTAAGGAGCTGACGGCCAACCTTCAGTGATGAAGCGGCACCTAAAGAAGAAGAAGACTCATAAAAACAATTGGTAGGTAATATTGATTACTTCTAAACTACATCTTTACTTACAGTAGCCAATATCAAATGTGCACGATTGCAGTGATTCGATGTAGTGATAATTATCTGAATCAACTGTAAATTCCAGAAGTTTTTTTGGTCGAGTCCGATCGACATTTGGTCGCGGACGCCGGATGCCGCGCTATTGTCACTCATTGCCCATTTCCGCAGATGCCCAGCGGTATGGATTTATAACCGATAGATGTGTCTTCAAATACTTATAAAAGAGAAATCAAACTAATATTACTAACACAAATGAAACATGTCTTATAATACCGGCGCCTTTTGGAAGAGTAGGAACACCCTAGGCTGAAATGACGCGACCGAAGCTCGGCGGCAAAATTACGCGACGTATTTTCGGCTTGGTGTGTCATCCTCTATTGAAACAGTCAATTAACCACAAATGTTTTCGTTATTTCCTCTAGAACAACAACGGGGCTTAAGATTGTATAACTATAAGACTTTTTCGGGAGTTCGGCCATGATCATATCGATACCTTAAATCTCAAATGGCGTAACCACCAAAACACAACTTTTCAGGAGAGCAAAAAAACAAAAAAAAAAATTTGTTTAAATCATAACTTTATATATTTCAATACTATAAAAATGTTTTATACATCAAATTTCTTAGAATTTTGAGATGAAGGCTTCAGTTAGAACTATTTGCACCTAAATCTTATATTTTAAAAAATAGAAGTCGGTTACGACTACTGAAAATATGACAAAAAGGCGTTTACACCCTATAAAAAACACGATTTTTTTGAGATTAAGGTCGTATCTCCCATTAAATTCATAAAAAAATACAAAATAAGGGGTATTTTCTACTTCTTTTATTGAATTAGGTACATTAAACGGGTAAGAGGAGTTTAGGAAACAAAATAAAATCTAAAAAAAGCCAAGGCCGAGATAATAAGAAGGCCTAATTCGATTAAGCAGTGTAGTTGTAGAAAAGCAACTCTACTTATATTAATATAATATTTACGTAATAATCAACTTTAAAATTCAATTAAAGTCCTAATGGAGTTAGAAAAGAATACAAAAATTGTATTAATTTAAGAATCAATGAATCAAGTAGCTACGCCACGACCATTGCGATGGGCTCTTACCTCCCATCGCAATGGCCGACATACTTTTAATCAGCAAGAAAGACACCACGACCTTATAATGTCATTCTATCAGCTCACTCTGATTTCCTAAATTATTATTAAAATTGTGCACAGACGGCATTATCCCAAAAACATATCATGAAGAATATCACCCGCGATTACCAACAGCAGAGGATGTGCCAGATGTATTACCAGGCACTGATATAGAGGACGGAGTTACAGACACAGAAAAATACTGTTTTTTATGTTTGATTGTTTTTGATAGTTTCAATTTAATTTTTTTGACTGATTATTTTAAATTAAGGCTTTCTAAAATCTCTTACTTTTTGAACGTAGCTACTTGATTCATTGATTCCTAAATTAATACAATTTTTGTAATCTTTTCTAACTCCATTAGGACTTTTATTGAATTTTAAAGTTGATTATTACGTAAATATTATATTAATATAAGTGGAAATCATTGTCGCTAAGAATAAGGGTCGTTTTTCTACCACTACACTGCTTAATCGAATAAGGCCTTCTTATTCTCTCGGCCTTGGCTTTTTTTAGATTTTATTTTGTTTCCTAAAATCCTCTTACTCGTTTAATGTACCAAATTCAATAAAAGATGAAGAAAATACCCCTTATTTTGTATTTTTTTTATGAATTTATGGGAGATACGACCTTAATCTAAAAAAAATCGTGTTTTTAATAGGGTGTAAACGCCTTTCAATTATAAAAATTGTGTGTGGTGTAAACGCCGAAACCGAAAAATGATGTCCCTTACCCCCGTGTGTTTTTACTTTTTTTTTCACTTTACAATAATTTCTAAGGGCGTAACCACCAAATAAAATTGGCTATGTGTGATACGCCATATTAATGTATTAAAATATCCCGTTACGCCCTGACGTTGTTCATGCATTAAATTTATAGCTGCTTACGACCTCTTTACCTTATAAAAAGTGTTCAAATCTATAAAAAACATCGGGTCGTAATGACCATTTTTTTGCGAATTTCAGGATTTTAAATATACAGATCGATAGAGAAAAAAAAACTGAATAAAACTGCATTCAAAAGTCATTTTGACCAATTTGGCGCTTACGCCATTTGAGATTTAAGGTATCGATATTGTGTTTTATCGTTCACATAAAACGATCACGAACCCGCCTGACCAGGGTGGTGACTGTGGGCATTACTCCCCATCTGGTGAAGGCCTATGACTGCTACAAGCTGATCACAATGATTTAAATGTCATTGGTCTACAGGCATTGGTCTGCTATTGACCAGAATAGATAGATAAGTTACTATGTAAGCGGAATGTTTATCAATTCGTGCCAATTAACTAATTTGATTCAAACAAATCTCCAGCATTAGTCATCTAATAGATATTACCTAAACAGATATAAACTAATCTAAAACGTGGAACGAAAGATAAGCCTAGATAGTAGTGTCCATAAACTATATCATGTGCCATACAATGTATTAACAATAACATCTTGTTTTGAAGACGATACAATTAAATAATATGTGTTATTGTTTTTGAAAGCGGCTGTTCTAGTCAACAAGCTCTCTTCGCGGCAAGACTGTTTCTAGATAATAACCATTCATACTAGTATTATGTCACCTATTATTGTCGACCTAGGAAGTATCTCAAGAAAATTGTTACTGTCAGTCTGCACGTCATATCTTTCATATGTAAAAGTTTATTTTAATTCGTCACGCACTATCGGTCTATGAATATGTTTTTTAATACCTATCTTTCTTTTTCATATACACTTATAATTTACTAAGAGGCTGTCAAACCCCTACTTAAGCGGGAGTAAAAAATAAAATAAGTCGGTAGGTAAGTAGGTAGAAATTGATCAATTTATTTTTGTCGAACTTGGGCGTGGGTTTAATTCATGAATCGAAAAACCGTTCTATAGCTAATGAGCTAGTACCTAGTATTAAGTAATGACTTTACGTCCCACTTCACATTGAACTCCTGCGGTTTCCATCGTAGCCGAGCAGGGAGAGACTGGCACCCGCCTTGTGAGGCGATTAAGAATAAGAATAAGAATCATTTATTGTCTAAAACTGTGTACAATGGTTGGTATAAAATACAAAAGGGTACATGTTCCAACAGTTTACCCATTTCGGGCATACAATATTATAATAGAAATACATTAAATTTATTTACACATAAGTCACACTAATTATTATAGGTAACTTGTAGCGTATTGATTGATACGCTACAAGTTACCAGCCTTAAAAACTCCATACTCTCCAACTTAGCTCTAGCTAGACCTTATTAACCAGCACAAACAAAGCATAGTAGTATGAAGTGCTAATTTACTGCAATCTAGTTCTAAGTAGGAAGTCCTAAGCTATTAAACTATCGATTTTAAAGTCACCTTGAAGCGACATTGGGGCAGAAGCGGTAAGTTTATGGAATGTTTTATGGCGACGTATCGAAGCGATCACACGCCACGACGATAACGTACACGTGGCCGCTAATTCTGCGATATGCACGCCCGCAGCCACGCTGCAAGACGTTATGTAACTTGTAGGTTGTGGAGAGTACAGGGCTGGATTAGCGGCCTGTTGCATTACAATGTTGAACGACGAACTAACCCACTACATACACCCTATTTCATTTTACCTACGTGCAAAGTAGCCTCTGTAACACTGGACACCCGTCGCTCCCTACTTAGGTGCAAATAAAGTCGCAGAAGTTAGTGAATAGCAATGTGATTATCGCCTCCAACTCAAACTTTGACGACTGCAGACCCTAGTTATCCAGTTCACTTGATTATATGTAATCAAAGTACACTATAGGGCATTAGTAGTCCCCAAAAATTACTATTGTCCGTCATTGTATTGTTGACTAGCGTGACGGACATATCAGGGATTGGAACAGACCAGTGATACCATTGTCAGTCTGATGTGAACTCGCGATGGAGCCAAAACATTGAGAGAGAATTCCGTCCTACATTACTATCAGAGCAATTTATAAGAGCAGCAGCCCTATATGAACAAGATTTGCGATTCGTCACGAATGCAGCCTGCCATGACGCTGAGCGAAACTCAGTTATCGTCGTTGTTATAATAAAGTATATTATGTGGAACTGTACTGTGTGAAAAGTTCGTGTGAAAGATTCAAGTGATACATTTCATTAGTACCGTGTGTTGTTTCGATATAAATTCAGTTTGAGAAGTATAATATGAGTATTTATTCGAATTTCGGCTTGAGGTGACCTCTAACTTTGTGTGAATTCTGCATCGCGCAATCAAAGTTATTTATTATCGCTCGCTGTCAATTAATGCACAAAAATATTTTTCCCACTGTGCCCAGGGCCCCACGATTGATTGAGACCCCCGACCAGGGTCTGAGGGCCTCACAATTACAAAACCAGAGGTTTAAAGGGCCATTAGCCCAGGGGCTTTAATAGGCGAAAGACGGCCTAGATGCACATAAAAAAGTTAAATGGTCCATAGTTCGCTAGCACACCGTTATGGTAGTTGATCTAGCTCTAATGAAGTTCTTCCTCTTTTTGTGCATATGAGATCTCTTTCTGGACTTAACTTGGCCTGAATTATGAAGGCATGGTTCACTCCACGTATGAGGTCATTGGAATGAGCTCACTAAACAATCTGAAGATGAGAACGCAGGATTGCAAGTCAGCAGAAAGAAACGTAGTAAATAAAGCAAACACGAGATTTGACTAACAAGGAGACCATAATATAACAATGTTGATGTGAAGATTATTCAGTTAGACATTCGGTGCAGTGTTCTACGGTTAAATGAAAATAAACAAACAAAACCTTTATTCGTATACGAGTAAGCTTTAGAGATGCACTTGTTGATCGTCAATTATCAAGGTCATAGAATTATTTTTATAGCCGATTTAGTAAAGAAGTAATCTCTCGAGAGGAAGTGTAAACGAACTTTAAGTTGCTATTATAAAACGCCAGTTTCTTTTGTAAATAATACAATAGTACTTACTTCATGTTGCATGTAAACATAGTTCCGAATTTCTCAGTTATCACTGTATTTTACTAAGTAAGATAATAAGCGGTCTATAAAATAAAACTACTAGTGAACGCGGTTTCAATAAAGCTACACATTTACAGGGAAACCCATCAGGGCGATCTATTAATAAGATTTTCAATAATCGAACAAAAAATTATAAAAATTGTTGTCTCCTTGCTTGCAGCATCAGACATCCAGAAATAAATGCCCAGAGTACTTAAATTATTCAGTGCCAAAAAGTAATAAGTAAGTGAATAAATTATTCTCGCATTTTAAAAATAACCTGTGGCTCAGTAACCTTCAGCAGTGATTAAGACTTCTGAGAAAGTTGTGGGATTTCTGAACCAACTCGACGTATACTTGGACAATTTTTTCTTCCAGGAATATTCATAAGATTTGGTAATTACTCCCGGAGTTTTCAAGGTAAATTGAATTTTTATGGAATTCATTGACGTCATTAGGAAGACCCGAGGGCCTACCTATCTTATGCATTGAGTTGAATGAATGAAAAATGATATCAAAAAAAATAATAAAAACATTGAAACATGCTACTTTTTTGCATAATGTATCTTATCTTTGGTTCTACTCACCTCAATATACAATATCAGTACATATGCACTTGTGCAGTTTTTAAATTTAAAGGTATCTACACACATTGTTATACCTACATGTCTATTTTTAAGAATATAATTGAACTCCAACGTATTTGAAACGAGTTTTGATACAGGAAAACATTATATTTTCCTTAGTGTAGGTATCATAAAGGGATATCCACTTTGCTAAATATATGTTTCTACATATATCATTTTGAGGTGTAATGTACTTTGGCGACATGTCTGTGTAAGTACTTATTACCGCATTAAATCTTATTATTTACTACTAGCTGCCACCCCGCGACTCCGTCTGCGTGCATTTCGATTTCCTCACACAAAGTGTGATTACCATAGGTTAAAACCTTCCTGGACAAATGAACTACCTCAAACCTAGACTTTAGATTAGCGCGTTCAAGCAAAAAACTTTTCAGCTTATTAAGTAAAGGAGGTGAATTACGGAGTAGTATTTATAAACATTCATATTTTATGCCCTTAAATAGAATTGTAAATAATACAAACATAAGATCGAGCAAAATCTGTTACGAGCCTTAAATTCCAAACATTGAACAAAACAAACGATGCAAAACATCCCGTAATGAAAATATAGCAATAACAAAAAACAATGCAAAATCGAATATAATTTTAATCAAAGAATAATTTGAACGCTGTATCAATCAGTCCGCTTTCGAGTATTCACAATACGCGATAACATATCTGCTTCTTTTTTAGCATAATACCCGTATCATTGTTATTCCATGGTATTCTTATATCGGTTGTTATTACAGTGAGATCTCGCAATGTACGCATACATGAAGCCGAAGGTGACCCGAACACAGCGACCGAGGCAACATCGGTTAAATTACTATAATTACAATCAATATTTATACAAATTTTCGTTATTTTTTATACATAAATACAAGTGTCATTTATTGTTTCTTCAAGCTCAAGTCGCTCCAAAACGGGCTCACCTATCCAAACTAAATTTTCAGGGATGATCGGGCTATGTAGTTTAGTTCGCACAAAATTGGGCGAGTGGTTCTTCATTTACCACACGTAGCGAAGCACGTACCGGGCCGCTAGTTTTTTTATACAGCTAAGGATAAAATGGAGACGGTGTACAATGTTTGTTTAAAAAAAATAACGGATGCGAATAACTGCCATGCCCTCCTCACCGAACAGAGCTCTGAAACCATACCCACCATCACTTGTGAGTTGTGACTCCGTTCCGTAAAAGCCTTTTCCTGTAAGTAACTACATTATAGAACATTCACACGCACAATAATTTGGAGTGTTCTGATAGTAATAAACATTCATACTAAGATCTATTTTTTTGTAGCCCGCAACAAAACAGATGGCTTTGAATGAGACTACTCTAATGGCGAGGTACATAATTTCCCAGACGAGCGGCTAATTCGAGTGGAAGTCCCATTATGTTCTTTCTCTCTGGAAGTTCCACCATGCTCCTATTCTCTAAACAACGAGCACATCCCATTCCACTGTACCAGGGAAAGCGCATGTTACATAACCCGACCGGCGCAGATATGTGTTATCACCGCGATAATGTCCGCTCAGCTCGCGATAAGCATTGCCGTAGGCCTATTGAAACAACATTATATTAGTGCCATGTGTCATCCATCAGCCATCACATTGGCAAAACATTTGGCTTTAAAATGTCCGGTTTTAATTACGGACCTTTCATGGGCCGACGTTCTAAGGTTATAATTACTCGTAGTGGACTCTAAGGTTCGACCAGTCATGTTAATTTCTAACTTAAAACTTTCGACACTCTGTTTGTTGTACGACAATATACCTATGAATATATTTTTAATGCATTTAATAAAAAGTGCAAAGATATCATTTTTTACCCATTAAAGTACCTAATATGTAGGTACCTACATACATAATATATGTATGTAGGTATACTTTTTATACACACTCTTAATTCACTAAACCGTTAAAAAAAACACAAGGATACAAAAAAATATTTTTTCCCTGCCGAAAAATGCAGACAGATTTTCCATTTTAAGCAAAAATAAAGTAAGGAAAACGCATCAGTTGCATGCACTGCACACGCCCGCATGTGCAAGCGCGGCAGATCTGCGCACACGCATAACAAATGAAACCCGGCCATTTAATATCATAAATAAATGACAAGACATTGGAGCGCCTATAAATAATACATAGCATTAAAATTGCACATTATCACGTAGGTACTTTGATTCGATACTAATGGAAATACCAAAAATACTAAAGAAATGCATTATTAATTTAGATTAAAAGCTTAGGTTTTTCCGAAAACTCCTAGCCCGTAAAATAGTCAGCTAAGTATTTTTATTCGTGATAATTTAATTACTTGCCGTTCAGGACCGCTCAAAATATTATTTAACCATTATCCACTCTCAAAACAATCTCCTTTATAACATGGTTTCCGATATTTATACTCCAAACGTCATAAAATCCTGTGCCATTGTAAGAAATGCAGCAATTTGCATGTGTTTACACCCATAGCAATTTATCGAACAGAACAACGATGACGCAAGCCATTGTCGACCTTATTACATTGTGTTAAGAAGAGTGACAATGACCGTGATCAAATCCAAGGTATTTTTTAATCTGGATATTTTCTGGAGCGGTTACCGTTACTATGGGTTCTCGACCTCATTCGGAGAGCCCAGGGGAAAGCAACAGGTACCGGTTTCGCGAGGCAAAAAGTATGCCCAATCTCTGCATAATTGGATTACCTACCTGATCAGTCATTTGAAAATTTGTGGTTATTTTAGAATTTTGTGATATTAGTTTTCATTTTATTATAAGTACCTATGACGTGATATTAACGGACGACTTGGTAGACTAGGTATTTTAAAGTTGAAGTTGACGCACGCACTTTAGAAATATGTGCGTGCATCTACCTACGTGTATTAAGTCTATGAGTAATAATAAACTTTGAGTGCGATGCAGCCGTTTGGTGTAATGGTCGAGAAGTCGGCTATTACACCAAAGGTCGCGGGTTCGATCCCCGCACGGTACAAACATTTGTGTGCATGAACATGTCTGTTTGTATCGGTCTGGGTGTTTATATGTATTATATGTATGTATTTACAAAAAAAAAGAATCTAAGTAATGTTTATCCGTTGCCTGGCACCCATAGCACAAGCTATAATGCTTAGATTGGGGCTAGATGGCGCTGTGTGAATAATGTCCAGAGATATTTATTTATTTATTATTTATTTATATTTTATTCAGCAACTTCAATCGGAATAAATACCTGCCTAGTTATATAGAATCTTTCGAAGGTAACATTAAGATTTTCTGTATTCTCCTAACCCAGCAATAAATCGTTTAAATTAACCATTGTGCAACGGCAGTTAGGTAATTAGAAACTGCATTAACAGCCGAGTGCGTTTCGTTATCTTAACATGAATATCGACTAAAACAAGATCTCAAGCAATAGGAAGTGTGGTGAGTTTCGTGAAAGTCTATGCGGATATGAAGCAGACAGAACCCTTGGTTATGTCTGAATAAGTTCCTGGATGGTTGAACAGTGTTAAAGGATCGAAACGGAACTTATCAAGAAAATCTTTGATAAAATCTTGACGGGGCTGTTGGTCCAGTGGTCAGAGACCCTGGTTACAATTCAAAGGTCGCGAGTTCGAATCCCACTAGGGGAAAATGTTAATTTCACATCGGCATTCGTACTCGAGTCATGGATGTTTGAAACGAATTGTAAGTAGTATGTCTGCCACTTCCCAAACATCCATAGTACAAGCTTCGAGCTTAGGTCGGGGCTAGGCAATTGGTGTTAGTCCAAGGAATTTTATTTATTTATTGATTTAGAAAAAAAAACTCTTTGCCTATTCATTAACGGTATAAATACTAAAAAAAACAAGTAATGTTTGTTGATTATTACAGCTGAACTTGATTTAGTGGTTCCAATAACACTATTTAATATGTTATACTAATATTACATGAAAGTATAATCGGTAACCATTATCAAACATTAAAACAACAGTAATCTACATTGTTTGAGGTCACCAAGGCCACAGTATGTAGAATGATACAGTAACACAAGCGGGATACCTATTAAGCAGAAATCACAACACAATCGTATATTCTCAGTGACGAGTTACAATGTTATGGCGCTATTAAATTATAAGAAACATTAATGTCTGGTTGATTGCGGTAGTACAAGGTATTTAAAACTAAATATAATTTAGTGCCAGTCAGTGACTAAGGAATGGTAAGATTTAATATAACATTCACTACCTGCTGTGACATAGTATTACAACGTCTGTTCTGTGTTTTTGAATTTTTGATACGTTATCTTAGGAAGTACTAGTTCGAATAATTGAAAAAAATATTTTTGCGCCCCGCACAGACACGGGATAAACGCTAGGAAGTAGATCTATAGTCCATCAGTCTAGGATGGCTTTAAGCTATAGTACACTATGAATGTGCGTGGAAACCGACTCTTGTAAAGGAACATGGCTCCGATATTAGGTTTTTAAAGGCAAATACTTAACATTATCTTGAAATAACTGTAAAGCTGGGCTATCATTTAAGTTAAAATAACATGGGATACCGTGTGTAAATACACTGTGGCTTGCCGGCAAGGTAAGAAAGCTATCGTATGGCATGTTATCAAGGGTCGCGGGTTCAACGCCGTCCAAATAAACTTTATTATATAACATCAGCTGTCCGACATTGCACTCCCACTGAATCCTGCTTACTATTTTGCACTGATTGTCTGATTGCGTTGAAATTTAAACTTAAGTGCATATTGATTAACATAAATAATTGAGTGTGGAGATAACGTATTTTTGTCTCTTTACACTCGTCATTCCCGATAGGTAGATTAAGTTCCCGACTTATGGTTAAGAAATTCCCAGAAATAAACATGTTAATGCTTAGTTTATCATGTGGGTTATATCTGTTGTGTTTTTCATCACTTACCTATACACGTGCATTATCTAGAATTCTAACTAGAACAAGTTCGGGGAAAACCTATACTGCAGGCAGGAAAATAGGTTATCCAACACTGATATAATATGCATCAAACGTGGTTTTCTCGTGGAAAATATAAAATAAAGTACGTAATGTACTTAAATGTGTTAAAACTTGAGCAAATTCAAATTTTTCTATACTTTATCTTTTAGCAAAAAGTTATTTCGTTTATTACTTCGCTCTTACAAGATACACCATTCAAAGATTGAAACTACTAGCACCTATCATTTCGGAGATTTCGTCATCAGTGGTGGAGTCAATGAAAAAGTGAGTGAGTGACATTCTCCTCATTTCGTCGGCTAAAGTGTCAAACCTCGTAGCTAAATTATTTTAAACTACATGTTTATTATAGTCTTCGTAAACTATATAAAATGTAGTGACAACAAAATTTATAAAAATTTAATTTGAAAAATGAAATGGTGTTACGATGTCTGACACTTTAGCCGACGATATAAGTCAAAGTTAAAGTCAAAGTCATCATCATCATCATCATCCTAGCGTTTGTCCCGGTCGCATCCTCGGCTATTGCCTCGGAGTCCAGGGTCCGCTTTCCTGCTGCACCTACTCCACTTCGCACGGTCTTGGGCATCCTGGGTGGAAAGACCATTGGCACGCATGTCATCTTCAACGACGCCAAGCCAGCACTTCTTGGGCCTGCCCCTTCTTCCAGGACCCGGCGGTGGTGGCATGGTGAGACATTTGTTTCCCGCGTAGCTGGCCGGTTTCCGTAAAACATGGCCGTACCAACGTAGGCGACACTCCTGTTTATCTGCAATATCACGGACACGAAGGCTACCCCGGATGCGTGAGTTCTTAATGCGGTCTTTCCGCGTCACTCCACACATCCAGCGCAGCATCTTCATCTCCGTGACACGCAGCATCTGCTTGTGTCGCTCAAGTACAGGCCACGTTTCACTGCCGTACAAAAGGACGGGCTAATGATGGTCTTATAGACCTGTCCCTTCAACTTAACCGGCATTTTGGGGTCACAAATGACACCAGTCACCTCACGCCACTTGGCCCAGGCTGCTGAAATGCGGGCTTTGACGTCGCAATCGATGACACTAGACGCATGAAGTACAGATCCCAGGTATTTAAACTGGTCCGTACGCTCGACCCAGTCACCGTCTATGCGTACGGGTGGGGGATCTGTGTTGCAGGCCATGTATTCAGTCTTCGCCACGTTTAGTTTTAGACCGCCGTTTTCAAGTGCCACCTTCCACTTACCCGCTCGTCGCACCAGTCGTCCCCTGTCCGAATCCGTCAGCGCGATATCATCAGCATACATGAGCAGCCACGGGGGTTGCTCATGTGCGTCTATGATGCTGGTTGACAGTTCGTCTAATATCACGCTAAACAGGAAGGGACTAAGGACGGATCCTTGGTGGACTCCGACGGTAACGGGGAAAGGGTTGGTGTCACCAACAGCAGTCCTAACTATTGAATCGGAATCGTGGTACATGTCTCGGATGACGTCAATATAAGTTTCAGGCACCCTCTTGGACCTCAGTGCCCACCAGATCATCATGCGAGGAACACAGTCGAAGGCCTTCTGCATGTCCAGGAACAGGAAATGCAGAGGCGTGTTCTTCGTTCTGTATTTCTCCATGATCGTCCTTAGGGAAAAAACAGGGTCCATGGTACCAAGACCAGGTCGAAACCCGTACTGACAGTCCGAGACAGTACACTCCTGTCGTAGCCGAGAGTCAACTATCCGCTCAAATAGCTTCATAGTGTGGGACATTACCTTTAAAGGTTAAAGTCAAAGTAGTTAACATATTTTGCAATTGCCAAACGACGTGAATGCCCTGCTGAGAAGTGCTGGAAGAAATTTCACAGTTTGAGTTTGAGAGTATTGAAAAAAAACCAAGTGCCACTGACTCCAGTGACACCAAATAAAGTCTTCACACATTTACTTCCTTCTGTCCCGCTAGGCGATGCAGACGACGCTAATGAAGAATGACAATTGTTTCAGCCGACTCTCTAAATTCGTGGTGCGCGAGCGCAGTGAGAGGAATGCAAACTAGTAGGGCTGTAAAGGCTTCTGCCCATAGTTTTATCGATATCGAAGCAACTCTTAGATATTATCGCTTGCCTTTCTTACTAATGTCAGTAATAACATAGTTTCGGAAAAAAAAACGAAATAAGTACCTACTTATTTGTTCCATTTCGCAAGATGAAAAAGATGGTGTTGATAAGACATTTTCGAAAACAAAATCTGAAACGCCAATTAGAGACGCAAGCGAAGATATTATGTAAGTATATTTAACTACTTCGAAGACTTGGTATACGGTTAAGAGGTAAGCTACAAGCTAATTGTAGATATTATTTTTATAACAGCTTTCGATAATTTACACATCGTTGTTTGAAATAACTTATTTCAATGAAAACATATTTATTTTGTTATTCAGTAACATTGAAACTACTAAGAAAGACATAAGTTGTTTACAACTTGTTAGGCAATTACCATTACAAAATGTGAATTGAATTGCAAATTCTCTTCAAAACAATGTTTTAAATGCATTAGTAACATTTTAAAGACACTTTTAATTTTCAATGACATCAAAATTCTTGCTTACGAAATAAATTCGCTGACCTTTAAGTATTGTGTCCTGCGGTTATTTTACAGCGGTTATGAATCTCCGAATTAACTGAACTCTGTTAGTTCTTGGTATTCCTTCTCCTGTATAACACTTATTCTGCTGCCCACACGCACACAGCTGTCAAATCAACAAGCGACTTAAACATAATACCCAATATCTTGGTTTATCGATAACTTAAAGACTCATCGACACTGCCCAGGCGCATCCCTACGAGTGAGTGCAGTGACGTCAGGCCTTTCACACGATACGCGCCGCGCCTGCATACATGCCGCCGTACGGACAAACTACCAGAGTACCAACTACCCAACCGAACGCTATTGGTCAGTCTTGTATGTACCGGACTATGTATTTTTATTATCAGTCGAATGAGAGTTATCAATTTGTCACAGGTCAGGCATAGCCTAGTGTCGGACCTGCGAAATGTTAACTGTAATGATATTGATAATAAAGAAATGTGTATATTTGTATTACTCGTAAATAAGGTCGGTAACGGACGTTAACGCTTTGATGGCCTAGTGGTTTAAGTAGCGGGTCGTGGGTCGAGGTCCTGGGTTCGATTCCGGGATGGAAAAATTTGTGTCAGTTTTTCTGAACAAAGCCCGGATTTGTGATCACCAATCCTCATTTGCCAAGCGCGGTGGGTGACTAGGCCAGAACCCTTCTTTATAACGAAAACATGATTTCAAATGATGGAGGCCTTTGCCCTGCAGTGCTAGATCAATAGGCTGATTCTGTAATTTACTTTATAGTGTGTCAGCAAGGTTTGCATCTTCAATACTTAAGCTACATGCCGATTTCAGTGTCATGGTTGATGATCAAAAATGTAAGGTACCTACTTAGTAAAAACAATCGATATGATTAATCATGTGTTAAGTTAAACAGTACCCAACATTAAAAAGACAGTTACTTCAACCTATTTGTGACCTTCTCTACTTTTACTTTACGATTTTGTTTTGTTTTTTTACACCACTTTCCTACCTACTGCGAATAAAACGAATTGAGAAGCCAATCAATCAACTAGGTACTGAATTAAATTCTACAAAGTTGAGGTTGCTTCCGAGCGTCTACAAACTAATCATACTTCGTACAAGTACATAGATATATAAATATTGGATGTTTGTCCGTCATTTATGCTGGAAGTGCTGAACGGATTTTGATGAAATTTGATATACTGGCAGGGAATGGGCTGTCTTAGGTATTAGCTTCCATGGGATAAAACAGGAGTCTTGATAACAAGGGCAAAGCCGCTGGTAAAAACAAGTAATATCATAAAAACTATAACGCATTTAATAAAGACTTTGAATTGAAAAGTGAAAATTGCTAGAACTTGAACTACACAAGCCGAGTAGCAGGCCGCACTTGTGCAAACGTCTTGTTTTCGAAACGATACACATTCGATACATGACGTAACACAGCGATCCATATATTTACGCAATGCCATTGTTCGTTCAGCAAACAACTGATTATCGGTATAATCAGCTAATGTTAAAAAACCGGTAACGCTCATGAGAGAATCGACACATTGACAGAGAGTTAGTGCTGTTCAAAGCTGCTGTTAGTAAAGGCAATTTAACATGTCAGTCCAATTTTAAATGACGGAATACCTGGCTTCGACTAAAACATTTGTTACACCAAGCGAAAAATTATTATGCGCGAAGCGAAAATGCTTCTTTAGCACTAAATGTTTCTAATTGATGAATTCACTTCATTAATTTGAAACATAAAGTGCTAGTAGCTAGCTTAGTAGCTTGATAGAATTAATGAAGCACATTAACTTCATTGGGTAATTAATACTTTTAGTGCGTCATTATTCTATACAGTTCCTCCACAAAGTTAACTCATCATTTCTATTTAAATATCGGAAAAAGTTAAGACATGGTTATGTAGTTAAAAGAGCACCGCTCGACATTCATTAATAGCTAGGCGATATTAAGTTCGTCAGGTCAGCTTGCCATTAATAAACTGACATTTAAAAGTATTGCATTGCAAACTGGTTATATCATTTAGCGTTCCGACATAACATTATGACATTTGTTTAAAGTACAGTAATTTTTCCTCCTGTATTATTGAGCCTCGAGTTTGTTTGCCAGCATTCATTTTAAGGACCAGAGTTTTTTCTTAGCAAATCAAATCCCCTTTTTGACATTTATTTTGAGTAAAATTAAAAAAATAACTTGACAGATGCCGTTCAAAAACAAATACGGTACCTAACCTAACATTCAAAATTGTTTTTATTTTTATTTTCTTCTTTCAAAAAATAAATAAAAATTGACGCTTGTTATGCATGCGATAAGGATTGATACTGTAATCCATGTCAAGGCTTCGCGGCGAATAAATTGCCCGGCGTTTAAATACTGGCTGCGAAACGTACCTGTCATTCAATAGGTACCAGAAATGGTTCCACAGTCTTGTAAAATCGAAAATATTCCGGTTTTTACTTGGACTTCTCTTGCAGGTCCACTATTTACTGTCATGTCTTACTTACTCTGTATTTTATATCAGAAATTGAATCAACAATGTTGATGTCATGTAAGCAAATAAATAAGCAGACCTTTACTTATCTATAGTACAAAGTTACTGATATTCAAGACACGACCCAGGTGTTTAAGTTTTTGCGTGCACAATAAACATAATAATTATTTTCTTTTCCTTTATTATTATTATTTTTTTACATTCCTAATCACAAAAGTAAACACCTAGGTATTATTATGTTTATCTTCTTTCTGATAGCTGCCAAGCTGTTGGTTTGGTATGAGATATATTTATTTACCCAAGGATATTAATTGACTGAGAGTACTTAAGGATATGGCCGCTTTATTTATAGCGACCAATAATGCACAACACAGGAAAACAATCAAGTTTAGTATTATCACTCTCGTTACACCGAAGTATTACGATCCCACTACATTACCTAAGTGTTGAGGAAGCTGATCATTGCTAAGTAATTGTAATAATTAGTAAGAAGCAATAGCAATAAAGTAAATAAATATTTATGTCCTTTAAAGTCGCACACATTAGTCGCACAGATTATTGAAACCGTAATCGGTTAGAGAATAAAGTAAAAAATTGGCCAAGTGCGAGTCGGACTCCCGCACTAAGGGTTCCGTACAAATTCTATTTTTGTCGTATTAAAAAACTACTGAATGGATTTCATTCGAACCAATTTTCGTTGGTAGTTTTTGTGGTAATGTACATTATATAATTATTTCAGTTTTATCATCCTCTTATTTTAGAAGTTAGGGGGGGCGACACTTTTTTCCACTTTGGAAGGGTCTGCCACGCAAAGTATTCACTTTAGAAAAAAGTGATTTTAGGAACCTTCATATATTTTTTAAAGATCTATCCATAGATACCCCACACGTATATGTGCAATGAAAAAAATATTTAGAGTTTCAGTTCTGACAATGGGGACCCCCCACTTTTTTATTTTCGTATGAAAACCTTGTGGCGGTTCACAGAATACATCCATTTACTAAGTTTCAACAGTATAGTACTTATAGTTTCGGAAAAAAGGGGCTGTGACAGACTGGCGGACAGACAGACAGACAGACAGACATGACGAATCTATAAGGGTTCCGTTTTTTTGCCATTTGGCTACGGAACCCTAAAAACCTTTTTGGTTGGATATCTACAGTAGAGCATTTGCAAACGTTCACTTTTATTAATGGAATATTGACTGCTAGGAAGAATGATCGACTAACTGTTCTACTTCCCACGGTTATAATTCAGTCATAAAGAAAGATAGTGGACATTTCATATCCTAGATTCGATTTTTTCGATTCAGTCATTCACGGAACGGCAATGTTTATTACCGTATCGTATTTCATAACTAAATATCAAATATGATGCAACATTTATTATTCGTCCAACCTCATTTATATCAAAGTTTTATTTAACCCGACCAACACTATCTGAGAATTCTGAAACACCAAGAATTACTTACACAGATTTACAAAAATTATTTTTTTTTTTTTGCATTTTCTGATTTTGCGACAACTGATCGTTCTTTACTTATTTATATATTATATATATATATTATATTTGGCGCTTTATAATTTTCAATTCGTTGGAGCCAACCCTATTGGAACGGTTTCTAAGCAGAAGTGACGCAGTCAACGGATACGTTGCTGCCTTTTTGGAAGGAGGAAATAGTTGCTATAGGAATTGCCGGTGCTAATATATATATGTACAGAAGAACATTAGTAGAATGAGAAGTAGCCTTTATGGACAAGCTAGGCCTACTTGAAAACGGAGTTGATTCTTTTATGCACCCATTATAAACAGGTACTCCATACTGAAGTAGATTTTCTTTCCTTTAAGATGCGACTACGCCAGATGCCATATTTTGAGTAAGGACGCCAGCCTATTAGTTTTGTTTGTAGAAGGGTTGACCTTTGAAAAACCCATTTAGAGTACGATGAACCTTTTGACGCAAATTGATTCAACTTTTGACAGTTCGATGATTGCAATTAATCGCATCTTCGATCTTCCACCTTAAACCATTTCAATTGCATTCAAGATTCGGATGCGAAAGAAAATCCCACGCAATGAAAAGAGCGCGAAACGAATCTCCGAAGCGAGCTAAAGTAAAGGTCAATAACACCAACTTCGAATGGTAACAAATAAGGAGAGTCCTGTACTCGCTTATTTATGTTTTTTTCTCCGTCACTATCTATTATGAGCTGAGCAATGTAGCTTAATAAAAGGCGCCGCGGGCCTCTTAGTTCAACGAACAGGTCGACGCACCATCGTGTACCGTACGGCCAGCCATAAGAAACGTACGCTCTCCAACGTGACCAAACGTGGAAGCGCCGACGCCCACTACAAATCATACCATGCAAATAACCATCGGACTCGGGCGGGTAGCCGCGTCATAGCCAGAACAAGTTACAGGTGCCGGTAGTAATGGGTCACAATGACCCCTCCGGATTTTTGTTGGTTATGCTGTAGGTACGCGTACATTTTTAAGGGTTAAGTGCGTGTGCGTGAATTTTGAGCGGCAGATTTTATAAAATCATAAGCCGGTTTTACTAAACAGGACGTTACAAACTGACGCTTTCTATTTAATTAAAATTATTACCTAATTTGATAATCACATACCTAATTGACAAAGTCATTGTTCCATGCTCTCTTTATAGGAAAAGAAAAAAAGAATTACTTCGCAGCTTATTTGCAATAATTTAAATTCTAAAAGGTATTATAGCATGATAGGTAAAAAAATCATGGTTTAATAAAACAATTCCAATAAAAAATGGACGAGCGAGTTTTATTACAACGAAGCGCGCGATTACTCGGAAGCATGATGGTAGTAATGTTTACATTTATTTGCCATAAAATCTACAAAATGTGATTAAAGGTACGCATTTGTTTTGTGCAACTCCTTCAATGTTATCCTATTGAAGGTAATTTACGTCTATTTACATCGTTGCAAATAAACCGTTTTCAGTCATTTTTAATGTGTAAACAGTTTTATCTTTAGATTTTTATGAATGAGGTACCTATGAACATATTTTAATCAATAGGTAAATAATAAACCTAAACCTACCTACCTAAGCGTAAGATTTTAAAATAATGTTGTAAAGTCTATACACGTGAATATTTTGCTGTTTAAAAGAAAGTTTAAGTGTTTGTTACCTAGCGATTATTTGATCAATGTCATTGACTTACGCATTTACGAATATAAAATAGGAATGTAATGTTATTTTATCGTACTGAAACGGTACTTTACTGATATCATTTGGTACCTAATATAGATTAGGAGGACCAATTAAATTCCCTCTTTAATTAATTTATACACACCTAATGAAGGCCTTTAATGCTATTGCGCAGTATTTTTTAATTTCTTTTCATTTCTCCTTAAGGTACCTTGCTCATAAAACTTACATTTAAATTTATTAGGTAAGGTAGGTAGGTACTAGGTATTTATAGACTAATTTGTTGACCTATGTGAATATTGGTTAAATTCTAGTTAGTTAGGTAGGTACCTACCTACCTATGTTTTGTTGAAATACAAAAGTAGGTACCTACGACCACTTTGCCACTTTACCTCTTTATCTGTGAATGTTTTTTTGCCAATCTTCCCATTTACTTAAAGTGAAACGCATAATGAAATTCCTTACCTGGTTAGGTAGACATTAGAATAAAACCCGGATTTGTGATAACCTAGGCTGAATAAAATATCTCCGTTTGATTAAACGAACACATCCTGTTAGAGGAATGCAGTTTCTTCACGGCAATGGCAGGTAGATTGGAAAATTATCCCCGCGTCACTTCAGCGGAAAATGCGTTCTTAATCGCGTAATAACAGAGGTCAATTTACAACAACAAGGTTGCCGGATTATACCAAGCCGCGCGATATTGTTTGCTGTTATCATTGTTATCAATACACCCGGTTTTCCTTACGCTCACACATTTAGATACAACACCGCATTTAATATTCGCCGTCAATTGAGCACAAGAAATAACACTCAAGTTAATAGTTCCTAGCAACGCCCAGCGTCCCTCGAGAGCGAAATGACAACATCACCTCTAGACGATATCTGCTATCATGCAAGGTCGACTCACCGGGTCAATGTCCGCCTCGAAGACGTCCTTCAGATCGTTGTCGAAGTAACCCTCCATGTCGGGGGCCGGCGCTGCGCCTCCGACGAGCGAATAGAGAAAATCCTCCGAGAAAAACTCGCACAATCACACCAAACTGTCACTCTCCGGTCTTTCCCGAGTGCGAGGCTCGGAATTTCAAGTTACAACTATCACTAACTTTACTGTCAACTTTTAAACTCTCACAGAAAACGGTGCATTATCACTTGTTCACGTTTCACTATCGACGCCCATTTGTTTTTGCGATAAAATTTATTTTTTATGAAGTTTTCACTGCACGAGAGGAGTGTGCGAGCGGCGAGAGGACGTGTAGCGCGGTCGCGGCCGTGGTCCGCCGTCGAATGGCGCCCGCCGCGCGCGGCCGCCGGCTCCCCCCACCCTGCGATACCAGCCTCTCATTCATGAATAGGGGGTAAAATCATGACGTCGCGTGGCCCGTGTTAGGGGCTGCCCACACAATGAGCCGCTAATTAAGACGGTATGTGGGTACTAACAATTACTGACTCGCCGGCGTCGTCTTCAATCAAAATATACACAAACGTGGGAATTCACTTTTCCTGTTAAGATTCATTGTTTCGTTGTTAAAGCAGTAAAAGCATACGTCTAACGGGTAGAAGTACTAACTTGATTTTACTTAGACTTTACAAGTTCAGGTACCTTCAATACTTAAGTGAGTTTGCAATATAAATAGCTCGCCACACCTATCGATGTAGATGATTCTGCCCCAATTTTAACAATGTCTGTAATTAAACTGTTATACCGTTATACTGCTATATCGTGCGCCCAGGCTAAACCTGTGAGAACTAGGTTTAGTGTTACGAAGTTGGCGAAATAATGACACAAATGATCTGTGACTGTGTCTTTGTGTCACTGCGTTTTGTTACGAGAAGTGCAAAGAAGACCTGACGGGCTTAATGGAGTGTTGCGTAAAACCTAAGACTCATTTTCCGTTAGGTACCTACCTACAACCGATGCCCTGGTGGATCAGATATATATTTTAATTTACTTTTTATTCCGGACGGATCCCCTATCAACATTGACTTAAAAAAACCAAGCGCTTCACTATTACTAGCCTGTCTGAATAATTTGCTACAAGAAAAAATTGGCCGAGAATACTTATGAATATGATATAACTTAACTTTAACTAGTTAGTTATATCATAAGTATTCTCGGTCAATTATATTATCCATTAACTAAGATAGATACCTATTAGGTATGTCCTACAATATACGAATAAATAGCACAATCATTTTAACTGATATGATGTTTAATAAACTTTTCGCTATTAAATTAAACTTTCAAATATCTCCCGCGTATTTCAGTGTATGAAATGTTATGCGTTAAGTCGGACGGAAAAAATACTGCTTTGATTTTAAATTCTAATAAGACCTTATTAGCATATCCATACGGTACTTTTTTAATGCGTCGGCCAGTACATTGTCTAACGGATAGAAAAAAACATTTTTAAGACAATGACACTAAGAGATTAGGTACCTCATCGCGACCGACATCTCTCTTCATTCAACGGGCTTGTTGGGTATTGAATAGTAGCACATTTTCCTATTTGGACCATCACCATTAATGTAGTAAATATCATAATTATGCTAATAAATGTAATATATATATATTGGGCTTTTTAAAACCTTTCGGGACAATTTCTAACTATGCTAGCGCCTACATTACTTTTAACGGCAACTCGCGTTCTTACAGCTTTCGGCATTGTGAAAACATATTGCTTTTCAATGCCGTAATAAGCAAAGAAACTAGGTTCAAATCAATACTTACTTATCGCATGCCCCAAGAGAACCAAGAATCCCGTATAACAAGGGTAGAACCAGGCACCCGCCAGCCACGAGCACCTGCTACTCCCCACTCCCTTCACACGGATGGATGTGAAGGAAACTGCAGGGGCTTAGGAGGTCAAACGAAAACGGGTCTCTGCGTGACAAAAAAAAGGAAATCTCGTTTTAAGGATACAGGGAAGTATGAAGGAGATATGCACTTTTGAATTTTTGCCCATTACTCTCACATAGAGGTTGTGTCTCCTCATTGAAATGCGGAGAATATGAGCTGGCTACGTATGAAGTGTAGTCCAAACAAGTAATGTAGGGTTCCTTACTCACTTGGTCATATTTTGAAACGTCACAAATCCATAATGTTTAGATGGAGTCTTATTGTAGCATTTTAACAATAAAAATTACTCAGCTGTTTTGGATTTGGTTGGATGGACTCGAAAAGCATTATAACAATAATATTACTCAGCTGTTTTTAAAGTTGACCGAACAAGAACATGTAGAAAGGACATAGGCGTTTTTGTTCATAAAAGTATTTTCACACAAAAATTATCCTTCCAAATTATTTGAAGGTTTGAAATAATACATTGATTTTCATTCTTGTTCCATTTAAGTATTATTATTGCACATAATATACATATTACAAATCAATATTTAAAATAATAATAACTAATACAGCTTACGCTATCTTAAAATTAAACGAACCACGTTGCTGGTTTTCTAGTTTGATACAAAAATTCATTACAAATCGATGAATGATGATGCTTATAGGTTCTAGGTTAAACAATAAAATCAAAAATAATACCTAAATAACCCCTAAAAAGTGAGAAACCGTGATTTTGAGAGTCCAACTTGCAATTTTATTTTAATTTGTTTTGGTTAAATATAAATTGACAGTCTTTTTAAAAACTTCCCTTCCATTTGGTCACCTTTCGGTGCTGCCAAAAACAAAATAGGAGAAAGATTAGTGAATTGTAAGATTGAGGACAAGGAATCATAACATTGAAACATTGTATTTTAAAAGTTGGCTATGCTTGTTGTGGCCTACTGCGAAGCAGTTATCTTATGGATGATGGCAGCAGAGAGGACCGGGAGGATGGATCCATCCGCCGCTAGCCGTTCTCTTGGCCGGGAGGGCGCGGGCAGTAGGTGTGCCAATCAAATTCACACAAAGGGACATGGAACCTCAGGTGCTTCTCAACCTAAAGTTCAATTTACATTACAGCATAAATTATTATTACACTACTGACAGTAGGTAACTCTCTCGTTGACTATCTATGTCCGTTCTTGTTCTGCTTGTTCTTCTGCAGCGGCGGCGGCGTGGTGAACAGAGACGGCACGTGTGCAGAGATCCTTCCGTACAGTACGCATACGCGGAGAAATTTTGTGTAGGTACCAACGAGGGTTTTCGCAAATGAAAAATCCCCTAGATGGCAGTAGGTACGCGTAGGGTCTACCTGGTATGTGATTGGTGAATTTTGACATGACATTGAAAGTTATGAACTGCCTCCGTGGTGTAGTGGTTAGAGCGTTGTGCTCAAAAACTACGAACTCGGAGGTCGTGGGTTCGAATCCCGCGGGGAACACTTTCACTTTGTGTTGGTTTTCCCAGTTTGGTTAGGACATTGCAGGCTTGAATCACCTGATTGTCCGAGAATGATGATTCCGTGCTTCGGAAGGCACGTTAAGCCGTTGGTCCCGACTATGATCCAACTGGTCTGGTTTCCCTTGTGGTTACGGAGGTCAGACGACAGTCGCTCCATTGTAATAACCAGGCACGTCAATTCAGGATCATAGTCGCAGCGTACCCTGGGCTCCAAGGCAATGGCCGAGGATGCAACCGGGAGAAGCGCTAGGATGATGGATGGACATAGCAGTTAGACCTCACGCCTACGCAAAGCAAACACCCTCATTGTCATCAATAGAGACAGGGGACTTAAATGACTGCTAGCAAGGGGACATGTTTTCTCGTACACTATCTGTTTCCATTCTTGTTCTGCTTGTTCTTCTGCATCGGCGGCGGCGTGGTGAACAGAGAGGGCACGTTGGTGAACAGCGCAGTGGTCCCGCCGTGCAGCACGCACACGCGGCCCACGCCACACTTCACCAGGTGCTCGCTGAGTGAAATGCGAGAGTTGTCTGTCCCCTACCGAGGGACCACAATAAATAGGCGATACAGAATCCTAGATGTGATAGTCAATCATCTAAAAATCTATTTATTAAGGTCGAAGACGATTGATTATGCCTTTTTACCCTGGTGTCACTTGTGGAATAAAAATAGAGGCAGGGAACTTTAGTTGACCCAATCCCAGATTAGAACATGGACTCATAAGGATACGACTCCAATGAAGATGTTTGAGATTAAAAATCCGCTAGGTGGCAATACGTAGGCGTGAGAACTAATTGCTGTCATTGGTGAATTTTGACATATGTATCTGTCAATGCCATGTCAAAATTCACCTGTCACATACCAGTTACATCCTAACGCCTACCTACTGCCATCTACCGGATATTCATGAACAAAAGCCTTACTTATTGATTTTTTTCATAAATTTTGACAAGGAACCTTAAGAGAACGAGTCCAATTAACATTCTACTGCTGCCAGTAACTCTCTAGTACACTATCTGTGTCCGTTCTTGTTCTGCTTGTTCTTCTGCATCCGCGGCGGCGTGGTGAACAGAGACGGCACGTGTGCAGAGATGTGAGCAGTACAGTACGCATATGCGGAGAAATTTAGTGTAGGTACCAACGAGGGTTTTCGCAAATGAAAAATCCCCTAGATGGCAGTAGGTAGGCGTAGGGTCTAACTGGTATGTGATTGGTGAATTTTGACATGACATTGAAAGTTATGTCAATATTTACCAATGACATAGCAGTTAGACCTCACGCCTACGCAAAGCAAACACCCTCATTGTCATCAATAGAGACAGGGGACCTAAAACTCACATTTTACGTCTAGTAGTAAAATGGGTAAATGACTACTGCTAGCAGGGGGACTTGCTTTCTACCTACACTATCTGTGACCGTTTTTATTCTGCTTGTTCTTCTGCGGCGGCGGCGGCGTGGTGAACAGGGACGGCACGTTGTTGAACAGCGCAGTGGTCCCGCCGTGCAGCACGCACACGCGGCCCACGCCACACTTCACCAGGTGCTCGCTGAGTGAAATGCGGCAGTTGTCTGTCCTCAATAAATAGGTGATACGGAATCCTAGATGTGATAGTCAGTCATCTCAAAATCTATTTATTAAGGTCGAAGACGATTGATTATGCCTTTTTAACCTGGTGTCACTTGTGGAGTAAAAATAGGGGCAGGGAACTTTTGGGGAGCCAGTCCCAGATTAGAACACGGACCCTTAAGGATACAAATCCAATGAGGGTGTTTGCGTAGGCGTGAGGTCTAACTGGTATGTGATTGGTGAATTTTGACATATCTGTCAATGCCATGTCAAAACGCCTACCTACTGCCATCTAGCGGATTTTTCATTTGCGAAAACCCTCATTGATTTTTTCACAAATTTTGACAAGGAACCTTAAAAGAACGAGTCCCATTTACATTCTCCTGCTGACAGTAACTTTCTAGTACACTATCTGTGTCCGTTCTTGTTCTGCTTGTTCTTCTGCGGCGGCGGCGGCGTGGTGAACAGGGACGGCACGTTGGTGAACAGCGCAGTGGTCCCGCCGTGCAGCACGCACACGCGGCCCACGCCACACTTCACCAGGTGCTCGCTGAGTGAAATGCGACAGTTGTCTGTCCCCTACCAAGAGACCACAATAAATAGGCGATACTGAATCCTAGATGTGATAGTCAGTCATCTAAAAATCTATTTATTAAGGTCGAAGACGATTGATTATGCCTTTTTACCTTGGTGTCACTTTTGGAATAAAGATAGAGGCAGGAAACTTTAGTTGACCCAATCCCAGATTAGAACACGGACTCTTAAGGATACGACCCCAATGAGGATGTTTGAGATTAAAAAATCCGCTAGGTGGCAATACGTAGGCGTGAGGTCTAACTGGTATGTGATTGGTGAATTTTGACATATCTGTCAATGCCATGTCAAAACGCCTACCTACTGCCATCTAGCGGATTTTTCATTTGCGAAAACCCTCATTGATTTTTTTCATAAATTTTGACAAGGAGCCTTAAGTGAACCAGTCCAATTAACATTGTACTGCTGCCAGTAACCCTCTCGTTGACTATCTATGTCCGTTCTTGTTCTGCTTGTTCTTCTGCAGCGGCGGCGGCGTGGTGAACAGAGAGGGCACGTTAGTGAACAGCGCAGTGGTCCCGCCGTGCAGGACGCACACGCGGCCCACGCCACACTTCACCAGGTGCTCGCTGAACTGAATGGGACAAAATATCATTATCACTGACAGATACCCTGGCTACAAAACCAAAGGTCGCGGTTTCGAATCCCGCTAGAGGCAAATGTTAATGTGTTGAACATCGGCATTTGTACTCGAGTCATTGATGTTTATAAATGTATTCAAGTATGTCTATCCGTTCCCTAGCGTCCATATTACAAGCTTAGTTTGGGGCTGGGAAATTGGTATTAGTCCAATGAATTGTTTTTATTTATTTATTATAGTCCGTTTTTTTAGCATTAGAAAGAACGAAATGTTGGTATTTTATTCTAAGCTCTTTCAAGTAATGCGACAAAAATTAATGAAAAGTCATTTATGTTTGTGTTAAGTTCTACAGAGTGACAAAATAGGAAATGCACCTGACTTATACGTATCCACCGCGTGGCCAAAACGGCAGTAATCCCTCACTTATAAAGGCAGGCATCGATTCTGCGACCCTTGCGCGTTGTTGATGTCCACGGGCAGCGGTGATCACTCACCAGCAGGTAACCCTCTTGTTTGTTTGCCTCCCTATAACATAAACATCAGGTTTCCCTTGGTTTACCTCCCTTTAGCATAAAAATGTACTTACCAGCTGAGCAGTCTCATCTTCTGCCGAGGCTACCACGACAGTCTTCTTCTGCCTCACGGCTTCAGTGATGGTCTTCTGCGGCTGTAGTCCCAGGGCTCTCAGTTCCAACTGCCCGAGGTGAACTCCACTATACGGCACGTTGATGCTGCCCTCTATACAACTTTTTTCGAAACTGGAAGCAATTATTTTGCGTTATAATGGAATATTTTTTTACTTATCATTACATAAAAGTGAACAACAGTAACGTCTCGAAGGTCTACTGGTTTAAGTACCGGGTCGTGGGTCGAGGTTCAGGATTAGAGTCCCGGGTCAGGCAAATTGTGTCGGTTTTTCCGAAAACAGCCCGGGTTTGTTATCACCAATCCGTGGCAAGCGGGGCGATTAAGTCAAAACCCTTGTGACGACAATATGATTTCAAATCATTTGCCCTGCAGTGGGAAATTAATAGACCAATACATTACTTTCACATAAAAGTATCAAACCAGATCTTCCGGCCTTACGATAAGCTGGTGTTTTGTTTATAAACCATTTAAAACTCCAACCAACGGAATTAATAGATATGCTACATGTTGTTATGTTAAAAAAGAAAGAAAAATCATCTGCAGTAGTTCGGTCAACTATTGTCACTACAGAAAAACATAACATCTTCACGCAATCTTTAGTTTTAAACAAAAAGGTGCGTAAAAACCGCTCTTCCCGAAAGTCATGCCGCATATTTCATGAAGTAAAATACTAAAAGTACATACTAGAGCTCAATTTATCATACTACACGTGTTTTATCACGCGGTTGAAACAATCATAAATAGTAGTTAGTTACTCACAGCAAATTGGACCTTATGTCGATGACACAGCACTTCTCTTGGCACACCAAGGAAAAAAAGTCAGAAAGACTTATTCGAGGACATTTTTCACTGAATAACACTTCCATTGGAATTTCCACCATATCCTATTTAAAAACAAAGAAACATTTTTAACACTGATAAGTTTAGATTTACATACCTAATGTTAAAACAGGTTAACATAATAACAAACGAACACGCAATGAGTACGGGTGCAATTATAAATTAGGATGCTGTTAAAGTGTTATTTTCCTAAAAAATAAGTTTTTTTTATTTGGTTAAGCCGTTTGTCCCGCGCCTGATCTCTCTACGGTCGTGTCAGATTGCTGTCCCACCGAATTATGAGAGTGAGGGAATAGGGAGTGCACCTGTACTTGCGCACTCAGTTGTGCACTATAATATATCCTGCGTACCTGGCTGATCGTAAGATCGGCCGCCATGGTCGTAAAACGGCCGGAAGGGTATTATTATTATTATTTTCTCTAAATAATGTAGCAATCGATTTCAATTCAAGCATATTATATAACAGCGAAAAACTCAACAAAACATCTTACCATAGGATCTTTTATTTCTGGATCGTTCGTGAATCTTCTATAACTTATACTCCTTGGAGAGCTTCGGCACATCTCTATGGATTCCTGTCAAATTTTTAAAACATTTTAAGGAATAGCATTATCTTATATTGATGTAACTGTAAATTATTACATTCAAAAGTCGCACGATTATAAAATTGACATTGAACTCTTTTAAAAGTGAAATTAGAGACAATTAAGTTCAAAGATAACGAAATTAATTAGTACAGTTGTGTGCCAATTATTTAGTTCGTCATTATGTTATCATCATTATTGAGAGTTGTGTAATGCATAATTTTCTTATCAGAATAATTACTTTCAAGAATTTAATTATCATAAATAAGCGAAGAAAATGTAACGTAGGTACTAGTATTTTTCTGAAAAAACATAAAATTGTATATTAATTACTTTAATAAATATTTTGATATTGATTATTTCATTTAGTAGGTACTGTCTTCTACTTATCTAATATAAAATATCGTGCGCAGTTTAATTTTCTAAACTGTTAGAAGGACATACCAATAAGAATGTTGACGCATATCACTATTAATTTAAAAACACTTTTTAGTATCTTAATTATTGTTTTCTTTTTTTTTAAATGATATTTTATAAATTAAAAGGATACAGTTATTAACTCAGTTGACTTAAAAAATAAATGTCACAGTGTGCATTCCGATACAAACGTCACAGTTTGGAATCGGTTTGACAGTTAATAAAAGAAAGTTAAATAACTCAACATCCCCATTGGATGCAGCCAAAGGACAACGGCAGAATCCCATGTATTTCCAGTACCACATAAAGACTTAGCGTTCCAAGAAGTGAATACTAGAAAATCAATCCTCTAATGATGCTTATCAAAAAATGTAATGGTAACATATTTTTTAAAGCTGGGGATAAAAAGATGATTTCAAACATAACCTCCAATGCAACTTTTACATTATCCACAGAATTACCATTTCCCCAAATGTTACATGTGAATCTTCCTAGCGGGACCCCCCGAGCTAGACTTATAAAACTAATGGCAACGCTTAAGTAGTCCAATGTACCTTTCGAGTTTAATAATAATTTTCAATGTACCTCAATAGTTTTGGCAGAAATCACGATTTAGTGACTGATCTTCCTAGCGGGGCCCTCCGCCGTTTTACGTTCAAAATACATAAATGATATACCGATCGAATGCATTTTCAATGTACCTCGCGAATTATGTATAAAATTCAAAAAATATATAATAGAACCAAAGAAATTCCGCTTCAAAGGTATTGTCTTCCTAGCGGGGCCCTCTGTAATTAAAGTGAATAAGAATAAAAAAAGTATACAGTTTTAATGTATTTCCAATGTACCTCCTAGTTCTTCATCCATTTGCCCAATTTAGATGCAAAATTATGAGATATTTACAAAAATGGTTAAAAGTATGGTCAGCAAAAAAGTTAGCGTTAACTAAACGTAACCTCCTTTATAGTAGGTAAATGTTGGCATTCAGTGAGAGATATTTAAAGGACTTTTTTATTTATATCAAATGATAAACACGTGATAAACAGCAATAAAATCTGATAATGTTTGTGTAACAATCTACAAACTCCATTGTAGTTATGTTTTTGATATATGTGTCATCGAAGCATTCATAGTTTTTAATATTAATATATTTGAGAAATGTCAAATCTTTGGCGCGAAGGGAAAAGTGCGTTTGAAAAAAAAACTTTCAGAATTATTTTTTTATAATGCTCAATCACTGGTGTTGGCACATCATTTATTAGCGCGAAGCCAAAAAAAAACAATATCAACACTGGGTTTCCAAATATAAAGAATAAAATTATTTATTTCATTTTGCGCGGCGGGAAAAACGCGCGCTATAGAAAATAATTAAAAATTATCTATTGAAACTAATTATGAGCGCGAAGCCAAGTAAAAAAAAAATATCAACAGTGGAATTACAAATATAAATAATTATTACTTTCCTTTTGTGAATACATACCGGTAATTCATAGTAATATTTTTTAATTTTAATATCTTTCAGTATAAATGTAACCTCCTCGGCGCGGTGGCAAAGAGCGCGAGAACTAAAAAAAAACCATGAATTAAAAATGTCTGTTGATTTTAACCTCAATGTTTTAATTAACTAGGAAACTAATAATTATTTATATTTGTAATTCTACTGTTGTAATTTTTTTTTTACTTGGCTTCGCGCTCATATTTAGTTTCAATAGATAATTGTTAATTATTTTTTTATAGCGCGCGTTTTTCCCGCCGCGCTGAAGATTATTGAAAGATAATTTTAAAAACTGTTTCTATGAATAATAATTAGATGTATTTGTTTGCAAAATGAAATAAATAATTTTATTCTTTATATTTGGAAACCCAGTGTTGATATTGTTTTTTTTTTGGCTTCGCGCTAATAAATGATGTGCCAACACCAGTGATTGAGCATTATAAAAAAATAATTCTGAAAGTTTTTTTTTCAAACGCACTTTTCCCTTCGCGCCAAAGATTTGACATTTCTCAAATATATTAATATTAAAAACTATGAATGCTTCAATGACACATATATCAAAAACATAACTACAATGGAGTTTGTAGATTGTTACACAAACATTATCAGATTTTATTGCTGTTTATGACGTGTTTATCATTTGATATAAATAAAAAAGTCCTTTAAATATCTCTCACTGAATGCCAACATTTACCTACTATAAAGGAGGTTACGTTTAGTTAACGCTAACTTTTTTGCTGACCATACTTTTAACCATTTTTGTAAATATCTCATAATTTTGCATCTAAATTGGGTAAATGGATGAAGAACTAGGAGGTACATTGGAAATACATGAAAACTGTATACTTTTTTTATTCTTATTCACTTTAATTACAGAGGGCCCCGCTAGGAAGACAATACCTTTGAAGCGGAATTTTTTTGGTTCTATTATATATTTTTTTAATTTTATACATAATTCGCGAGGTACATTCAAAATGCATTCGATCAGTATATCATTTATGTATTTTGAACGTAAAACGGCGGAGGGCCCCGCTAGGAAGATCAGTCACTAAATCGTGATTTCTGCCAAAACTATTGAGGTACATTGAAAATTATTATTAAACTCGAAAGGTACATTGAACTACTGAAGCGTTGCCATTAGTTTTATAATTCTAGCAGGGGGGGTCCCGCTAGGAAGATTCACATAAATGTTACTAAGGCTTTGACCATCTGACTGTCACTTTGAAATGTAAGCAAAAATTGACCTTATTGCCATGGAGTATATTAAATATACGAGCACCGACATCTATTGGTCTAAAATGTCAATAGTTCTGTCCCAAATAATGCCAACGTCAAATTCGTTCTCCAGATGGCGTTATAAACAGTTTTTAAACCTGTCAAATTGAAGTGTACTAAATATGAGGCCCAATGATATTTTTTAAATATCATTGATGACCCTCCATTGTTATTGCTTATTATTTTGTATAACATTGCGCAAACTAATATAAACCTGTAGGGTGGAGGAACACCTTACTGGTGGTTAAGCATTTTTATGATAGATCAACGTACAGTCACTGCTTTTTCAAAACAAACAAAACAAGGAGGAAAATAAAGACCAACATCGTTATGTTATAATTATTATTTATTTCTCTAAAATAATATTATGCTTCTCTTCTTTGTAAGATAAGATAAATCCAGCGCTGAACAATATTGAGAAGATTTTCATTCGAGTCTTATTGGACATGACGATGTATGCGTGATAGGCGCGCATATTTCAATAATCACCGCATTAGCAAGTTCCCACACTAAATACTAAAACATTCTGGTATATATTAGAAAGTCCTCACAAATAATCACACAAATCACACTCGAAGAGTCCCTTTTCGCAGAATAGCTGACAGCGCAGGAGCAAAGGTGCTCAACATACACACATCTATTGTAATATTATTATATTGCATTTTTATTATTGTATACAACATATTTATTATTGTATGTATCTGCGTGCTCAACTGAAGGCAAATCATTTAACAAATCATAACACGGCAAATATTGTGAACAAGAATGCAATAAAGATTATGAAAATGAATATTAATTGACCGATGTCTTTCCGATCAATTTTGACACATTATCAAACATAAACTAATGGGGGCGTTTGGGCGAAAAAAGCGTTTGCAAACGTTTGTAAACAAAATGGCGATTGTTAGCGCAAAATGGCGATTGTTTAGCGGTAACACAGTAAACTGACAGTTAGCAAACACGTCCTGGGCGAAAACTGTACAGTTTGCGCTAACAATCGCCATTTTGTTTACAAACGTTTGCAAACGCTTTTTTCGCCCAAACGCCCCCAAAGAGTCGCTGTTCAGATAACGTCAAATGCGTTCTGTTTTTCCATGTTCGATGACCGGCGTTTTGTTTCAGGGATTTTATAAGATAATACAATCAAGGATTTCCGGCTATTCCCAGCTTCTAAAAATCTACTTCAAATTGAATAATGTTCGTCTCATGATTACCTTTAAATCCTATATAGTTAGTTCTGGGAACGCTTAGTTTTACGAGTGGTACTCAGTTTGCCGTTCTCCTTTAAATACAACATTAAATAAAACCAATTCTAAGCTGTCAGACGTTGTATTTTTGGCACAAAATCAGTAAATGTCCTGTGTCGCACATATGCGCCTAAGCAGACTACCGACCTGGCGCATATATGTGACAAAGCATACAAAAGGTTAATAAAACATTACCTTCACACACTCTCCAATGTCGATTTCGGGCAAATCCGAAAACAGCAGGATACATTCGTTGAAACCAGACGCTAGCAACGTGTCACGAAGCTGCCGCAGTATAGCCACTCCCATGAACAGGGGCAATGCCGGGCCCTCGACTAGTAGTGCGTCCCATAGGTGAACTATCTTATGCAGGGGAAATACGTCTGTAAATATAAAGTGGAGAAGGTAATTTTTGTGCAAATACAGAGTTCTTTTAAGTTTATAGTGAGGGAAACGAACAAGGGGTTCATCTGTTGGTATGTAATGGACTGCCCATGGATATCACCAGCCGCACAATGGCCGCAGATGCGTTGGACCGGTTCTCGGGCCTGGCGGGCGCCTAGGGAATGCCCAGACTATGACTAAGGGCCAATCCTAGACAGTGGTGATGATGACGATAAAGACGACACACGAAAGAGGTAGAGCTTAAAACTTCCACGCAAATGACCCGATCGTATGGGGAAGTTACTCCACCTTACAGAAAACCACAGACAAAAAGCTGAATAACACTATTTTTCTCCTGAGTAAGTTCGCCAGAGCTCGGTTGGGGAGGGTATGGGGTTATAAAGGCAGGCAACGCATCTGCGACCTTTGTGCGGTTGTTGATATCCATAGGCAGCTTGGATCACTTACTATCAGGTAATCCTCTTGTTCGTTTGCCTCCCTATAGCATAACAAAAAAAACTTACGTGAGAACATAGTCAAGAACCACGGTATAGCGAACAGCTCGGGCACAAAGTTGATATCGTGAAGATGGGTGGCCAGCGCCGGCTCGTGGAAGGCGGTCATCTGCCAGAACTTGGCCAGGTACTCCTTGATCACCGCGCTGTTGTCCTTCAGGAAGAACTGGTGGAGGAACTTCGGCACGAACGCTCGGAGGCAGGCGAACGCGCGCGCTGCAAGAATTTAATTATGTTAGGTTGGTGTTGGTATATAAAAAATAAAAACATAATATTATCAAATCACCTGTAATTTTTTTTTTATCTGCTAGGCAAAGACATCAACTCTTTTTTTTATCGGACGCCTACTAGGACTTTTTTTTTGTTTATTTTGTAGTTGAGAACAGGCATAGAGAACGAAGTTCATACAGCCGTTGTAAAATGGCAGTGACAAGCTGTCGGCTGAGTTATATTATATCCTAAACCGGAAAAGAGAGCCGAGTACTATCATCCAAAAACCAGACTGTGTCCATTCGGTGCCGAAAACTGAAACTGACGAAATTGGCAGTTTATTCAAAAGCGTAAGCCTTACTAAATTCACCGCGATAAGTGAAACCAGCCTTACATACCTTCATTGCAGAAGTTGAGGTACAGGAACGGCGCAGTGAGCGAGTCCAGGCCCTGCCAGTACACGTAGCGCGGATGGGTGAGCAGCCAGGCCTTGAGCAGCCGCTTGAGCGCCTGGTGCCCCGCCGACCCGCTCAGCAGCCAGCAGTACTGGTGGCAGCGAGGTATGTCCACGTCGATCTACCGGGCATAGACATTTTTTTTGGCAAATTTATCCTTGTCAGGCAAAGGAAGCTTAGCCCATACTGCCATTGAGTCTAAACCCGATTGCTTTAGTCTGTGTTGTATAGACAACGAAATGTCTAATGCGTGCAAAGGAAGGTGAAGATTGAACCATAATTATTATGCATTCAGTTCAAATTAGATTTAATATTTATTTTGCTAAGTCAGATGTGCTTTACCACAGACAAAGCAATATGTCAAATATGGGCGCAAAGCCTCACAGGTAACCATTTAACATTATATCAATTCCATTTCCCGACAATCAGACAATCATGCAGCCACGCTAGTTGTATAGCGTTAAGTCTCAAGGCATTTTCTGTTCCAATGCTTTCATTATACTGTACATGTACATACATAAAAAATCTGCTTAAATATGTGTAGGCCGACACTTATTTTTCTTCTACATAAAATATATCAAGGGCTAACCAGCACATATTGACAAGGGATATACCATACCTGCCTATCAGTGGGTGTGGGTGTCTCCTTATCAATCCTCTCGTACTGATCCTCAATATCCCCCACAACGCCTAACAGTGCCGCCCAAACGTCACCGCGGACCAATGGCGGAATGTCTATTTCCGCCTCCGCTCGTATGTACTGTGCTGTGTACGGATAACCCTGAAATGTTATAAAAATAAAAGAGAATAAGCTATAAATGACGCATTTATTTTCAACAGAAAAACTTCAATCATCTTGTTAGTCTTAATGTATCAAGTAAGAAATCAGGGACATACAAGGAATATGAAACCATACATAAAGCATTAAGTATGTCTCTCCGTTCCATAGCATCCGTAATACAAGATCCGAGCATAGTTTGGGACTCGGAAATTGTTGTGTTAGTCTAAGGAATTACATTATTTATCAATATAATATTTTTAAACATAGACCTTAACTATGAATAAATATGACTCAGATTCTTACATGCAAAAGCCTCTGGAACCACAGTAGCCTATAGAACTGGTATTCAGTATCCCTCTCTCTGATGATCTTGGGCAGCGCTACTGCATCGTAATCCTTCTTCCTCTCGTGCATGAGTGGGTAGAAGTCATGAGGGGAGATGTGGCTCAGCCGCTGCTTAAGAAGGCTTAGAGTGTATTTTGCGATGCGTCGATCGTATAGGACGCCGGTTTTGCCGCCAATTGTGCAACCGTCTAGGAGGATTGCGCTGAAAATAAATAAAAAAAGATTAGTCACTAATGGTTAATACCATTATGATAAAACGAAAATTAATCTTTTTTATTGGTTTGGACCTTGTGTTTTTTTTGAAGCAATATTAAATTAATGCTTTCAGCAAGGAAATGTGAGAGGTAAAGCACTCTAATTCATTATGTTTAATTAATTTAAACTTAAATGTTTAATCAATTTGTGACTATTGGTTATTTTGATGAAACAAAAGTTAATGCTTATGTGTACTAACAAAATAAGTAACATCATAATATTATATCATTCAAAAATAATAATCAACAGAAACTTACATTGGCATAGATAATATAGGAGGGCTATTCTTTATTAGGCAATTTCTCTTCAATTCTGCCTGGATATCACCCCCAGCCAGCTGCCAAAGATGATACAGGAGCTGCAGCTTACAACCCATCAAGCCACGTGGTTTCTTCACCTCAACTACACTCTTGTTGTCAATTTCAGACAACTCATTGACAAGTATTGAAAACGTTGCCCTTTCACTGGGATTGATTCTGAGACATTTCTCTATAATGTTTCGTAAGGCTTCTGGAACTTGCTGGAATTAATTGAAATATATTTTAAGATGAAAACTATTAACTAGTCCCAGGTTTCATAAAAATATTTCTGATTTATATATCTCCACAAAAGCTTTGCATGCATTTTTTAAACACCAGTATCTTTTTATCATAGTCAGTACAGAAGGTAATATTCTGCAGAATCAAGATACACACAAGATAAAGACTTAGTGTAAATGAACGAAACAAATGTTATTCATAACTAAAAGTTTCAATAATTGATTGAAAATTTACCTTGTAAACTTCATGGTAGTCATTCTCTCTTGCGATCCTTTCGGCAGGGTTGCCAGCATGAACCAGTGTCAGAATCCTTCTGAGTATCGGCCCTGGTTTTAAGTTCTGCCATAGTTTTCCAACAGATAGCTCCAGTAGGATGATACCAAAAGTCCACACATCAGCAGAGGGGCCACCGCCGCCAAGTATTGTTTCAGGGCTCAAATATTTTGGCAGCCTGTGGAAAGCAAGAATCACCGTTGATTTAACTAACTCTCATGATCTATTTATGTAAGGTTATTTTTCTTTAAACTGCTAAGGTTGTCATGTATCCACATTTGGCCAAGTCACTTTATTTTGATGTGGAGGTATTGTGGTGTAGGTACAGCAGCATTGTGTATTAGTCTAATTAGATGCTTAAATAATACTTTTCATTAATATTAATACTATGAAAAAAATAAGGAATAAACTCACCCTAGAGGAAAAGAGACCTCATTCCCTCCATTTGTCATGTAATACATGCCATAATTAAATAACTTTACCCGCCCGCTGCTATCCACATGAATGTTGTCGGGCGCAAGAGTTCTATGTGTAATGTCATTGTCATGCAGAAACTTCAATCCATTGGCTATTTGGAACCCTATATGAATAACTTCATTGTAGGGAAACTTTGAAGTGATTTCATTGAGAGACTTTCCTAGAACTTCTGCGACAACTATAATCCTCTCTGCAAAAAAGTGTTGATACATCTATTAATACAAGTTCTGTTAATGCATTTTTACAATAGTTAAATTATAGAAATAATGAATACTCAAAAAACTTTCTTAATCAAAAAAGCAACATAATACAAGCTTAAAACAATGAATTTATGTTTTAGTTAGGTTAGGTATACATTTGAAACTTGAATAACATTAGAAGTAACAAGGTTGCCTTGAAGTACAACTTGTAGATTTCTAAATGCATAAGTGATTAACGACACAGTCTTTATCAGTGATTGTACAAAACAAAAACTTGTGTCTCCGTACTCACCAAGTTTACCCCTTATATTGCATATAAGGGGACAACCCTTATATTATACACAAATGAATTATAAATGAAGTGATTAACTAAAACAGTCGTTATCGGCGTTTCTACTAAACAAAGTAACTGTCCTTGTACTCACCATGTTTTCCTCTAATCACGTCAAGGTAAGTGCACAGATTATCATGGTTCATGTGCAGCAGCCGCTGAGCCCGGCCGAGTATGGTCACCGAGCTGGGAGTGAGCGGCAGGCCGTTGCTGCCACACGTCTCACCCGGGTGGTTCCGAGCAAAGAAAGTGCACGCCGCGAATTTGTACTCGTCTTCGTCGTCCATTGTTTTTATAGAACAGATCTTACTTGATAGACAAGGTGTGATAGTAAAAGTGGGCGGATAATCAATTTTGTGATAAAAAACAAGCAGGAAAACGAACAATAAACAAATATCCTGCTGTCAAGTGTCACGTCACTTTGTCGAAACGTCAAGTCAAAATTAAATTAACAGCTGTGCTGTCAATGTCAACTGTCAATGCCAGTTTTTCAATCAACATCCTACCTACAAAATTGAGAAACTTCATCAACATGCTCATTATTGTTTATAACTTATTTTTTAATTTTACACCCAATTGATTATGGAACTCCAAAGATTTTAATGGATTTTAAAATTTAAAAAACATAACTCATTCATTCATTCACTTCTTTGCGCATCTTGTTTGTCGTCGACAAAGATCGTCGATCGTCGATCTGTCAATCACACACACACTAGCAACTTTTAAACTTTCATTCATTCATTCTGTTATCTGTTCTGACTTCTGTCATTTGCCGTCATTCATTCATTTGCGTTTCGCGTTGTGTGGCTGACTATTTTGTACTTTTAATTAATGTTACGAAAATATAATTGCTCCTGAAGTATTTTTAAGGATATGGTATGTATAGTTCCATTCTAATCTTGCTCACAAATTATGAAGATTTAGAGATAACTTGATGTTTCTGTCTTACACGTTCGTACACTTTCGTTTCATGTATCAAGACCAAAATGGCCTGCATAGAAAATATTCCACCAGTAAATGGTGATTCAGAGATGGAAGAAGGCGAAATAGTGGACGATCTTGATGACCTATCAGATATATCTTCGGAAGAAGAGTTTCTTTTACGTCAGAGGCTACAAGTGTTAGAGAATTATAACAATGTCCTTGAGCGTAAGAAAGCTAAAAATTCCACTGTTCGATCAGGTATTTCATTAGAATTTATGTCAACTTTAGTTGCATGTGCGTGCGTATGCGATATAGCATTTTTTGTCTGTCCTGGCGTACATTACTATCTGTTCTCTTTGTTTTATACTAAGAATTTTGTAAGGATATAATTTTATCACCCATTTCAATTCCAGTGAGATAACTGATTATTATCTCACTGGAATAAGCTACAGGTAAGTATGGTAAGAAATATAATAAAGATGTAAGATCCAATTTTATATCAATTCTTTTGCAATTAAAATATAAGTATTTTGCTAACTGGGTGATAATGATAAAGCTCAATTGATATGCAGGGAAAGAAATATAGAATCTTTGAGGTGTTCTGAAGTAGATGTTTCAATTTGGTCTTAATTTTTTTTAGCTGAATTGAAATCCTTAATTTTTGGCTGGATATAATTTATTTGTATTATGCTTTATTGTAATTGTAATATTATTACTCTTGGCTTATAAATGAACTAGCGGCCGCCCGCGACTCCGTCCGCGTGGATCTCGATTTCCATTAGCCTAAAGCCTTTGTCGTCAAATTGACTTGATTGAAAAGAATTTTTCGAATCGGACCAGTAGGTAGTTCCTGAGGTTAGTGTGTTCAAACAAACAAACAAACTCCATAGCTTTATATATAAGTATAGATATGCCATTGGAAAAAAAAAACTTATTGTGTGTCTCAATTCCTTAAGTATGAATGGGAACTCCGTTAAATATTTCTGTGCATGAAAATGTCCATTGGTATGGGTCTCCTCCTTTCTATGTAGGTACGGGTATGTATCTGTCACAATAATGTTTGATTTTATAACATGGAAATGCAAAGGGTCAATGAATTATATATGACAATTATTGTTGGTTTAACCCCATGGCTATTAAGCCAATGTATAAGTATTTTTTTGGTTTATTAGCTTGCCTTAAGCTTTTATTGCACTTACCAAAGATATTATTGTAAGTAAAAAATATTTCATGTGACTTATATGTTTAACATACTTTATATTTTAGGAATGTTGTTGAATGTATTTAAACTCTGTGTTTGTTATTTATGTCATAAAATATTGTTCTAATAAAAATCACTTCTCATGAAGTTCTTTAAACAAAACAATAACATTTTAGGTAAGAAAGCAAAATGTTTTGATTTACTGCCACAAGATTTGTCTGAAATTTCTGGCTCTGATGGTGAAGACATATTCCCACAAATAACAATTAACAGGAATACCAGCGAAAGATATTGTAAATCTAAGAAAAGAAAAGATCCCGTCATTATACATATAGGGAAACACAAAGAGTCCTCGCAAAGTAAAAAGAAAACACATAGAATCAAAAAGAAGTTAATGCCAAAAGTAGCATATTCCAGTGAAGAATCTGATGATGAGTATAGAAACAAGCGGAGGAAGTTAGCCAATGCCGTTAGTGTACATACTCCCAAAAGCGATACAACTACTTTAAGAGCTAGATTAAAGAAAATGTTTGGAATGCAGAGCGCGGAGCCCGTTAAAGTTACGGTTTGTGAAAAACCAAAACTGGAAATCACATATGACAACTTATCTGTTAATGTGAAAAAACAATCAAAAGATACCCAAGACACGAAACCTCCGGAGGTGCCGACACAAATATCTGAGAACATTTTGAGTACTGAAACTAAAGCCTGTGAATTAATTGATTTGTGTAACGAGAATACCAATGATGATGATGTTACTATTGTTAATAATGAGGAAAAGTCGTACGATGTCGTCGATGGCGTTGAGAGGAAAGATTCAGTGGAAGCAAAAGTTAGTAGTGGAGATTCTGACGAAGATTTAGAATTATTAAGACAACATGCTTTAAAGACCAAAGCGAATAAAGCAAAAGTGGAAACATCAAAGACTGAATTAACAGAAAAAGAAAAGGAAGAAGAATTAGAAAAACAACTACTTGCATCTGAAGATGAGGATAGCGACACTGAAGAGCTAAGGATGATATGTCTTAAATCAGCACTTCTAAAAAAAGCTATTGAAATGAAACAAAAACAAAAAATGAGAAAAAGAATGTCCCAAACTATCCATGACGACTTCTGTCTCGATGACGAATTATCACAGAAATTGGAAGCAGAAAATAATACTGATGTTGAGTTGGTCGATATGGATATAGGGTCAGATGGCGACGAAAAACTAAAAGAATTGTCTGATAACTGTGATTTAAATATAAAACATGTCACAGAATTTCAGCAAGACTTAAATATTATTACAAATATTCCAATTCCGAAGTCACCACAAAAAGATGAAATTGATGAAGATGAAGATTTGTTACGTGCCAAATTATTGACTTCATTAAGTAAAAACTGGCGAAATCTAGTTGAACCTCCTGTGATAGAACAATTGCCAGATGCACCTAGTCCTGATGTTCCACCTACCACAGCAAAGAGTAAAATCAATTTACCAGTAGAAAAACCTTTTATTATTAAATTAGGAGAATCTGACTCTGAAGGAGAACATGAAGCAACTAAGAATTTGACAAAAATGCATATAAAATTATCTGAACAAGTTGATTTTCAGCAAAAGCTTGATATGTTTTTGAAATCAACAAGAATGGAAGTTGAGAAAACCACATTGCCGGATGTGGTACAGCAGCCCACTGACCAACCAAAACCAGTTCCTAAATATGTTCCTAAGGTTAGCAAAATTAATATGATATGTTTAATACTATATTATTGGTTTGTTAATTTATTTTGTGTTTTTAGACGGTTAGACATTTGCCTAAATCCGAACAAATTGAATACAAGAACCTAGTTAAGAGAATGGCCGAATTAGAGAAAATAAAGCAAGCAAGACAATCATCTATGAATATGATGAAAGCATCAGTACCAGCAAAGGAGACGTTAAAACCAAGAAATATATCTACTGACCCTTCAGATAATAATAATAACTTAGAAGAACAAATAGCACTTTCAAGGTAATGTTATTGCAAGTTATACAAACTGATATACTGGTCAAATGCATTTTATGCATACTGGTATATGTAACGTAATATATTTTACAGGAAAAATATAGCCGAAGAATCTGCTAAAATGTTAAAGCTAAAAGATGAGGCAGTAAAATTATCACGGAAATATAAAATAGTGGCTACGGAGTTAAGAAATATTACAACAGCGATAACATTTAATAAAAAGGAACAGAGATCTGTTCAAAGTAGATTAACCAAAATAAGACTGCATCATCAAAATCTTCTGAAAAGGTACTATTTTTCCATTTCTAACCATATTCTGAACTGATTTGATATCTTGAGGGATATTTGATGTATTTCAGATTTATTTTCTTTATTTGCTTTATTTTGTTTCAGCTCAACTTCTAGTAAACATTCCATAAATAATGTGCCACTTTCAATTAGAAATAGTAATAAACATATGTCAACAACCAAATTACAAAAAGAGAATGATCCTTCTAAGGAGGAATATAAAAATCCCCAATTATTGAAATCTGTAAAAGTGAGTATTGTGAACAACTTGAAAGAAGACAGTGTTACCAAGCCAAGGTTATCAGTACAAGTTGATGTGTCTAGTAATAAGAAAATTGTTAAACTGCCTAAAAGTCCTTCAAATGAGAGAATAGTTGACATTGCAAGTGTAGATGAATCTGTAAATGTGATAGAAGAAATAAATAGAATTCTTGGAAGAGATGGAGAGGAAATTATTGAGAACCAAGAAAATGAAAGGCATGCAGAAAACCGTTTAGAACTACACCCAAAGGAACTTGACGATTACAAGTCACCACTTGAAGCTTTACAAACTGGAAAGTAAGTGTTATTTTTATTTAGATCATTACTAGAAACTTAATATTTTAATCAAATTTAATCCTATATAACAAAATGTTATGTATTTATTCTGGTTAATTGCTATTTAACTTTTGCTTTGAATTTAGAGATTGACTTCGTATGTATTGGTTCAAAAATCGTGACAATTAATGCTTTTAAAACAGTTTTAAATATTTTACTGAATTTATGCCTAGTTGTATTAATTGTATCCAAATATAAAGAAGGCTTGTCGATAAATATCACATAAATTCAGTCGAAACTAATTTGATAATTGAAGGGATTATTTTTTTATCTTATTATTAATTCAACGTCATTGCATTGAAAACTTGCTAATTTTCTATCTTTCACTTTATTAAAGTCAGAACTCATGTCTCGTTGTGTAGTATGTATTAACTTAGGCCTTTTGAACACTCACAATACTAATTTTCTAACACAATTCGATAGTTGTTTTACAATGACACTACTAAGAGGCTCCATATTTGTATGTTTCAATTTAGGAAAGCATTTCTAAGTGGTGTCGTATTGTATAGCAATTTTTTTTTTCTATTATAAAGTGTTGAATGATTTTTCATTAGGTATTATTGTAGAAGAGACTATGCATGTTTACGTAGTGAATACCGACGCTTCTGATATGCGAAAGGGCAATGTGTACGCACTTACTGTGATGCAACGTTGTAAGTATGCATCACATTGTCCAGACCATACTTTGGACACGCGTAACGTTTTTATAATAAATGTTTTTCAGCTGGGAGGAGGATCCGAACAGTTTCCTTTGTCCGTTCGAAGTCGGAGGCAGTTGCAAGGACCCTGACTGCAAATACCTACATCCCAAAGTTCCTTCAGAGCAATGACACATACACACAAGCACACTGTGCGACGACACACACTGACACAAACACAGACAGACCAAAGTACATACTACACACATACACATACACAAAAACACATACATACACTCACACACAGACCCCATTATCTATCTGCACTGTCCCTTCTTGCTTCCTTCGACAGTACTGGAGTCAGCGATGATATGTAAAGTATATAACACAAAAATTATACCCCCATTTAATGTCATACCTTAGCCGTAGCTAGTAATATCTTTTTTGTAGTAATTAAATGTTTAAATGGGTACCTACCTAATTAAATTTCTTAGCAAATGGTATTATACTGCAATCGGAAATATGCATGCGCGATTATATACGTGTGATAATACTTAAATAAGTTTCTCGTTGAGACAGGAATATTTATTTATAGCTCATCTGATGTGAGATATTTCGAAAATCTCAAGTACGACAGTTATTACTATCTAACAAGTGGAACAACTGGACATTAACATGTCCAATAATTCCTCAAACCTTAATTCAACAAATCAAATATTAATACATGCATTTATAAAATCTTAATATAAACCGCATGCCCATTTCCTGTTGCAATAATTTGTATTAATCACACCCTTCACTTTTTTATTGAACACCAAGTTTTTTTTATTCAATTGATTACTTTTCGTGCAAACGTAGCTCCAGTCTCCTTAGTGTGCAGACTCGATTGCTAACGTGATACATAATATGCAATTTTAGTTGGCGTCCTTGGCTGGCCTGCAGTCTTCACGGCCCAGTGGTAAGTTGCGAGTAACATTTATTAGTGCGTAGTGAACCGGCCTCTACCACGTCGCGATCCTGTGGTAAAAACTGTGTTATTTGTGATTATATGAATACAATATATAAGACAATGTAAAAATAAGTCGTGTAAAAATACTGAATAAACGATAAGATATTGTATACTTACTGTTGTTTTAATTTTTGGCACCTTCATTTAGTGTAAGAAATGGTTTGTTTGAAATGGCTTGCGGACAAGGGGTAGGTACAAAAATAAGTCAATATTGAAATTATTTTTTAAAAATAAATAATAATCAGCTGATGGAATAAAATAATTTGTTATCTTATAAATAGACATTTTATTTAGACATTGTAAAGAAAATACAAAGTAAAATACTTTTCCTCCATACAGAAACATACATTTAGACAAAAATATGTACGTATATTTTCAGAATAAAATTCGATAAGTACCTATAATTTACTCATAAAACCCTTTGGAAGGGGTAATCACACCATGCAATGATTAGGTACTATAGATTAATTAGGTATATGATAATTTTATTAGACAGGTATCAAACAGACAGAGTAACTGTGGGCACGGTCTAGCAACCAGTATATAGCTGAAGTCTTAGTTTTAAATTGGACATACATTTTATGAAAAACAATACTCCCAAAAATTAATAGGTATCATCTTAAAATTCTATAAATTCATAAGACTTGATTGGTGTTTAAAAGCTCAATCAATTAATTCTAAAAGTCTCTTTCTCATAAATGCCACAATTTGATATGATACATAACAAACAATACAAGTAATGAGGGTATACGCTGATCCAAAATCATTAGGTAGATTTTTCATTGAAGACACATCGATGAATTTATTGTTAGGCCTTAATTAGATAATTTATAATATTACATTTTATTTTATAAGTACCTACAAAATATACAATCACTTTGAATACCGCATCCAAAGTGCAGATAGAAAAGAGCCCACAGTTAGTTTAATATGTATAGTTACACAGAAGGAGTTACATACAATACAAGCTATTGTAAATCACCTTCGAATAAGTAGGTAGATATGACTAAGGTACGTAGCCGTTCATAAGTTACACTTGCATAAATAACATCTCGTTAGTAATGGCGATATTGTAAATATTTAAACACATTACAGATACGTTAAATAAGCCGATAGGTACATGTAGTTGGTTTGTCGTGAAACTAGCACGTGATTACCTTCCATTTTATCGTGATACATAATTCATTAAAGTATGAAAAATAAAATCAGCTCGATATCTCTACACCTTTGATAAGGCAGGTGCTGTTGTCCACAGATCAGTGTTTTACTGTTTTTACATAAGAATTGAGAACATAGTACCTACCCATAAATTATAATGATGATAATATAATACTGATAGCATGCACAACTTAAAATAAACAGTTTGTAAGGAACTGCGTCACGTAGTACACTTTACCACCAATTACTTTACCTACTAACGAAATGTTACGATTTGCATTCCGCCTTTAATTCTAAACTAAACTAAACCGTTTTACTTCACGATTTTATTTTTCAGAAACTTAATTCTTCGCGCTGTGTGTTGGTTTAGGCACTAGAACGAAGATAATGAAAGGTACAGCAATAAGGGACTTTAATAGCCCCACAAAAGTTCGGATCATTGAGGTTTTATTGAAGGGGAGCAGAGCAACACTATATCTAGCCTGTGTCACCTTGAATGGAGCTTCAGAGATTTTATTCACTGACAAAAACAAAGGAGAAGTGTTTTTCGCAATAACCATTATCGAGACGGTATGTGTGTTTGCTTCATCGTCATAAGCCATCAAAGCACAATCGAATAATCAAATATGTAGGTAGGTACACTTCACATCACCTGAGAGCAGTAACTGATGTCAGCTTTATTCAGTCGAATCTTTATGCCACACAAAACACACGAAATACTCATTAAAACAAACGAATATGTTAGTACAAACAAAATTAGTGATGCGCCTGATCATCAACTTTTTTATTTTATCGGTGCAACTTTAAATTAGGACACATAACGTAATTTTGTTCTTTGTAGGACACGAGTAGGTATGTATCCAGCACATAACTAACCAACAACAACTTTTCTTTATTGTTAAAATAATCAGATCGGGTACCTATTGCTAATTTCGGTGTATTGGTATTTAATATAATATAGGAATAGGTATTTATTTCTGTATAACTCTCTTATGTTCCTATCTTTAAAATCTAGCGACTGATAAATCAATTTAGATGTTTATTACCAAAACTTTTCAAAATGGAAAATAGACTTCGAACAGGGGCGGACAAAGGGTAGGGGTTTATAAACGAAGTGCTATTGTGCATAGGATTTTCAACCTTAACTATTGTTGAGATTGGAGTGATTTTTTAATCTAAGAATTCCGGTGTACATTCCGGCCCTGGTTTATAGGTAAGGAACCGACTAAAGGGTATCAATGTTTGGTGACCTTGACTAAGTAGGTACCTACATAATTATGTTGAATAAGTATACATAGTTACATAGTGATAAGAGTCCTTATCCTTAAATCCGCCCTTAATAACCGCAACATTATAATAGAATTTTGGAAACAAACTGGCCAGGTCGTTTAACATTTTATGTGACGTTAATTCTTCCAATGGCAACGATTGATACCCATTATCTCGTGACCAGTTTCATAGCAGACGTATTTTGACGTTCATCGAAGATGTCGAATTATCGGCTCGGAGGTGTGGTGGGATCGATAGGCTGTGATGGGCAGGTCCCGTTCAAGCGGGCGGTGCCGGTGGGCTCGAGTGGTCGACATTTGGCTCGAGTTGCCAGCGATGGACGTCGATAGGCGGCGATTGACGACGATGGGCGACGATAGACGACGATAGGCGACGATAGACGACAATGGGCGACGATGGGCGACAGACTCGGGTCCCGGTTGAGCGAGCGGTGCCGGTGGGCTCGATAGCCGGCGATGGGCGACAATGGGCGACGATGGGCTCGAGCGGTCCTCTCTGCGCGCCTACCTGAGCGTGTGCCACATGGCGACGGCCTTGCGCGTCTCGTGCGCCACCTGCGCCCAGTGGCGGCCCTCCGCGCCGGGCTCGGCGGCGCCCACGCAGCACCAGCCCAGCACCAGCCCCGACCCGCCCGAGCCCACGCCGCCGCCGCCGGACACCACGCACACCTGGTGCGGTTATTGATATGACGTGTGAAATGTATTCGAGAAATATAAAAAACACTGTTTTTTAAATAAATAATGAATAAACATAAATAATAAACAACATTGATCTGACTCCGTGTTAAGTGGCTTAAGCAATACGGTATTTGACTGACAAGTCAAATCACCTACTTTTTTAAAATGTCAAAAACGTAACCTTGTTGGAAAAAATGTATGAAATATTGAATCGTGACGTCACGATGCAGTAGTGTCTAATCAATACTCTTTTAACTTCAATTAGCTGTAATAATTTGCTAAAAGCTCAATAGTAACTGTGAGATAAAAATTGTGCCTAATTTTTGATTTCGTCTTTAATCTTAGAATGTGATAATTTATTTCGTATGCAGTCAAATACCCAATTGTGTTACAGACATCAGAATCAACAGTGGTAGGTATTAAAAATATACTTTTACTTAAACAGACTCATATATAACACCCTCACCAGGACAAACAGACATGTTCATTCACACAAATGTTTGTCCTCTGCGGGAATCGAACCCGCGACCTCTTGTATAATTGGCAACATCTTGACCATTACACCAAGTGAGTTCTCAAAAATTCGAAATAAAGAAAAAATCATCTGATCTCACGTGGGACTAACCAGCCCGTTTGTATTGCGGGCAAGCCCTCTTACCAATTAAGCTACCGCCGAGACCTTTAATGGATCTAATGAATTTCTCCTTGTTATTTCTTAAAGCCTAATGCAAGTCATCCCTTCAATGTTGTGGTAGCCTCAACACAACATAACAGTTGTGTATGTGACACAACCTCATTAGATTAATTTTGGAAATACCACTAAGCATGTAAATGCTTAAAAATAAATATCTCTTAACTTCAAAAATCTATGAAACGAAACTGACCAAAAGGAAAAGGAATAGAAGCCATCTAGCATAAATACCTATATGCTGCTTTCAAACGAAATTATGCAAACGGTTTCTTTTTTAAAATTACTAACCTCAATGGAAGCGTCTTGAAGATTACTGGACGGCAGGCTGAACGAGAGCGCCTCATTCCACACGGGATTGTTTATCTCTTTCCTATTCGTCTTCTTCTTTTTCACTCTTTTCCCGTTCACGAGCAGGTATACTTTTACGGAGACGTCTGGAAAACAAGGAAATATTTCTTATAATCCATCTATCTATATTAATAAAATGAATTGTTGTTCGTTAGTCTGATTAAAACTCGAGAACGGCTGGGCCGATTCAGCTTATTTTGATTTTAAAATATTTGTAGTAGTCCAGGGTAGGTACGAAGTTCGCCGGGTCAGCTAGTTTGAAATATTTTCTTCTTATAGAGAGTCAAACGAACAAGAGTGTCACTGATGGTAAATGATCAACTGCCCATGGACATCAACTACCGCACAAGGGTCTCAGATGAGTTGCCTTCCTTTAAGGCCCCATGACCCTCCCCAATTGAGCTCTGGCGACCTAATCACCAGCAGAAACATAGCACAACAATTTCAAAGTGCTATTTCAACCCTCAACACGTCTTTAGTTCTGAGTCCCGCATATAGCTGAAGGTCTACCTGGCCTATTGTTAGCGTTCCCTATAGATAACCATGTAGAAGATGTCTTACCTAACGCGTCCTTCCCTTCCTGCGGCGGCAGCAGATTCCGCGCCTTCAACACCACCACAGTCAACCGCTCAGCAGAAGGTAAGTAAGACAGAGACAGTAACAACTCCTGCAGTTCTTCCGGCTGCCGTCTCTCACGCGACAGACCTTAAGCTACGCGGGTCTCTTGCGATAATCGATGGACGAATAGAATCGTCAGTAGTTTCAATGGCATAGGTATCTTACCTAACGCATCCTTCCCTTCCTGCGGCGGCAGCAGATTCCGCGCCTTCAACACCACCACAGTTAACCTCTCAGCAGAGGGCAAGTAAGACAGACAGTAACAGCTCCTGCAGTTCTTCTGGCGGCCGTCTCTCTCGCGACAGACCTTAAGCTCACGGGTCTCTTGCGATAATCGATGGACTGTCAGAATCGTCAGTAGTTTCAATGGCAGTAGGTATCTTACCTAACGCGTCCTTCCCTTCCTGCGGCGGCAACAGATTCCGCGCCTTCAACACCACCACAGTCAACCGCTCAGCAGAGGGCAAGTAAGACAGAGACAGCAGAAGTTCCTGCAGTTCTTCTGGTGGCCGTCTCTCTCGCGACAGACCTTAAGCTCACGGGTTTCTTGCGACAATCGATGGACTGTCAGAATCGTCAGTAGTTGCAATGGCAGTAGGTATCTTACCTAACGCGTCCTTCCTTTCCTGCGGCGGCAACAGATTCCTCGCCTTCAACACCACCACAGTGAGTCGCTCAGCAGAAGGCAAGTAAGACAGAGACAACGACAGCTCCTGCAGTTCTTCTGGCGTCCGTCTCTTACGCGACAGACCTTAAGTTCACGGGTCTCTTGCGATAATCGATGGACTGTCAGAATCGTTAGTAGTTTCAATGGCAGTAGGTATCTTACCTAACGCGTCCTTCCCTTCCTGCGGCGGCAGCAGATTCCGCGCCTTCAACACCACCACAGTCAACCGCTCAGCAGAGGGCAAGTAAGACAGAGACAGTAACAGCTCCTGCAGTTCTTCCGGCGGCCGTCTCTCTCGCGACAGCGCCGCCCAGACCTCCGCGCCGCCGGCTACTTCCACCCGCGCGAGGGGAACGCGTGCGGATCCCATGACCTCGTTACGGGAGAATCTGGTGAATAAGTTTATGACGAGATTATAGGCACCGTGCGTAGCGGTGACTCTGCCATCTCGTGACTCATATTCTAAACTTTTACCGTCGTTTTTCAATGTCGGTAATTCTACTGTCAAACCACGGAAAAACAAGGTACCCTATTCTGCCATCTAGTGACTCATATTCGATACTTTTACGCTAAATGTCAAATTTTACTGTCAAACCACAGAAAAAAAATCGGGATTTTAGCGCCCTCTATAGTTTCTGCACGGTGTCTATAGCAAAAACTAAAGTATAATGTTCCGAGTGTGAAGTCGTAACAGAGCAGACTATTATTTTGCTGATGGAAGCACGCATTAGCTTCGTTCATGCGAACCGGCGTCTGGCGCACTCGTGAGTCCACCTCACCAGTGGGGGACATTCAGAATAAACGAATCTATTATGTCATTGAGCGTATCGCAATGCAAGCGGTTTCGTATAAACAAACTAGCGGCCCCCCGCGACTCCGTCCGCGTGGATTTCGATTTCCAATAGCCTAAAGCCGTCCTCGTCAAATAAACTACCCATAACAAAAATAATTTTTCAAATCGGACCTGTAGATCCTGAGATTAGCGCAACAAACAAACAAACTCTTCAGCTTTATCTATACTAATATATAAAGCTGAAGAGTTTGTTTGTATGTTTGTTTGTTTGAACGCGCTAATCTCAGGAACTACTGGTCCGATTTGAAAAATTCTTTTTGTGTTTGATAGTCCCTTCAACGAGGAAGGCTTTAGGCTATTGGAAATCGAAATCTACGCGGACGGAGTCGCGGGCGGCCGCTAGTATATTAGTATAGATGAGTATTTATCACCTGTCATAATCGAACACCTGGAGCAGCAACGTCTTGTCACCCAAATCATCGTGTGATACCGGGAATTTGAAGTGCTGGTCGAAGAAGGGGTTCGCTTCGTTCCTGTGCACTGGCGTCTGGCGTACACGCGTGTCCACTTCTGGCAGCAGACTGACTCGCACGTACGGGTCGTTGAATCCGCCCGCTTCGTAGCCCGCAAGGTCGTGCGCTGGAACATTTGAAAAAGGATTTTATTTTCTGTTCCATAAGCGTTAGAATCAAGCATACAGCTATATTCTGTACCATGCCATGAGCATACGGATATATAGTCTCTACCTTAGATATATCAGGTGTCCCCGTTTTTTCCCCTTGAAAGTGCGATACTAATGGTTTGTATTTTAGCCGGTAGTTCTACAATTTTGACTGGATTATACCACAGCGAAAAGTAATATCTGGCATTGCCTACATTTAATTAGGTAATTGTACAATTTATACTTTATTACAACATTGTACCGTAGCCTTTCCCCAAAAATCAGCACTAATACTATTTTTTTAACTGGGGATTGCCTGGGCATAATAATAATAATAATAATAATAAGAGCGTAGGGATGTGACGACCCCATCGCCCGTTGATGGAAGTTGGAGCTCCTCCTTGAGGAGTTACAACTTCCATCAATGCAATCAGTCACCGCAGGGCAGCTTGTGGCGAGCTGTTGGTGTGTGGCGACACCACGGACCCGAGACCTCCCGGGGGAACTTTACCATCTTCTCCCCCACCTCTGGCTTGCCTTAATTGGCCGTCCAGAGTGGAGCGCAAGAGCTATATGCTTGATGGGTGGAAGTGCTCAATCTGCGTAATAGCGGGGAACGGCTGACCGACCAAACGCGATCCAGAAACCGGTGCACACCTCTCGGCACCCTTAGCCAACCACGCCGGTGTTGCTCCCTTGCTGCCCGCGACCCTAGTGGCCGCTTGGAGTGGTAGCTGTTTTTGGGGGGCCCATCTAGTGGGAGGCGAGTCACCGTCTGCCAGGAGTAAAACATTGAGACATTTTGCATGGCAGACGCCCGTTGTCTCAACCAATAGCCCAGATTACCGGATCACAAAATTACACCCAATAGAACTGAACTTTTTTATTCAATTTTTGTTTGTTTGCAATAGTTCTTACATTTGCCAGGTGCTGTCTTTGAATAGATCTGTATTTATTCAGAGATAGTACCTGGCAGATGTACACATTCCAATTTAGATCAAATGGTACCAAAAAGCCTCTGCGCTGTTGGCTTTGGCCCCACGCATGCTTTAAAGGACCGGGTCCCTATGGACCCGTGAATTTCCAATGTACCTACATAATAATAATAATAAACATTTATTTCAGAACAGAATTCCATAGTGTTAGTATACATTAATTCTTACATCCTAGTGTTAGTATGTACAAACAAGATAAAAATATTAATTATTTATTTACCAGTGTGGAGGGTCGCCCAGTGTCGCAGCAGTGGGGAGTCCCACCGGTCTTTGAACACCTTCAGGAGACGATTAGTGCTGGAGCGAAGTCTGGTGAGCATCGAGGCGGACCTCTTTCTCATTATGGCAAAGAAGTCATCTGTGTGAGCCTCCGCAAACATAGCCGACGCACTACAGCGCCACGACGAGGAGGAGAGGTGCCCAGCTAGGTGTATCCCGTTTAGAGAACTACCACCTAACAAAGTTGAAAAGTATTAGAGCGGTCTGAATCAAAAAACCTTACCTTCTATAAGATGCACTTCCAAATCCGACCTATCGAAGTCGTACTTCAGCCGCAGATGGATGCGCCCCAGCGAGGGCCCCGCGCCCTCCAGCTCGATGACGAGGGGCGCCTCCCGCTTCGTGTACAGGTCCGGCTGCAGGGCCCCCAGGGCGCTGATGGCGGCCGAGGCCCCCGGGCTGAGGGGCCCCAGGCCGCTGCTGCTCTCCACTAGGGAGTTGCTGCGGTCTATCCGCCTGGAATGAGTTAATTAAGGGGTGGTTAGCTAGATACTACTTACTCTTAGATTCATTTTGAACACGGTCTTAACGGCATATAGAAACTACGGAACCCTAAAAAATCATTTTAAAATATTGGCTCGTAATATTGGCTCCATTCTGCCTGTTGGTAAGCAAAAGAGAAGCCCTGATTGGCATGAAAACGGATGCGGTACCGAATGTTATCCTATCCGCTAGCATCGCCATACCGGTCCGCAAGAAACTTCTTCACACTTCTCTCGAAGCAACCCAGGTTATAGGAGGGAGAAAACGTGCGCTGGTAACGCATTCCATCGCCTAATAGTTCGGAGAAGAAATTAATTACCAAACTTCTTGGACTGCAATGGAATAGTGTAACACTTTGGTACTCTTTGTGAAGTTAAGGGATGGTTTCATTACCTTTACGTAGAAAGTTTTTGACACAGGCTATTTAGCAAATATTATCATCGATAAGAAAAAATATATGTGTGACTATTTGACAACTCTCTTCAGCTAGAAAAAACCTTTAAATCAAAAACCCAGGATTATAAGTGGTGTAAAATATTTCGAGGGCATCATTATATTTATAACCTTTACAACATAAGTATATTTGGAGTTCATTCGACTGTATTATATCCTCGTTACGTCCACTCAAATACATTATGTAGGTACAATCGGTACAAAAAGTACGAAAGATAGGGCGTGACAAATCCTACTGAGCGCTAATATGAGGGCGAGAAAATTGAGTTTATTTCAATTTGTCCGTCCGTGTCGGGTGGAATCCCCCGCGCCCAGCGATGGAACAGATTGATTTTTCGCCAACTGAGACTAGGTATAAAGAGTGCTTAATAAAGTGGGAATTTATTTACTCCCTGTAGAACAATTGCTAGTTGTAGTGGTTTAAGGTCAAAGTTTACCCGCTAGCCCTGTGATGACCCTCGTAAAGATATGTAGAGACTTAGTATCACCTAAAATGTTGCATCTACGCAATACCCCAATCACCACTACTGCTTCTCTACTATAATAGAGCAAGGGCACTTCAGATATAAGAATCCGCCTCTGTTTCCAGTAAAAACTCTAGTTGGCTAGTCAGATAATCTTACGAGAATCGTGAGCTAGACTTAAATGACAAATTATTCGATTCGATGTATTAGAGCTAGATTGTGGAATGCAAATAGGTACCTGCTTGTAAAATTAGCATTAGGAGACGGTTTCACGATTTCAATTTAAAATAATGAGATTCAAACGGCACCTTTGCGTGATAGACAGAAATTGGCATGTCATGGCTTCAGTCAATATGTGAACTAACGTTGTCATGAATTCGAACCATTTGTACCATTATCATGTCATTATATCAGGGATTCCCAATCTCGATAATGTAGCTCAATAATTGAATAATTACGTTTTTTTATTTACGTTTAAGTTTCTTTTCAGATGAATCTGGTCTCTTCCGAATTCAAACATGTTTTTTTTATGTGATAGGGAGGAAAAAGAACAAGCCGGTCAGCTGGTGGTCGCAATCGTACATGGGTCGCATATGCGTTGCGTGCCTTTAAAAACCGGATACACTCTCTAACTAAGCTCTAGCGACCTTACACACCAGCAGAAAAATAACACAACATGTTATTGAAATAACTCCTTAGGTACTTAAGTACTATATGTGAACATACAAATACTTTCCAGTCAAACACATTTCTGATGAACAATTTAGTTATAAGTTACCGTATGAGAAAAACTTTCTGAACAGTTCTTCCTACGTGTTTAGTTGACATCCCTTGCGGAGTTTTTGGTATAATATGATTTCATCTGTGATGTTTGAGTTTCTTTGACGCTGGATTCTCGGAAGGTCGGCACAGAGGTGTCAACTTCAAGAAAATGTCTGTTTTTAGTTCAATTTAGTTGGCAGTTGACACGCAGGCACGTACTACTCCTAAATACATGTATTCTATTGAGATAAGGCCTGATCTTGCAGCCCATACGTACGGGAGGTCTATGCATCAGTAAGAATTTGGTGGGGTTTATGGGTTGACGATAATCCCTTACTTTGGCGCCATTAAGAGTGGCGATAGATACCGAGCCGGCAGATGCCTTGGACTCGACGGTGTGGGCGAGTCTGCCAAGTATGCAAGAGACCCGTGAGACGGTGCGCACGGCCAGCGATACGCGCGGAGGGGGAGCGGGGTATTCCTACCTTGGCGGTATGAGCAGTGGCGACAGACACCGTGGCGGCATATGCCTCGGATTCGACGGTGCGGGCGAGTCTGCCAAGTATGCTAGAGACCCGTGAGACGGTGCGCACGGCCAGCGATACGCGCGGAGGGGGAGCGGGGTATTCCTACCTTGGCGGCATGAGCAGTGGCGACAGACACCGCGGCGGTAGATGCCTCGGATTCGACGGTGCGGCGAGTCTGCCAAGTGCCAAGTTATGCTAGAGATCCGTGTGCAAGGTGGGCCGGCGCGGAGGGGGGACGGGGAGTGTTGCATTCCTACCTTGGCGGCATGAGCAGTGGCGACAGACACCGCGGTGGCAGATGCCTCGGACTCGACGGTGCGGGCGAGTCTGCCAGGGACGCTAGGGAGCCGTGCGCATGAGGGGCGGCGCGGAGTGGAGACAGGGAGCGGGGTATTTCTACCTTGGCGGCATGAGCAGTGGCGACAGGCACCGCGGCGGCAGATGCCTCGGACTCGACGGTGCGGGCGAGTCTGCCAGGGACGCTAGGGAGCCGTGCGCATGAGGGGCGGCGCGGAGTGGAGACAGGGAGCGGGGTATTTCTACCTTGGCGGCATGAGCAGTGGCGACAGACACCGCGGCGGCAGATGCCTCGGACTCGACGGTGCGGGAGAGTCTGCCAGGGACGCTAGGGAGCCGTGCGCATGAGGGGCGGCTCGCACGTCCAGCGAGGCTGCGCGGAGGGGGGACGGGGAGCGGGGAATGCCAGTCCCCCCCGCTTCTAGCGTGCGGCCGTCGGGAGCGAAGGTCCGGATGGCGGGGGACGATCCGCGATGGCTCTGTGAAAGTAAAGATATATTTTTCAATTGTAATACTTACTTGCTATAATAAATATATATACATATATATTTTTTTAATATCTCACAAAAACACATACATTAATCTGACTCCGTGATAAGTATCTTAAGCACTAGACACCAGAATCAACAGAACCCGCGACCTCTTAGTCTAACAGTTAACTTCTTGACTATTACACCAAGCGGGTATTCAAATAATTTTTTGAGAGCATTTATCAATAAAAAAATAAACACGGTTATTGAGCTGAAAAAAAAGTAGAGTATCAGCCTATTAATGTCCCACTGCAGGGCAAAGGCCTCCATCATTTGAAATCATGTTTTCGTTACAAAGATGGGTTTTAGCGTAATCACCACGCTTGCCAAATGCGGATTGGTGATCACAAACCCGGGCTGTGTTCAGAAAAATCAACACAAAGTTTGCCCGACCCGGGAATCGAACCCAGGACCTTGAGACCAAGGCCCGGTACATAAACCACTAGACCATCGAGGCGTAATTGAGCTGAACTAAGATAAAAATATACTGGTGTGGCTAACATGCCGGCCATTGCGTCACAGACATGGGCAGTCAAAGCTGCATTGCGGCATTGAGATTTTTCTACGTAATCATCAAAAAGCCTCTAAACTTATCTGTTTTTCTTCACGAAATGCTAAGCGTGTAGAAGATTCCCGCTTGACACATTACGTGACTGCTCGCTAACCTGATAATGTGTTATTTTAAGAAATAATAAAGTGGTTTTGCATGTGAACTCTAGAATATAACGTGTAGCACTTTCTTTGTTGCGTGTAAAACGCACTATTGTTACTTTCATAGACTTGTTTTAGCTTTGCATTGACATTAATTAATTCGTATAATTAAGTAGAGTTTTGTTTGTATATTGTAAAACTTATGATAAATTATACTAACATACAAACAGCACTATAATCATTGATATACAAAATGTGTATCAACGACTATAATACAGATTTTTTTATGAAAAACATCTGTCATTGCCAGCGGGGCACACGCAGGGGTGAATAATATTTTTAATCCAGTCTGTGGGGACTTATAAAAGCCTTTGCTCTACAAAAGGTGGAGTAAAAGCGGTTTTGACCTTATTTTGTTTAGGTATGGGGACCTAATAAAAATCCAAGTTTTCGACCTTGGGAGGAAAAGGCGCGAGCCACCATCTTGAATTGAATGTGCCAAAATTAGGTTTTTTTTAAATAATGTCTCAACAGTTGACTTTGTGGCAAAAGTGTCTATGGGAAGTAGAAAGAAGACAAAATCACTAAAATTTTTCTCATACATGTTTATTCTGTAAGTCTTATAGGTAAAAAGTTACATCTGGTAGAAGAAAAACAAAATTACAAAAATCATCAATTTACTTTAGGCAAATTAGACAATCTTGGGATGTTTTGATCGGGTGATACGGCATCATAAGGGGTTAATAATAATACCTTCCGGCCGTATTCGGCCATGGCGGCCGACCTTACGATCAGCCAGGTACGCAGGATATATTATAGTGCACAAGTGAGTGCGCAAGCACAGGTGCACTCCCTATTCCCTCACTCTCATAATTCGGTGGGACAGCAATCTGACACGACCGTAGAGAGATCAGGCGCAGGACCAACGGCTTAACGTGCCTTCCGAAGCACGGAGGAGCTCGAGATGAAATTTTTCGGTCACCCATCCGATGACTGGCATCTGCGAACGTTGCTTAACTTTAGCAACCGCATGCCGAGTGCGCTTACCACTGCGCCATCGAGCTCCTAAGGGGTTACGCACTGGATAGCTCCCATAATATGAACAGTATGCAAACCATCTATTGTATTGACATTGTGATCCGCATTATCACAAATAACTTGAGAGAATGAATCTGGGTCAACCAAGGTGCCAGCTGCATCAGGACGAATAACGGCAGATTTTTCGAAGAGTGTAGTTTCAAAGTACGACGCCGCGAAGCCCAACGAAGACAGTAAGTCGATAAGTTTCTTTGATCCAAACTTCTTGTACAAATATGTACTGATACCGATCAAAAGTGGCGACAAAAAAGATCTAGGTCTTGCTGCTGAAATTACAGCATGAGATATCGCTTCGCATATTTTATTCCATTTGTTAACAGAGCCTCGTTTTTTTTGGAAATATTTTATTCCGGCGCTTGTAACTTTTTACCTATAAGACTTACAGAATAAACATGTATGAGAAGAATGTTAGAAATTTTATCTTCTTTCTACTTCCCATAGACACTTTTGCCACAAAGTCAACTGTTGAGACATTATTTAAAAAAAACCTAATTTTGGCACATTCAATTCAAGATGGCGGCTCGCGCCTTTTCTTCTCAAGGTCGAAAATTTGGATTTTTATTAGGCCTTCATACCTTAACAACATAACATCATAAACGCTTTTACTCCACCTTTTGTAGGGCAAAAATACCTACAGACTGGACTATTTTTACGTTTTTCTTAAACCAAGTCGATTGGCTTTATGTAACTACTAGGCTACTAGCGCCCTCCTGCGACTTCGTCCGTCCGTCTCCGTCTTCGCCTTCCTCGTCACATTTACTATCCAGTACAAAAATATAATTCCAATTCAAACCAGTAGTTCCTGAGATTAGTGTGTCCAAACCAACCGACTCTACAGCTTTATTATAATATGTAATCTTTCACCAGTGGCTCCTCGAAGCTGCTATGCACGCAGCGGCTACACCCTGGAAACTGCGTCGACTCGCAAGCGAAACCTGTTGGAGGGGGCTAATCGCTTAGGCGGACAAGCTTACAGTGGATCCCTCCCACAGTGCATAAAGTCTGTCACGGCGAGGAAGGCACCCAACGCAGATATGCACTGGACCTTGGCAGACTCGGCGTGGCAGCAAGGCAAGGTGGATGGCCTAATGCGACGGTAGAGGGCTATAGAGACCGTCGGCCAGACACAACATCTAACCCTTCCTCCGGTCGTAGCGGATGTCCGTTCCATCGGGTACAGGGAGGGAAGGACGAGTGTGTGCAACTGCGTGTGCGCGAACGCAGATGCACCTAAATATCTCCTGCGCAACTGACTGCTTCCGATTTTGGACTCCGATAATATGTATTTATATATAATGTATTTTAGCTGAGAATATACGTAAATTGACTTACTGTTACTAAGTACTATTAATTTATGTCGTAACTATTAATCAGTTTTTTTTTACTGTGTAATTAATATTAACTCGAACATTCTCTTAAAGTAAATGAACCATATAATATGCAACCAGTTATCACATAGTCTGATTGCAATACCTCGCGACCTAAAGCGGATTATTAGTTCGCTCAATAGCGCACACACTGTAATAACGCATTCAGTTTGCTAATTCATGTCTAAATGGTGGACTGTTGCGCGATGCGACACATGACTTCCCATGATTATGGGCAGTCGACTGGTCTGCCGATAGGTCTTTGTTAGTTTACAATTGGCTGATACGTTTACGTTTTTATTTACGAAGGAAGCAAACGACTGCCGACCAGTTTCGTGAGAGCAAAAAATATTCTTTACTAGCGGCCGCCCGCGACTCCGTCCGCGTGGTTTTCGGTTTCCACATACATAGGTATGTACTATAGCCTAAAGCCTTATAAGCTATAGCCTATGTGTTATTCTGATGTATAAGCTATATTGTGGTAAAGTTTCATTCAAATCCATTCAGTAAGTTTTACGTGAAAGAGTAACAAACATCCATACATCCATACTTACAAACTTTCGCCTATATCGTAGTAGGATATAGTAGGATTCGAATCTGGTTTCGAAACTATGGTTTCCAAAATGGCCAAAGGGGATGGAAAATACATACTTATCGCTCACCATGGACGTAATAATTTGAAAGCCTCGTAGATGAAAGCGGGCAGCCTTCGAAATTCCATGCTTCTATTTCATTGAGCTCTTAAACCCGAGTCCCCAACCGAAATATTCACTGTAGTACCCATTTCAGTGTTCACAGCATGTTTGTATCGTACCAAAGAACTCCCTTTGTTTGAACATGAATATAAGCTTTGCCTCCAGAAATGCAAGAATCTCATTGTTTTATAACAATGAGCTTCTTGCAACATAAACATTTTCGTTTTTTAAAACTACTTATGCATTTAATAAAAAAAATGGTATTGTTCTGTCTAAGACTAAGAGAGATTAGAAAGCCAGCAATGTGATGGCGTTGGCACAAACTCAAATTAGCAAAGTGCATGTGCAATGAAGGCAAACTCATCAGAGATTCTCTGTGACTTCACCGCGCGAGACGGACCGTAGGTGTCGCAGTGACAACTGGATTTGGTTCAGGAAATGCATTCTAGATAGATGACTGAATAAATGATGGTATACGGGTAGATTCCTTTGATATCGTCGTGTAATGGGCGTGTTGAATGTTGACACAACCAGTAATTTGACTTTCTTTTAATTACTGTCAATACGATTCCACACTTCGAAGTTTGTAATCGTATTGACAGTACAGACATTACGAAAATATCACACTATGACGTCATGATTTTTGAAGTCAACTGAGTAATTACTCCAGAATTTTAATTTATCGAAAATTCTTATATTACTTATAAAAAAAACAAACCAATACATCAGTTTGTTCGTAATGTAAGAATTTATTATATGTTGATAAAAATCTTTTCATATCAGTTAAATGTGTCAACATCCATCTATACTAATATATAAAGCTGAAGAGTTTGTTTGTATGTTTGTTTGTTTGTTTGAATGTTTGTTTGTTTGAACGCGCTAATCTCAGGAACTACTGGTCCGATTCGAAAAAAATATTTTTGTGTTGGATAGTCCATTTGCCGAGGAAGGCTTTAGGCTATTGGAAATCGAAATCCACGCGGACGGAGTCGCGGGCGGCCGCTAGATTTTTATATTATTGATCTGTCCGAGTTGTTAAAAGTTTCAGGAATTGAAAAACCTTTATTGCTTAGTTTTAAGACTTCTAGATGTGTCCATCCGTCGTTTCAAGGTGCGACCTACTTGTTACTGCACGAATGGATTGATTTTAAATTATTAAGGGGGATTCGATTGGCTCGATGGCATTTGTGGAAAAGAACATGTTTTTATTGTGTGTGTCACCACCGAGCAGAGGTTGCAGTTTATCTATTACTCGTAATGAACCGTGGTTCCAAAAACAAGAAAATAACACACCAGGCTACAGTAATAGTCCACTGCTTTGAGATAATATCAAAGGCTAACCAAGCCTATACTTACGAAATTAATTAAGACAAATATGACACCTTACACTTTTTATTTCGAACACCTAATTTACATCGGTGCCGAAGTATACTCATCGCATATTTCTCGGTAGTCGGTGCCAAAACCATGTTTAAATTATTTGCAACTGGATTCACACGCGTAAATATCTGGACCGATAATACAAAATGAGATTTAGGTTTAGCTAGTTATCGATGAACGCACTACACCCACAACACGTGTCTCTGGGCCTCAGGCACCGTCATCCATAAACAGTGAAAGTGCATTAGTGAAAATTATATGAGCAGTCTACTTTGCTTAATAAATTACTTCACTTTCCACAAGTATTTGCGTTTATTTAACCGATTCAGTGCGGTGGCTTATTTAACAAACGTGTGTGCCTAGCGGAGAATGTATGTTCCATGGCTTTAACAACTTCAAAAGCGTGCAATTTACGCGATTTTCTGAAACTTACCCCAGAACCGAAATCTACGTGACAAATTGAGACACTTAAATTAATGGCAAAGCTCTGAAAAGTGTAGGTATGCACGTTTTATCAAAGTTCTACAGGTAAACATTTTGGCTACTCTCGGGCGCTTTTTTCTCTTAAATCTAGAGTAGTGTAGTGCAAGCAAGCTTTGACCCGCGGCTTTGCTCGCTCAAATCATCAAGATTACTGTTTTATCTCCCAAGGGTAGGGTATAGGCCTGGACAACCGCATAGTATCAGTTAATCAGTAGTAAGTAAACGAAGACATTTCCTCACCGTGGCTCTAGAAGTGCCGCTGTCCAAACTGCTCTGGGATGATATCGACGGCGTGCGCGCAAGTCGCGCGTGGGGCAGCGAGCTCGCGGCGCGCACCTCCGACAAGGGCTGCACGCGGCACTGCTCCTTGGGTATCAGCATCTCCTGAACGACAAAAAAAGAATCCTTCAATAAACTCCATGGTTACAGCGTATAGCGTCTGAGGGCATAACCACCCCTCTGATGAGGGCCTACAGAGGGCAATACCACCTCTCTAGTCTAATCTACTGTAGAGTAAAGCAAGCTGACGATGATGGACATCCTCTTTATCGTCATCAGCCTTAGCCTGTTGCCTAGCTGGGATGTCTGGCGTACATTGGTGGAGGCCTACGTTCAACAGTCGACGGCAATAGGCTAATTGCTTTATAGTCAGTTGTAGTCTGCTGCTTCATAGAGTTTCTGAAGAAATAATTAATTACACCCATAGCTAGGGGAAGCTGGACGTTGGTCTTTAGAAGTGTTTTCCATTTTCTGGCAAAATCCGGTATTAATCCTAGCAGTCTGTTATGCTTACGCCCTAGCAAGAAAGGGAGCGGGTATCTAGGATAAATCCTCATTGAGGCATCAGTGGTATGCAATATTTATTAAGTTTAGTTTGAATCTTGTACTTCTTGCAAGCAAGGTGAAGCTATGTTCATCTTTTTAGGGTTCCGTAGCCAAATGGCAAAAAAACGGAACCCTTATAGATTCGTCATGTCTGTCTGTCTGTCTGTCTGTCCGCCAGTCTGTCACAGCCACTTTTTTCCGAAACTATAAGTACTATACTGTTGAAACTTTGTGAGTGGATGTATTCTGTGAACCGCAACAAGGTTTTCAAACGAAAATCGAAAAAAAAAAAAAAAAGTGGGGGGTCCCCATAGTCAAAACTGAAACTCAAAATATTTTTTTTCATTGAACATATACGTGTGGGGTATCTATAAATAGGTCTTTAAAAATTATATTAAGGTTTCTAATATCACTTTTTTCTTAAGTGAATACTTTGCGTGACAGACCCTTCCAAAGTGGAAAAAAGTGTGTCCCCCCCCCCTCTAACTTCTAAAATAAGAGGATGATAAAACTGAAATAATTATATAATGTACATTACCAGAAAAACTACCAACGAAAATTGGTTCGAACGAAATCTATTCAGTAGTTTTTTTTATTCGTCAAAAATAGAATTTGTACGGAACCCTCAGTGCGGGAGTCAGACTAGCACTTGGCCAATTTTTTGAGTAAAAACGAGCCCAAATTACGTTAACAACAAACAAAACCAAGGCATCCGCTTGTAATTAAATATTCTTTAAGCTTCGTTAGAAATAATCAATGCTGAAAGCAGAGGGCGCTAATGCGGCGCAACCTAAACTTCTTTGCGATGTTAATTTTTAAAACACTTTAAAATGCTGCGAATTACCTGTCACGAGCAGTAAAACGTTTCGTTGTGAACATAAAACCTTTAAGCAGCTATAAAAATGTCTGCGATGGAGTCAGACGAGTGAACGTAACGAATATTATAAAGTTACGATATATAAAGCTAAATAGCAGTCATTAAAGGTCGCGAGTTCAATTCACACATTACAAAATATTCATATGCAGGAGATGTTTATATTGGTCTACGTATTTTCCATGTACGTATTTTCCATGTTTACGAGTATTATGTTCAGATTTGCAAAGGAAAAGCAAGCACGTAGTGTTTACCCATTGTCTAGTGCTCATATTGTTTATTCGTTGCATAAACGTGGAAGTACTGTAAAAGAATATTCGTACCCCTTTAAAGAAAGTAAGAAAAGAGTCTGTAAGTATTATTATTAAGTGGTACATTAATTAAAATGGTAAGCTTTAAACATACTTAACGTCTATAATCAGCGAACAATGGTGCGATATGCAACTGACGTATATCAGTAACTTAGTAATTACTTAAATTAACTTAGTCAGTGCTCCAGTTCGCGTTTCTCGGTAAGTTCAAATCAGAGAGACTGTATGAGAATCAATTTTCACGTACAGTCGCAATAAATAGAAAAGGCAAAATAAAATACCCGTTCTGGCCGTTTTCAATGGCTGCCGATCTTACGATCAGCCAGGTACCCAGAATATATTTTATTATATTATTAAATTAAATTAAATTAAAATCATTTATTTTCAGACAACATGATCCAAAGTGTTAGTAACAAGAGCGTAATTCTATGTTAGTAAATACAATTTAAAAGGAAAAGAATGTTGTAACAGACTTGAGTCTGTGTATTAACCTTCCAATAAGTGGACAGTCCCCACGATTGGCTATGGCATCCAGGATACCATTGCGGCTGTCGCGAACCCGCCTGAGCAATGAACCTGCTTTTCTACGCAGTATAGTCGGGAAACTGTCGACCTGCGCATCCGCGAACATGCCCGATGCACTACACCATCGCGGCAGCCGCAATAGTGCCCTGAATGCATTGTTATATTGAACGCGAAGGCCGTTGTACGACTTTTGAGTGAAGTCAATCCACAGGCTGCTCGAGTAAAATGATGTACAATATGCCCGGAAGAGTGTTATTTTGACAGTATCAGAACATCGAGCAAACCTACGAGCCAACATATTGGCTCTTTTCGACAACGACCTTCGCTCTCTTTCAATATCTGCGTCGTCTTTCAGTGTATCAGTGACAATGTGACCCAGATATTTGAAAGATGTCACTCTGCAGAGCGGGGACCCATACAGCTTGACAAGTGGCACAACATCAGGGCATTTGGTGCCTGCCTTGAAAACCATGTACACACTCTTGCTGGAATTGTATATCAAACCATGAGTCACTGCATACATCTCACATATATTCAAAAGTCTTCTTAACGCGCTTATCGAGGGAGCCAGCAGCACCATATCGTCTGCATAGCTGATGTTGTTAACGCATATGCCTCCAACGTGACAACCGATTATAGTGCGCAAGCGCACAGGTGCACTCTCTATTCCCTCAGTCTCATAGTTCGGTCGGTCTACAATCTAACACGATCGTAGAGTGATCAGGCGCAGGATTAATGGTTAACGTGCATTTCGAAGCACAGAGGAGCTCGAGATGTAATTTTTCGTTCACCCATCCGATGACTGGCTTCTGCGAAAGTTGTTTAACTTTGCAATCGCAGGCTCAGAGCGCTAACTACTGCGTGATCAAGCGCCTCAGTGAAGGCATTTTAACATTACTATTAAATAAATATTGACAATATTTTTTCAGATTTAAGATCAGCTAGTTAAAAACTTGTCCCATTGTATACTGTACAATACAAAGCAAAGTTCTCTCTTTGGAACTCAACTGATCCGCGCGAGTGTGCCTCCGTATTGATATTGTAGCTTCCATTCCGTAAGCCTCTTACGTTTTTATTCACAGACTGAAGTATTTTCAACTCCAATAAGGATTTCCTGCAGCCTCGACGCTTTTGTGCTCACTTTTTTGTTTGTACTGATGTAAATATAAACAAAGGTACTAGTTTGATTGGTATTTTTTGTTTATTAAGTGGATATGTTTCGATAAAACATATTCGAGACACAGAGCTACGATAGTTGAAAAATAAACTTGTTATATTTCTCTGAAATGAACTTTTTTTACGAGTATGATATTCCTATAACAATAATGATTCCATGTTTCGGAAGGCTCGTTAAGTTGATGGTCCCGATCGCGATCCAAATGGTCTTGTTTCTCTTGTAAGAGTTACAGAGGTCAGACGACAATCTGTCCATTGTAATAACCAGACTGGTAAATTTAGGGTCATCATAGTTGCAACCTAACCTGAGTTCCAACGCAATGGCTGAGGATGCAACCGGGAGAGGCCCTTGGATGATGAAGATGACGAATGAGCATGATGGGAAATCATTACAATTATGGACATTAACAAACACACAAGATATAGGCGATCGAGAACTGACATTACATGTTCAAAGATCAGTGAAGCTAGTATAGTTCGATCAACATTTTACAAGCAGATGGAAGTTGATTACTTCAGATAAGCGACAAAACAGATTTGCACAAATTATTAAATAAAATATGTTCCACTTTTATATATTGTACAGTCGGAGTCGGTTGCGAGAGAGTGCTCTATGGAGGCTGCAACATTGCCTACTATTCTGTGGAGGATTTAGCGGTAATAATAAAGAATAATGAGAAGTTAAATAACACCTTCAAAGATCAATGTGAACAAAACACTTGAGGTTGGTTTTA